>KB672602.1:65456-121673 GCA_000349145.1 Anopheles dirus | reverse complement strand
AGATACAACGCCGTCTATGGAAGTATTCAATCCTACATGCTAAACAGATCGTGGAAGCCGTATGTGAGAAATAGCAATTAATGAATGGCTGGAATGATTTCAAGTTTAGGTAAAACGAATTCATGTAACTTTGGGATCTGTTTAAGAATGGATGAAAAATGCTGGATGTTCGCAGTCTTGTAACATCAAATGAAAATTTACGTATTATTTACTCTAAAGCTTTAAAAAGACACAATAAATAAATTTAAACAGGACGAATTGAACAAAAGGACAATCAAATGAATGAACAACATGAACAAAAGAACACAATCTGACATACTAACATACTGTTGACTAAGTTTATAACGCACTGTAACCCTGCCAGTAACGCACCGTAACGTTTCCAGTGTGATGACAGCTAGTACGCTTGTTGCCGTTTTGTTTGCTAACATCTTCACCCTCCTTACCTTCTCGTGCCCCGCACGTTCGCACATAAAGAAGATGGCAGGAGGGATCGTCACAGAATTCATCATAGCCGGGATGGTACGTAAAATTCCCCCACACCACGGCGCACATGTCGCAGTCGCATGTCATAACATGTGCAGGCGGCGTTTGGTCCGACGCGCGGGCAAGCAATAAAACACATCGCCCGTGAGGTGAATTGCCGAGTGCGCACAAGAAAGAGAGAGAGAGATACTGCGGTGATTTCTCAAGCAAAAGAACCAACGCAGCGCCTAGAAGGTCTTTTTAATGTTCACCCTCTCGGTCGCACCGGACCTGCTCCCTAAGAGGCGCCTGCGTGCGTATTTTACCAATGTTTAAACGCGCGCGCGCGCGCGCGCGCTCACGCTGCACATTCTAGCGTACGGCCACACCGTGTCCGTATCGAATGGCCGTTAGGTCAGGCCGTCCGGCGGTCCGGTCAAATTGGATCCAGCGCGCCATATCTGTCAGCTGGGCTGCCGTTGCCGTAGCGTGCGGTTCAAGGTGAAACACAACCCCACACGACACTAATGAACGAAATCGTTACACTGACGAAGATGGGGCTGCGGAGGTTCCGTCAACGGTGCGGCGATCAATTGGCGGCTGGTGGCTCGGTCGCAACCGAAGAGCGTCACCCAGCCGACTGGTCCGATCGATGCAGGTATCGATCGCGGTGGGTCGATTACGCCGCTATTATGCTCCCCGAAGGCATAAATGTCACAGCAATGCCCTCGCCTTCGGGGTCGATTTGGCACATGCTTATGAATTCGCGACGCAAAATCAATCGCTGCGCATTAGTGGGGCAGATTGTTCGTTTTTTTTCTGCGATGGTAAATTTGAGATAATTTGAATTTTTATTTAACCTCCAATCATGCACCCTGCTATCGAAACTTTGCATCGAAACTTGTGAAATAATTAACTAAAAGCTGCGAATTTTTGTTTTCGTTTTAATGTTTGTACTTTCTTAGGGAGTGCCAATCCTTACGTTTTTATTGTAATTGTATTGCATTTTTAAGTTATGCGTTATTCATTAGAAGCCTTATGTTATTGCTTAGTTAAGTTTGAAGTTTTAAATAGCGTTTGACCCTAATTTTATGTAATTTACTACCAAATGCCAGCTCTTTTGAAACTAAATTATCAATTATTCTTTTATATCGATTTCATCTCAAAATAACTTCGCTCATTTGACCCTATTATACTCATATAAACAATACTAAAAAATAAATCACAAACAAGACTTAAAACTGGCGTGATACAAAACGGTATAAAAAATCAATATAAAAAAGTTGAAGGTCAAAGCAATGTTTGTTTATGGACTTGGCAGATGATGAAGCATGCGTTAATTTTAATGGTTTATGTTATTTTAGAAGGATTTAGAACACCAATATTCAACATACAACGCAGTTAAGAAACAACGGCATCTATTCAAAGATCAATTATGGAAAAGATTAGAACAACATTGATACAGAAATACATGATTTGTGATTTCCTTAATATTGAAAAAGTGACCAAAGGAAAAAGTTCCTAAACAACGCCACAAGTAAACAATAAAAAAGACGATAAATGGTTGAAAAACAGAAAAAAATCAAGTACATTAAACTGAAATAAAAAAACATAAAAAATGCAGAGCGCTGAACAAAAGTATGCTAATGTCAAAACTAAAGAACACTGTAGAAAGGCTGCACATCATAAAACAGTAGGATGCCTGTACAAAGTCACGGTTATAAACTGAAATAAGTAACAATCAAATCACCAGTATGAGATCAGCGTGAGATCCATAAAGCGAAAAACGAAATCCAATTGGAATTCTCGCGAGTCGTAAACGCTGCTGTTCCTGCCGTTCTGAGCACGCTAACCACGGCTAACACAGCCATGAGGAATTCCAAGCCTTGCCGCCAAATTCACCCAAAAACCCAGAAACTGAGCAATCATTTCCGAGCCGAAGCGGGCACACACACAGACACACAAATCCCTTTTGCCACCTGAGGAGCCCTGCGTAAATTGATTTCACCGTTCATCTGGCACCACGGTGCGTGGTGCGGTTTCCAGCCGGGTCGAAGGATGATCCTTTTTTATTGCCACGCACCATCCTCATCATCGTTCTCGGCTCAACGCCACTTGGCCGGCCCAGCCCGAGCCATTCCCATTCTTATTTTGGTTCGGAGTTTCTATCTCGTTTCGGTCCGTTTTTTTTTTGGTGGGCCAGTCAGTTGACTTTGTTGATTATTGCTTCACGTCTTGCTCGCCCCAAAATGCTGCAGGTAGCGCAGCCTCTACGGTCGGTGAGCATTTTTCAAAACAAAATCAGCAGGCGGTTAGACCGGGTTCGAGAATTGCCCATTTCCCTTTCCTTCGCGAGCGCACGCTCGCACACACTCACACGCGTCGCTTCGGGAAAATGTATGAAGCATAAACTCCCTCCCTCGGGATGGTGCAATCAGGTGAGACACGTACACAAACACAAGCAAGCAGCGAACTACACGTTGCGTGCTGCGAACCGGGTCCGGGATTTCGCCCGGGACCGGAAAGGCTGCGGGCCTAGACACCGGCTTAGGACACCAGACAAAGTCCTGAGGCCTTCACAGATTCCAAAGCCTTTCAATCGATAATTACCGTCATAAACAAGTTCATCCCGGCCCGGAGAGCGGTGGTGATTGTGTTGTTTTCGGCGGGGGGCGCATTTCGTTCCGTCATCGTCGGGTTCTTCCTTCCAAAATCGACAAAAGCGGGCAGAAATATCGGCTGCTCGGTTTTTAGTTTTTGTTGCTACGACGACGTACGAAATATTGCTTCCTTCTTAGGCAAAATGCTGCATAATGCTGCCCGGTGATTGATCAAAGGAGTGAAATTATGGTTTTGGGAAGTTGCAGCTAAGAACCTAATCGTGCCGCAAACCTATCAACGGGCTGCAAACTGCGCAAAGAAGAGCAAGGGCTGTTTCAAATGGGCCGGTTTGTAATTAGCAGCTTTCAATGGATTGGTCTACGTACATTGTAAATGGAAAGATTGTTAATCTAAGAGCAATTTTAAGAAGAGTATTGTTGAAAATTCACACTCTTATTACCAGGAGTTAAAAGCAGTACAAAAGTAATATTAAACTCTTATTAGGATTTTATATATAGGTCTAGTTTTCCACGGTTTTAATGTAGTTCTAAAGAATTTATTATTTATAGCACATTTATAGCACACTTATAGCAAAGAGTTACTATCCGACTATGGTGGTATAAATAAGTCTAGTAATCCGTAAGATCGCAGACATCAAAGGGTAAGTCGTTATGCCAAAAAGAAGAAGAGGAAGAAGAAGAATGCGTTTTCTTACATCTATATATTGTTGACTAATTTTCAGACATTTTTGGTCAAGTGCTACATTTGTTTACACTAAGCCCAATCAGACGAGATTGATCGATAATATCATACCAAATCATGTATGGTTGTAACTTTTGTAAATATTCATTAATTTTAAAAATGAGATTACAATCATAAAAATGCTTTTTTCAAGTATAGTGAAATACTGTTCTTTTTCCTCCATCTCCATGTTCTACAGAAGCTTGCAACCTTTGGTGGAAAATCGTTATTTGTT
This sequence comes from Anopheles dirus, assembly GCA_000349145.1. Taxonomy (NCBI): domain Eukaryota; kingdom Metazoa; phylum Arthropoda; class Insecta; order Diptera; family Culicidae; genus Anopheles; species Anopheles dirus. The sequence continues at coordinate 117,631 of KB672602.1, read as the reverse complement.
ATTTTAGTTTTAAGTCAGTTTGTAAGTTATTAAAGTAAGAAAAGGTCAGTCTTTTGGCGATCTGTTTTTAACAATAAACATGAATAAATTGAAATAAATTCGATACTGATATTAAATCGTTTACAAATTTAACTGTTTGCAGTTTGATGAATAGCTGAACTTTTAAACACCACACTGTAAACTCAGTATTTCTAGCCATTTTCCAGCATTTTTTAAGCTCAAAAATGCACGAAGACCTTTAGAGGCATCCTAAAATACGATCGTCGCTTTCCTTATCAAACATTTTACACTCAAGACGAATATCATACTACTGCCATGAAAGCGCTCGTTATCGACCCATTAATCCCAAGCGAACTATCGGTTTGCCTTCGGCTTCATCTCTCCATCCTCAACCAATCTCACTCGTATCGTCGTAGCTCCCGCCGTAGCTCCCGCCTTAGCTCCCGCATAACCCCGTTCTCAGGGGGTCTAACGCACAATCATTTTCACCCGAAACTCAAACGTGCACGATTGATCGATCGTTTCGCATTTTTATTGCTTTCTAAGGCCGCGTTGTCTCGTGTTTCTTTTATTCAATTTACAGACGGATCGCCAATGTCCGAGGACGAGCGAAGTTTGTGATCTTTTTTCCCTCCCCTATCGTTTGCGCGTCTCTCCACGGGTCGAACCGAACTGCGGCTGTGCGTTCGCTGACTCATGCGTGTGATCTGATTTGGATTCGCGCGTTTCGTTCCGACACGCATATATAGCGCGAACCGTTTTTCTTCCGCTTGCGACGAGAGCTCCATGCACGTCGGTGGATCGGGCAGCGTCGAAACGGAAGCGTGCGGGAAGAAATCAAGAAACGACGGGCCGGGCCAACCAATCAGGCTGCGTGTACACCACCCTTGCGCAGCGTCATGTCCATGTTCGGTTCGTTTGCGCGCAGACACGCGGGACCGGACAGGACCGGGCTGATACATAATGTAACGCATCGCCAGGGCGGAAGGCGGAAAGGGCGTCCCAGGGCCTGACGGAGAAAACGGAAAAATATGTGGCCTCCGTGGCGTGGTTGAACAAGATGTCCCACGAAGCCGCCGGCACGGAATGGGAAACCGTCGCCGGCCATTTCCATCGATAACCACCGTTAGCGTTCGCTATCCCGTTCGACGTCGCTGGTCGCCGGATTATTGCGCGTACACATTTATCTGCAGTCTGCCGCAATCACCTCGACACACACACACACACACACACACACGCATGCATGCACGCATTCCTTTCTGGAGCGAGAGCTGCCGCGGCGAAATGGCGTACCCTAAACGAGGCCACATACCGAACAGACGGTGGTGCGCACCAGCATCCCGCCATTCGACAATAATTCGTTCGTTATTTTGTGCTCCACCGCCCTCGCCACCGGGCGCCCTAACGCGCCCGCCCGTTAGGGGTCTTAAAGGTGCTCGATTCTTTGGCTGGGCTGCAGCCAAGTGCAAGCATTGCCTCCCGTCTGGAGCGAACGATCGCTGGCAAGACATTCGAGAACACCATCTCTTTCGAGCGATTTGCGAAGGCGTTAAGAAAGTACGAAGCGAAAATCGAATGATACGGGATAGGAGGCGAAAGGTAGATGGTAGGAGGCGAAGGGTAGGGATAGGAGGGTTTTGCAATTGGAAAAGAAATTTATGTAATTAAAGCACATTTTCCGAGCGCCCTCGAACCAAGTGGGGAGAGCATATTCTACATGCTGTGCATCATATGCATTTATATAGTTTAGCAATCAATGTTCCTTTGCAAAATTGATAAATCCTTCAAAAGTGTAAAGGATTTATCATTTTAATTATCTGATTATCCGAATAATACACATTTTTAAAGGCAAATAACAAACGATAGATGAAAAAATTCGAACAACTTAAAGTGATCAACACATGTGAATAATTTGGTTAGCAGAATTCACAAGCGATATGACATCATATCGCTTGTCAATTGAAGAAAATTAAAAGAAGCATACACCAACAATAAAAAAAAAAACAAAACAAAAATTGAAAAAGAAATAAGAAATCAAACTAAACTATAGCAATAGATATGAAAACCAAACTAAACAAATACAATATAAAATCAACGCAAACACATTGAACAGATGAATGAACTGATAGAATAAAACATGTTTTAAAATAAAATTCATACAACTTAAAGTTATCAAGAATTGTAAGAACATAGAACGTTTAAATATTAGTTAGCAAAAAAAACCATCTCATATGACAAGAACTATAACAACATACGAAAAAATCACACTCAAACTATCAAAAACAGAAGCAACCCGAAACGATAATAAATAAACAAATTAAACAAAATTATACTTCGAAATCAAATTGAAACCACACAAAGCAAACAGTAATTTTAATCAAATGAATAAAATAAAGCGAATTACACAAGCGTATCTTTCATAATTTAATAACTATTAAATTTACGCTGAAAGCAAATGAGGATTACTCTCTTTATTAAAAAGCAAAAAAAAATCATTGCATTAGGTACATTGTAGGAGAATGAATATAAAAAAAACATTCCCTCTTAAACCCCTTCTTGCTGCTCCTGTATAATCTTCAACAGCTCTTCGGCGAACGAGCACAAAGCAAACAAAAACAACCATTCACATTTCAATGTCGCTTCGTAACACGAGTTCTAATGAAATGCCATGTTGAAATAAATGGTCGTTTCCTTTTTGCCGCCATGATCGCGCGCAAGTATAGAAAAAGTATATTACATTACTTTTGCACCCGGCACCCATTCCCTATCCCCCATTCCCTATCCAAGCACAGCGCAGAATCTAATTCTAAAAGTAGCGGAAGCGATCGGCCGAGAACGCCCCACCCCGCGTTAGTAGGACATTCCCGTACGTAGTGCCATTCCCGAAGGATAAATTCCGTTAGGTTTCGCTCGCGCAACGACACTGATACAGTTAGATCGCCTTGCGTGCGTCGTGCGGCGCTGATGCTGATATGGTGCTGAAAGGCGAGCAGTGAAGGAGGGCCACAAAAAAAGGCTAAAAGGAATCGCTCAAACTGGAGCATGCTGGGCGCAAATCGCATCACATCAGTCTCGATCAGGAAGAACCGGGCCCCGGTGGGAAAAGGAACGCGGGGGGGGGGGGGGGTTTGCGAAAATGCGCAAAAACAAACGCGCATACACCCGCCGCCGGGCACATCGACGGCGCATCGTCCCGTCCCGTGTTCGCTAGGAGGAAGAAAACAGTTACCATAAATCTTCCGTAATGAGAAATTGTTTAGTTCCCCTGCGCCGCCCGAACCGTTCGGTGCCATTTGTTCTGCGCTTGGCCACGGCAACAAGAGACACACTCGCGGGAGAGGCAAGTAATTAGAAGTCATAAACAAACCGAGTGAGTTGATGGAGCGCACATATCGCGATCGCGAAACCGAAGCACAACGGCGTGCTCATGCTCGAATGGGAGACTGTGTGTGTGGTGTGGCCATTCGCGAAACTGAAATGGATCCTAATCTAGTCCGACCCGGAGAGTGGATGCTGGAGATGAGTGTGGGCGCGTGGGCGAGAAATTGTACAGCTCATGTTACCCATGCCGATCGGTAGAGATCGAGTCAACGATTGTGCACGTATGCAAAGTGTATAGGCAATATTTATTTATTTTTCTTATAGCACAATGAAGAACTGCAGCGCTATTCAGCATTGCAATTATTCAATATAAACCTAATGTGAATAATTAAACTCTACATTAGTTTTTGAAAACTTATTTATATATTTTTACTTCTTACGAGATAAAAGAATAACGACAAAAGTATAAGTATATGGGAATTCATAGCACTGAGCGGACAAATTCAAAATTGCCTTTTAAATTAAAACATTTATAATATGTTGTCATTTAGTGTAAAATATGAGTAGGAGATATATTATAATATCGAAATCCATCTAGCTAGTAAACAGACGATACAGTTGAACTTTTCTCTCAACAATATGTCAAACTTGATGACTATGTTTGGCCATTGGAAAAAAACAATGCCTTTAGTTCACCAATGTTAAGAATAGTGTATAAATCTTTGCTCGATATAGTAAAATTTGATGAATATTTATAAACTAAACTTTAAAGCGAAATAATCAACGTTTCTATATCACCAGTGTTTGATATACATGTTTTAAACGCTATAAAGACCTTAACATTGTTGGTTTATAGTACAAAATATTTTACTATAACTCGAAACTAGAATTCCAAATTGGATTATAGTATGGATTTATGACAAAGTAAACATAAACTGATGGAACAGAGGCTACAAGTGGTGATTTAACCCTTAATCTAATTTGGTTAACGCAAAGAAAAGTGCCTTTCCAATAGAAGATTAAATTATGTGTGTTATAATACATATAGCAAAACATAAAACATGCAATAAATAGCACATGCTAAATAAAAAATAGATAAATTATTAGAATTCGATGCTTTATGACACTCTCAACCCAATTAAATTATTAAAATTCCTGCAAACATGTTCATTAAACTGCCGACACCTTCACAGCCATACGCCACCCGCTGTGTAATTGAAAGTTGCTGTAAGCCCTTTTCCTCTCCAGACCCACTTCAAAACGAACCAATCCTCCCAACCAGACAGCATGCTCATCCGAAGGTAATAATATCTAATAAATCATTACAGCCGCGTTAGTGCACACGGTCAAAAACGGTTGCTTCGCTACATCCCACATATCCGTCAGGCCCTTCAGTCTCGGGCCCCGATTCGCAACTACCACATTCACCGGCTCGGTGATGAACGACGCCACATTCAGCTGAAATCATCGCCCCGAAGCGATGCACCGATTCGACCCCTGTCGGAGGCGAAGAGAGAGAGAGAGGGAGAGAGAGGTCGTGCCAGGTGGCGTGTGCCACATTTGCATGCCACGAGGGACTGTTTGGAGCAGTGAGAGGTTACGAGGTTTCACAAATAAAATCACATCATCACGACGGAACAGAAGCAACGAAGAAAAAAACACACCAAACGCAGCTCGTTTCCGTCTGCGAACTTCACAGAAGGCACAGCCCGGGCCGGTACGGTAGCGAGTCGCGATCGCGCGCGAGTTCGAATTCGAACGTATGCATTTCGGTGGAGGCTATTTTTCTCCCGACCATAGATTTGCATCGCTCGCATTTCAATACATATCGCTCGCGACATGCCGGGCAGCGTTGGAGTGTGTTCGTGTGTCTGTGTGTTCGTGTCGCTTGTAGCGAAATGCCATTAATCTCGCACTCGTATCCTCGGTTTCCCCCCGGGTTCGGCTATTCGATGTCCTTCATGTCCGTTGGGCCGTTGGCTTCGATCGACCCGACATCCGAGCCCAGCAGGCATGATTTATCTCTGCAGTCACGCTGTCATGATTTGAAGATTGCAAACGACCGATACCGATATCGATCGGGTCTCGGAACTTGGCTCTTCAGGCTTCATTAATTGTTTCATGTGGGGCAGAGGAAACCGAGCGGCCCATTTTGCATGAGCTTAAGTCCCATTAAGTGTTGATCGCCAATGCTGCTGTGTCATCGGTCCATTAAAGGTGCATTTTACGCTCAAATTCTTTTAATATTTTTGCTACCCAATATTCGGGCATACATAAAGATAGTAAAAATCTAAATTATACATGAATAACCTAAAATTGGTTACATTCGTTTACGTTACATCAATTGTGGTTAAAAAATACACCTCTTAATACAAAAAACACCTTTTGAAAACGAAAGACTTCAACGCCTAAAACCAGCGACGAACTCGATTGTGCAAATTAATCAATCGAAAACCTCTATTTGAGGAGAGATGCCGTAAAAAATCATCACCGAAAAATGCACCACCCGAGCGTTGCGATAATCCACACCGCGCTAAAAACGTACACGCGAAGTGCTGTGGAATTAGGAGCGGCGTGTGAAAAACGCGTCACTACGGCCAATCGTTAATCGTGGCGCGGCGTGTGTTTGCCGTCTCATGACCTCACCACAAGTCTCGTCTCGCGTGTACACTTGCCCGCGCATATACACACATCGCACGGCACCGAAACCAGTCAAACGAGAAGCAGCGCGTGCACCGAACCATCTGATGCAAACCCGAAAACCGAGCGACAACAAACCGTTTTCACCCGGTTTTCTTCCGGACGTTCTGGTCGTGAGCGCCAGCGCGACTCGACGCGCCGCTCGATAGCAGTGACGAAGCCCCGACCCGTTCTTTGGAGCGGGTGGCTGCGGGCCACCCTTCCATCAAAGTCACGTGCACGTTAGACCGGCTTTCGGACGCGGAACGGGTCTTCTCCGCTGAGCCCGCACGTCACACACGGGCCGCTTTTGACGGATGACAGCTCCAAACCGGCGAGAGCGCACGCCATTCCGATCGGTTGACGATCCGATCGCCAGATGAGAAATATACAAAACCACATACACACACTCACCGAGCGCAGGACTGGTTCGTGACGTGCCGGGCCAGTTCCTTCAACCTGATCCTCGACGCTGATGGTCGCCGCGGTCGCCGCCGTTTTCTCGTTTCGCGCGCGCTCACTTCAGCAGCGTTTGTTGCAACCTTCGTGCGACGCAATCTCGCGCCGTCTTCCGGTGCGGCTGTGTGCGGCGCGCAGTGCAGTGCAATTGTCCTCGAGAGCCGCGCTGCTCTCGTGTGTTCCATGCCGTCCGCAATTAAGCCGCCGTCCGAGTAATAGCAATAATAATAAACATCGCCCGGCCCTACATGGCGGCTGCTGTCGCCGTCTTCAGGAAGCGCTCCGAGTGTCTCGATGTGTCCACTCGCGTCGGTTAATAACAGACACGGCGCGCAACGCTAAATACGCCGTAGCGCTTTTTCCTTCCTTTCGCCTTGTTATTGGTTGCAAACTGCAGCAGCTCCCTTTCTAAACTTTGGCGCAGTGCAGTTTACACACAGCGCGGTAGAGGGTTTGCGTTTTATTGTAGCAAAAGAGCTTTTTAAAATAGCTTGTTCATCGAGATGAACAATAATTCGGTTAAATTGTAAAAAAATATGTACATTCTCGTGAAAAAATAATATATTTGTAATATAACACAAAACACGTCTAAACTATACTATATATAGTTATATTTTGGGTCAATTTTTTTTTATTTGCTTGCTTTAATACAAGATGTTTATGATGTTTACAAGATGTTATATGTTTATGTACATCAATGAGGTAAGCCGATAAAATCAAATGCATGACAAAAGACAAAAAAATTGTAAAAGAAAAACTAATTTGTTATAAATTAATCATAACAAATGAGATAAAAACAAAGAATATATTTAAAGCAGCTTGCCTAAAGCAGCAGTTCGCTGTTACACCGGATATAAAAAAGGTATTAAAATTAAATTGGTTGAACAAGATAAAGACAGGCTTCATCCCATGAATAACTCGCAAGTTTCTCAATATAAATCAATTCCATTAAAAGTTAAGTCCTCAATTCTGCCGTTCTGCATGCATTTCAAGGATAATGTATCCTGTAAATGCCTATCGAAAGTCTAAAATTTAGCATTGGTATTGATCTCGTTGCAACCTATTGAACCTATTGATCTCGTTGCAACCATTAAAGGAAAATTCATAAATTTATAAATTGGAAATGAATAAGTAAACATAACAAATGTTGTTGAAAACACACAAACAAAACAAACGACCAGATTTTACATCTCAATCAACATAGAAAGGGTACCTTAAGCTCGTGATCAAGCTTCTGGTATGTTCTCGATCCTCGACAGGATATGTCAGGCAAAAGGTGTCGTTTTCCCCTCACTAACCGCTCCCTCCCCACGAAGTAATTCAAAAATTGCGCAAAACCACACACACAAACATTTACCAAAAGCTGTTAAAGTCGGCAGTCTGGAAAAACGCATTCGTACCAGGATGCGAGGAGACTTTCTGACTCTTCCCTGATAACTTTTTCGACTTTTTCACCGTTTGTCTCATATTGTTTGTATCTGTCTTTCTTTTTCTCTTTCCCTTCATCTCTTCCCTTTTTGTTATGGGTTGTTTTTCATTCTTTACTGTACGTGTTTCGGGTAAGATGTGGGATGTTTCTCTCTCGCTGGGCCCGGTTGTGTGCCATGGGCCAAAGTGCAGAGATTTTTTATTCTGTTTCGTCCGCTTCTCTACCCACTCTTGCCGCACCTAGGTCTCCTCTTCCGTCCCGATTCCATTTTTCCGTTTCCACCCCTCCCGCTGTCGCTTTATCACATTATCTCCCAGCCGAAATGGGCAGCAGCCCAAAATGTTTACGGTGGAAATGTCATGACATTTTATAAGAAGCCTGCCTGAGCTTGTGTGTGTGTTTTTTATTAATATCATTATTGTTGTTATTTTATCGCTTCTTCGCGTTCGCCGCTTGGGGTGCCGCAATCCCTCCCTTTCCGTTCGAGCCCGAGGTTAGCTGCTGGCGACAGCACTGGTGTGCGTGTACGGCACAAAAACACATCCCGAAAATGCGACCGCGCGTTCCATGCATGATCGGGCCAAAAGCGCTTGTGTTGTGGTGGTTCTCTCCCCTCTCTCCCCAATCCGCCCTCGCCCACCCCTCACCGCCCACTTTGTACCGAACCACCACAACACATACACGATCGCGGTGTGTTTGGGAACCCAAGAAACACCAGCACAACGACACACACGGCGCTGATGACGAACACCGGAGCGATCGTTCCATCCACGCCAGAAGGCAAAGAACAGAATCACGGCTCTGTTGCGCATTTTTTACTGTTTTTGTTGTTTTTCTTTCGACCACTTTTCTCTTCGCTCTTCCGTTCTGTCCATCGGCATTCACTTGAGGCGCTCTTTCTTCGCTTCGCCCGTCTCATGCGATCGTTTAAGATCGTTCAGCAGATCTGCTCGCTTACGCTGTGTACGTTAGCATGCCACGTGTGGTAGTATGGGTGTGTGCGAGGAGGACTTAACACATATGGTTATTTTTATCCCCTGCTACCACGATCTCTCTCTCCCTCTCTCTCTCTCCCTGCAACGGCAACATTTGTGTGCCTGTATGAGTGTGTCTCTTTTTCTCGCTTCCTCTACGATCTGTATACATATATTTCTCAATTTATTCCTCATTGCTTTCTCTATCGCTCTCCAGTGGGTTGGATGTTTCAACTCCTTCTACCCCTTTATGGCAATCCTACCCTCGTCTCCCACCCCCTCTTCCTATCCTTCTCGATCGACTCTTTCCGCATCATTGGCATGGCAACACTTTATGACACAGAGAGCCAAACCGATCGAGAGGATCGGCGCCTCCATCAACACCCAGCGGCTGGTGGGAATTTTGGACGGCCCATAAATACAAAACCCATTTAAAAGTCATGAAGTTACCCTAAAAGCTCATATCATTCCTACACACACTTTAAAAGCCCTTCCAATATCCTTGCAAAGGCGTGCAAAATTGTTACAACCAGTGTGGCGAACGATCCTCTTGCATTTATCTCCCCCTCACGGGTTTGTGGCTCTTTTAAACCGAGGTGTCCACCCGGTGGCATGGCGACAAAATGTCCGCACGACGTCCTCCTTCGCAAAAAAAAACCCTCCCGAGGGGACACAACTCCATCGGGGAGAACAAAACTCGAAACGCCGCGAAGCGCGCGGGATTACTTTCTTGCGCGATAAGTCCACGAAAGCGGGGAAGAAAAAAAAAGCTTTTACTAAGCAGCGCGCGCGATATGTGTCCGTTGCGGTAGAGCGGGCGGTGGCCCTCCCGCCCAATTCCGTCCCATCCGCGCACAAAGCGCGAACGGCGAACGCTGCAAAGGTACGGGCCGCGGGCAGAAATCTGCTTCCCGCGAGCACTCGAACCGGGGAGGGTTCGTCGCTTGCTCGCGCCGGACCTCTTTCTTTCGGTGGTACTCCTACAGTGCAGCCTCCACGCCGCGGTTTTGCACCTCATCTCGCTACATAATCGCACGCGAACAGCGGCAATGGTAACGTTCTTTCGCCCCGTCCCGACCGGATGGGGATTGACAAAGATGGAAATGGAAATGGAATATGCTAGTTCAGCCCCCGGGGGGCTGGGTTGAACCCGCGGGGGGAGAAGGTTTAGGGTTACCGGTGAGCAAAGGCAAGGGTCACCCCGCGCTAGGTGTCCGTTCTTAGCGAATAATAAGAGGGAGAAAATGTAGAATGATTTGCAAACCCGCCGCTTACCTCTTTTTCCCGCTCTCGCGATGCCACCGCGCAGAAACTCGCGGATTTTATTACTGATTTAATGTAGCTCTCTAAGTGCGGCTCTGCAGAAGCTTTCTTCAGCCGCACCACATCCACCGCCCTACGCCGTGCACAAGCATACACAACACCAGCTCTCGCGCCTGAAGGTACACGCGGATAACGCTATTTCTGCATTTAATTTCGCTCCTTCCACTGCTGCACACTTTAATTTCCACACTCCTCCTTTCGCTGCACTCACAATTCACTCAGGGCGCGTTTTTCTTTTCTTTTTTGCTGCCACCACCACCAGCTCCACGCAACTATTGCAAATTTATTTCACCCCTTTCTTCGAGCGATCCTGGCCGCGGCTAGATTCAATTTGCTCGCTGCACCGCAATTAAAGCACGCTCAAAAGACGCACACAGGCACACACACATACACACGGTATCGGCGCCACCGAAACACTAACGCGCGCACACGGACCAAAAAAACACGGAAAAGATTTCAACGCGCGCTTGGAAGATGATAAGCGACGAACCCGGACTTCCTTTCTGTCATTCCGCACTGGGAGCGCGTAGATGGCACTGTGTTAAGGAGACTCACTCGGTGGATCCCACGCAAAACCGCGATGGATTCTTAAGCCACTGCACAACCAATACCACCACCACAAACACACACACGCAGGAACGCACGCACGCACGCACGCGTGTAAACGTTTCAAAGGGGGGGGGGGGCGTGATTACCGGAGGACGACGCTGCACTTTAAAACACTTCAAACTTCCTGCCCCGCTTGCCTCACCCGCACGGACACAGATAGAAGGGGGGGGGAGGTGAAATCACGGCACAACCCCAAAACCGGGCAGGGTGGTCCTGGACGCAGGTCCTCGCGAGCTTATCGCTCCTATTGCTTCACTGGCCGTTCCACGCACGAACGCAACGCCCGAATCGTATGCACATGCTGCGGGCAGGTGGTCACGGTAGGATACGGTGGTCACAACGGCAAGCGCAAAACGAACCCAAAACCGCGCACGGACGCGCACGAAACGAACCGCTTTTCCTGCGTTTCTTAGCAACTGCGCAGCAACGGGCAGCAGAGCAGTAACGATCTGAGACATACGACACGACCCTGCGAGCCAGCAACCGAAGCTTACGAGAGCTACAACGACGACGACGGCGACGGCGACGGCAGCTTCAGGCAGGCAGCAACAACCCGGCAACCCACCCAACCACACACTCACCCTCCCACGTTCTACCGTGTTCATGGCGCGTTGCGATGTGTTGGTGGCATAAGCTCTTCAACGCACGCACACACACACACACACATGCTCGCAATACTGCCAGGAGCGAGAGAAAGGGAATCCCGTGGTCGTACAAAACGCGATCCGGAGCCGATCAAGCGGATGGAAACACTAGATCAGCCTTTATGAGAGCGCGCACACACACTCGTGCAGTCAGTGCAGTCATCGATCGTTCGGCACTGTTTTCACTTAGCGTTGATCTCTCTCTCTCGCTCTCTCAGGCTCTCATTCTTGCAGGTGGTAGCGACCGCAGCCCACTCACTTACGCAAACCATCAAATCGGTTCGGCAAATGTCATCGAGCATCGAAAGCTGCCAGGGGAGAAGGGCTGGGGGCGAAGCAGTGGTGGCACCAGCGAATGAGATGTAGAGATTTATTCGAAAAGACCCGAAAGGAGACGGAGAATTGTTGCTGCTGTGGCTGGTGCTGCCGCTACACAGGGATGCCCAACGAGCTCTCGCGCGTCCTGGGAATAGTATTGCGATCGTGTTCTGATGCAATTTCTAGTTGGGTCCCTAAGGAGTTGAGGGAGGGAGTCTAATGAAAATTGAGTCAAAAGAAACAACTTCCTAAAAGAGTGCAGGGCTAGCAGATAACTATACAAATAATTAATAAATTAATGGACTCAGAGGCTACTTTACGAACTACTAGCTAAGTTTTGCCTTTTAAATCTAGCATTTTTCACTATGTTCTCCTTATTAACTTCTGACTTTTTACTTCTCTTAGTTGATCCTCAATTTTAAAAAAAATGATAAAAAATCTATTAAAACACTACGACGATCAATATTTTCAAACTGTATCAACTTTGGATGATTTTAATGTACTAAATGTAAATTCGCTCATAAGCAATATTAGCCAACAACAACATAGTTGATAACACCTATCTTTTCAATGCAATGTATTAATAATCTAACATACTTAACAACAACAAATCTTAAAACATGATTAAATATGTGATGTTTTAAAATCAACGGTGAAAATATTGATTGAACTAAATCCAAGTTGTTTTCGGGAAATTAACTTAATAGATGTAGTTAAAGTATTAAAGCTTTACTCGTCTTTAAAAATGTGAATGATTGGTGTTGAAAATATGAAAACATAAATTGAAAACAACATCGTGTAAAAAATAATTTATTTTGTATTTTCACAGGTTAGACTATGATACAGATTATGACACAGGTATGATTCTGGTAAGAACCGCTTAGTTAAATTGATTACTAACTTTGTTTTCTACTATCAAGTATCAGTAAAGTATATAAATTCATGGATTAAAAACATACATGAATTCGATTCTTTTACCAGAATTTTACAAAAATGGATACGAAGCCACAATCATTAGACACAGGAACAGAGATAAAACTAATAGACAAAGTTAAATAAGTATGAATGTAAATAAATTCCAACTATTAGATTCACAAATCCTCGACGGAGAAACGGAATGAACGTCTAACGAAGATCTCTAGGGTGATACACACGTCCTTTATGTGTGTGCGTTGTGTTGTTTGGCGTGATCATGACTCGAGCGTAAAGATCACAAAACGTCAGGACGGTATACGGCGGCAGCCCAAAGCAACCCAACACACATCCAAACGAAGGCACATACAGGCGCGCAGTGAACACGGCTGCTCTCTGTGTGTATTGTGGTCCGCTCTCAATCGCGGTCACCTCGAAGGCTGCCCGAGCTGTCATTCCATCATACCACAGCGTCGCAGCCTGTCAGGTGGGTTGCTTGCTGCTGCTGCTGGGGCTGTGACTGTATGAGTGTTTGCCACCAGCCAACGCCAAACCGATCGTAGATTAGGAGCGCCGCGTTCGCGGCACAGTGCAGAGCGCGGTCGCGGAGACAACCGCGAGGCCGGCAAAAGCTTAACTTTCAAGAAGTCAGCGCACCTCACCGCGCACAGCCGAGTCGAGAGCGCGCGCGCGGTTTATTATGGCATGGTATTTTGACCGTGGACAGCGCGGCAAGGCTATAATCGTCCACGGCCTCTTTCGGATGCTGCAGGTTGGGAATAGGGGGGGGATCAATCGAACACCGGGCTGGGACCCGGGTGTAGTGTTTCGGGTGCGTATTTTTTGTTCCCTCTTCAACTCTCTTCAAGAGCTGACAACATGCGTGGGAGACGAACCACACGAGCAGCGGATCAGGGAAGAAGCGTAATCTGCAAATCGCACCCAATGACGGTTCCCCTTCGAGAAAGCCGTGGTGGAGCTGGAAGACAGGAATATTGTTTCTTTTTTTTCTCGTTATTACCTTCGATTTTATTCACCCTTTTGAGCTTTTTTTTCTCTCACACAACAGTTGCGCCAAGACCGTGCGCGGTAAAACTGGCGCACGTGCGCCACTCAAAAAAATCTCTCCACTCGCGTTCGGAAGCGTTCTCGGCAATCCTTCTAACGAACGAATTTGAACATCTCTTCCGTGGAACGATGAAGTGAGGAAGAAAGGAAGAAGAAAGTGCTCCCTGCCGGGCACAGAACCAGCAGGCATAAATCTTTACCGGCATGTTCGAATGTGAAAATAAATTAGCGGTCCGATAGCGGCTGGAAACGGATGAAAGTGCTAAAAGACAGCAACAATCGAACAGGCGACGAACCTTTTAATCTCAATTGTCTTTTCAGTATTTGAGTATTTATTAAATTCAATATCTTTGTTAATATTTTTTTTTTTTAACAGTGGTATGAGATTTGTGTATATTATTAAATTACTTATAATTCTTTTTAAAAAATATTAACTTCCATATGATTCTTAAATAACATATCATGTAGATTTTCAAGTAAAATATAACAAAGGTATCTGATAGAAAAAATATTTTGTATTGTTACAAATAAAAATGGTAGAGCTCGACCTGTAAAGCAACATCAAATAAAGAAGATAAGAACTTTCCTAATGCCTACCTACGTCGACCCCAACCTGTACGACCGACAATCGCGTGCCGGAGACAGCAACATTCAAATGTTTCCAGCCTCCGGCAAGCGGAATTAATCCGATTCGATTCGATACGGAAACTATTTCTTTTCGACTTCATCTTCCACCCCACTGCCTCAGGGTTCGAATCGAAATTAATATCGCGCCCGGCCGTACCAGAGACCGCCATCGATCGGTCGGTGATAGTATTTATCGGGCCGGGATTTACACAGCGAACGCGACGTCGCTTCCAATGTGGGGAAAACCTAGCTTTTGTGACGATTTTTTATCTCGCACGCACGCAGCTGACCAAGTCAGAGAGAAGTTGAGCGAATGCGATAGAGAGAGAAAGCAAAAAGCTAGCAAAAAAAAGAGAGTATTTGGTTTCTCCCTATTTTTCGAATTAAAAAAAACATGATTAATTTTAAAACATTTCAAGAAACCATTTTTCTAGATAATTTTATCGAACAAAATTATCTGACTACTATCAACTTTAATAAGCGAAACTAATTGTGTTTGAAAATCACTCAAGTACTATAATTAAAACTACCGCATGCCCAGGGCAAGCACTTCGCGCCAAATAGTCACCTACCGGGTTCGATTATCATCGCGGTTGGAAAGTAAATGTACTGCCTGGAATGAAGCGCACCGATGCACGCAACTGCCCGCTCAAGTGCTCTCCACACCCTCTGGACGCTCTCAAGATATTCCTTAACCCGCCGTCTCTCTGCCCTACGTACACAACTTACAAAGAGAGTCGTATGCTCGCTCGTAAGGAGTTGTGTTATTTATTTGTTGTTTTTTTCCTCCTTCAAAAGTTCTCTTTCTCTCTGTCTGCCTCCTTTTCTCAGACCATTCCAATGATCCTCGATCGATCGACCACCTCGATTCCGGTGCGTAGCGATTGCATTCGTCCATCAAAAGACTCCGATGCGTTTCGCCCGTGCATGGCGATGAACCCTCGGGTTGGCATTGCAAGATCATGCGTGATCACCGAGGAACTGACAGGGGAGGAAAGCACTGCTGAAGGGGGGAACTTATCATCAGCCAGCATCCACCAGCACCAGCAGCAGCAACAGGGAGCCATGGTCTTAATACGCGGGGCGCTCGCGTACGGCAGCTCTTGGTGTATGCGTACCCGCGGCGTCGTCCACCAGCGTCCGAAAACGGAAAAAACGCTCTTTGTGACCGTCTCCGAAATCACGATCCACAACGCCACCACAAGTGTTGACTCTGGCACGCACGCGTTACACACTCACGCGCACCAATACTCGCGAGCCCGCGTCGCGGGATGCTGCAAATCCAACATGGCTTCCGCGAGCGAACCGTCGCGGAATCAAACGGCCGCGCGTGTGTGTTCGGGCGTGTGGGTTCGCTGGTGTTCGTGAGCGGTGTCTGTGTACCGCGATCGTATCGTTGCCTCAACCCCCCATCCTTCCACTCTCTCCCTTCACCTTAATTATATGTGTATGAACGATCATTTGTTGTTTTCCTTTTTTATGGAGGTGTAATAAATAAATATATGTATGCTTCCTACATGACGGCGATGCTGGGCCGTTCCAGCACCAGAACAACGACGCTTCAGAAGCTTCAAGTAGTGGAGCAGATGTCCAACGGAAGGGCAAACGGGGCAAACGGGGGCAGCGAGTCAAGATTGGTACTTCCTCGTGAGATACAGCAGCAGATCGAGATAATGTATTTTTAAATATCAGATGAAGTTTCGCTGCAAGGTTTAAACAAACACATGCACTGTGAAGTAACGCGCTCTGTTGATTGAGAAAAAATGCTTATTCATAGCTTAACAAGTCTATTCACTAGTTTGGGTTAAAAAACAGTTTAATAAAAATAGTTTACCCTTATAAATAGTTAGTTTTTTATGCTAGTTTTCAGCAATAATGAAAGCAACATATTTTGATCATTTTTTACAAAACTTTTTCTTATCATTTTTGCACATTTGGTAAAATCTAAGAGGCTAAGTCGTGCTGAAATAATCGGAAATCCCATCTTTGAACATCCTGAGTAACATTACTGTGGAAAGTGTAATGTGCTAATCAAAGGACGTTATTATATATCATTAGTTTGTAAGCTAGATGTTAAGATATTGTATTAATTTGGCTAAGCCTTAGATAGGCCATAAGTGGGAGAAGAAAAAAGAATAAATATTGAAAAACATGTATTATTCTTCTATTATCAACTTTTTTTTATCATAATATTCATTACATTACATCATAATAACATTACTGCGCTGTATCTTTTATTTTTAGGAGATATTGAAGTATTGGAAGAAACTGGATTTTTTAATTTATATTTATAGCTTTTCATTATATTTGTTATTTATGCATATATGTATAATAAACCTACCTGTGTTTATGCTCCTGGTATGATCAGAGTTCCTAATTTAATGTCCTATTCCAAATACTCATTCTATGAGACTTTAACAAAACTATCGAAGAAAAGGATCAATTTAAATTGAATGCAACATAACATAATAAATTACATTGTGTATGTCTGAGAAATTTAGAACAAGAGCAATCAAGTAACAAAAAGTAATTGAATCAACAATGATTATTTAAACAGATACAATTTTCGCTCATTGTTCAACTCGCTTATATTTAACAAATTTCTACTATTTTGCTGTTTTATAATACAATATAAAGTGACTCCTTGTAGAAAACGGTCATGTAATCTGTTCAATTCTCATTTCAATTTACACAGCATCACTCTGCACGGGACATTTTAGTGACCTGTCGTCGTGAAACATGGACCGTGCGGGATAAAACAAACTTAATAAGGGGAATCCTCCTGCACTCTACGACGGGTGCACCGAAAATGTACAATCGAAAGGACCCATCGTCTCACCACACGATTACGGCCCCTTTCTTCCTGTTCCCTCCGTTGAAAACAAGAAAACAAACAAAGAACGAGATAAAGTGAAACATTAACGAAATACAGCACAAAAATCGAAACCCACATGAAGGAGAAACAAAACCGAAAAAAGTATATATAAACACGAACTACGAACGCTGAAACAAACGAGCGGAGATAGTGGAGCGTATCCGTCGTTGCGAGTGGAGTATGAAAATGGGCCCGAGCATTGTTGCATGCCCGCAATCAGCATGCAGCAGCAAATGGAAAGTGGAAGGAACCGACACCGAGACGCGAGAAGAAAAAAGCACATTCTTCCCGGTGTGTGTGTGTGTGTGTGTGTCTTTTTTTTTTTGTTTCGTTCCTGGAGATGATAAAAAAGGAAGCCACGGCCAAAAGCACTTCAAACTCAACAACCGCGGCGCAACACTCCCAAAACGAGCGCAAGAATGGTCCGTGAATGAATGAGTGAGTGAGCGCACCGCCCGAAAGGACTTCGGCCGCTCGACTCTCCGGCACATTTTTCGACTCCTTTTTGGAAAGTGCCGTCCGCAAGTTACAAGCCCTCCGTGCCATGGGAAACAGGATGCCCGGAAAGGTGAAGACGAAGCTGCAATAAAACGAAGCAACAACCAACAAAAACACACTCCCATAGCTCAAGGGAAACGGGGCCAGAAACGGCGCGAGCCCACGGAGAACATTTCATTTCGTGAATGATTAAAGACAAAAGATAATGAGTTATCTGGTCGGATGGAGTGGAATGGCGTTACCACCATCGGTCGACGATGGCGCTCTGTGCTGCATCATGCTCTCACCCTTCCCCGGGCCGGGTCGGTGCGGACCGAAGCAAAGGATGCACACTGTGAACGTCACTAGGAGAAAAAAATGTAAAAACGAACATTTACGAGCTCCGGTAAGGACTTGCCACGGTTGCTGCGGTTGAACCCGTCCGAGAAGGAATCAGCCGAATGTCAAGCGAACCGCCGATACGTTTGCCAAGTGAACGTCGATGTTTCACACTGGCCGGCCAGGATACGTACGGGCGAATGGCGAAACTTTAAATAAACGAAAGGTACGAGAAAAAGTTTAAACTATGCATCAGATTGGAACCATGACGGAGTGGTTGGAACACTTTCCCTCCGAAAATTTAATTTGCTTTTATTGTTTTTCACTTTGCGAGCTTCGCTCCATCGCCCTAGAGGTCTTGTCTTGGAGATGTACTTTACTTTACTATCACGTTTTTCTATGCAAGGAAAATATTTGGAACTTTCTCATTTCAATAAGCCTAGTATGTTTCAATGAATGTATTTTCGTGTTATTTGCAATGGATTTGTTTTTTTTTTTCGGAGTGATCAAACAAGATTCCTATAGTGCCACAATGCCATTATCAATACCACATATCAACGAACTAAGAATACAATTCCAACTCCCACTTTATCTAGCAACAGTTTCTTGTAACTATGTTGGATAACCCATTCTGATCTGTTCTATTAACCTGTGTTGAATATCCCGTGATATATTGCAAATATGTTGCGAAAAATTTCGTCGATTTCGAAAACACCAACAGCCAAATCAACTTGGTGAAGTTGATCACACTATTGCAGCTTTGAGTTTCGATCGGAAATAGTGAGGATTATGAGGGACAACGAAATCACGATACAGTGAAGGAGATAAATCGTGGTTTTGTTGTCTTCGATTCTACTATTTATCACACTAAATGCGTATATTTGAATATATTTATTCATATTTATATTTATATTTATATTCAAATATAACCATAAACAAAAACCCATCAATATTCTATCAACTGTCAACACTTATATTCAAAAATTTACATAATTATCAATAAAAATATAAATATTCTGGTCAACTGTCACCACTTACATTTACAGCCATTTCAAAACAGCAATTTACCAAAAACATTTTCAACCATCAAAAATAGCTTACATAAAACAGGCCAATATGACTCAGAGAAGTCGAAAGGCAAATCAAAGAGTTAGTAAGCCTCTGAATGTACTTAGATGAACAAATTTGTTAATCTAATATAGGAGGATATAATCTACACTCGAATATTTAAGAAGAAGAAGAAGAAGAAGAAGAGTTTTGGTCGCTCAAAAACGGTCAAAACTATCAACGTACTGTTTTCAACTTAAGTATTATATTTCTGAAAAGATTTTTAAAGGGTTTTTAATCCACAACTTTCCTTGTTACTCCTACCGGGCAGATTTGGTGTCAATTTCCACCTTGAATACTATTTTTTTGGAATGAAATTTGAGCGATTCGAATGGAATATTCACTATGTGTGCCCCAACTATTCTAGTCATGTAATCCGTTTAGTTTAGTTTGTGAACAACTACACATTTCCTCACCTAGTTCCCTAAAGTAAAAATACGTTTATACAAAAATAAAAAATAAACACTATGAGAATTTATTGTTGGAACCCAAATTTAATGTACTGAATTACGGTATTCAAAAACACAAAACAATTTAAAAAAGATGTATTGAACAAATAGAAGAAAATAGAAGTAGAAGAGAAGAGTACAAATGGCACTACTCTAATCTCAACAACAAAGAAGAATAACAAGGATATATTTAAAAAATAGACAGCATATGTTTAAGATAGAAAACAAATTTTCTGCTATACAAATGAATAAATTACAAATTACAAATGAACATGAATTATGTCTTGTGTAAATGCAATGCATTATACAATCGTTGTTTGAACTAGAAATGAGAATAATAACTCCGTTCAGGGAGTTAACTCGCTCTTACTCACTTTCCATTGGGATTTGGATCGTTTAGCAACTCTTTAGGGACTCGTTATAATCAAACTCACTCACGAGTGAGTAACAACTGGCCGTAGGGAACCGAATCCCAAAAGAGTGAGTTTGAGTCGTTAAACGAGTTATTCACTGAAACTGAAGATGCACTTTGTGCCTGTACCATCTGTTCCAAAAGATTGTTAACTACAAATACACAAAAAAAAGAATCTACGAAAAAAAGCGTATCCTCGGTAAAGAAGGATTTACTACATTGTTAAAACGAATCTTTCCAAACCCTAAAAGCTCAACAATAATATACACATAAAAGTACGCATAAACGCATAAAAGTAGTGCAAAATACGAATCTAAATGTAGGAAATAAATTATGTTCATACGTTTGTTCGGTTCAAATGCACCAACGATATGCGGATTTTTTTTTCAAACGTTTTTTGAATTGCTTTGAAACTAATGAATAAAATTTGACCAAAACGATAACATTCCGCTTTGCTGCCACAATACTACAACATGGCTCAAGACGCGATAAGAAACCGACTTATGTTATGCACATTCAAGCAAACGGAGCACTTGCGCGGAACGCTTCGCGTAGGCGTGCTTACGTAGCCCTTTCGGTTTCAGGGGTCTAGTTTTTGTTTGTTGCATTTTCGATTTTACTCAACTTTGATTTCGTTTGTTTCTCTACCGTCACCGTTCACCAGCAGGATCGGCGATCGGCATGTATTCATCCAATCTTTCAACGCACAACGCAGCCGCCTCCCGCTTCGTGCGAATCCGGTTGCTCGACTAATGGAGGTCACGATACGCGGCGCGGATCCTTTAAAACATTTTATTGCTGCCATCACCTTCGTCCGTGTGGGTTTTGTTGTGTTTTTATTTTCTCATTTCATGAAACTCTTTGAGCACACCATCCCTCACAGGGCACACAAGGCAGCCGAAAACCAAAACGCACACAGGATTACTCATGTGATGATTCGAGAAGGAGAAAATATGCATTAAACGGTTAAATATTAAAATTACATTTGCGACAGGGAACCGGCCGTCATTAACGAGCTAATGGTGGTGAGTGTTCCATTCGGCCACCGTACCGAATAAACGCCTCAGCATGATATGAATTCGGTAATTAAATGAAAATGTCGTAAATCACTCTAGTGCATTTTGCCAATTTAGGCCGGATATTCCAACGTCACGAAAGTGATGAAACGGTCGTAAAGAAATTAATAATTGAAGTTACATTAAGCAAGTAAAGCAACTCACTTAAACGGACAAACACAACCCCAAAGAACTTCATAAACGAATAAAAGTAATGATGAGCAACAGGCCAGCCTTCACGACGGTGCGTTTATTGGGCGCGTAAGCTATAAAGGCACATTTGCACGTTTTATATCACCGCCTGCTTCGGGAAAAGCTGTGCTAATTGACTCACTTTCCTCGTGAACCTGACGAAACGCAGCGATAAACAGGTTCTCCGCGTGCTCCTCGACACCACGTCCTGGTTACGTCGGTTGGCGTTTACGCAACCATTTTCTCCCCGACCATTTCAACGGCATAAACGATACGTGATTCATGATTCTGCCTGGCGTCGTAAACTTCGCTACGGACGCTTGGAAATAGCGACCGCCTTGACACATCGAAATGGAACCCCAATTGCCCCGTGCTGCCTTGCCGCGGGTCAGATATTTTGCTCTCATTGTCATGGTTGTATACAGCATGATGCATATCGATCTGGTTTTTTTTTATAATCCTGCTTCATTTGTACAGAGAACATGATCTCCTCGGTTCCGGTAAGATATGGAAATGCGTTGAGCGGTGTTCGCCGGGGTTTTGAGCAGATAAATAATCATTAGCCCAGATTTGCAACATAGGCTCTCAACTGGTCAAATTGTTGCTCAAAAACAAAAATTCGAAAATATGCAATTCCTGCATACATTTTGTTATACTTCTTTGTTATACTAATACATTTTGTTATAGTCATAATTGTGATTCTAAATGTCACAATGTTTGTACAGTTCATCATAATATACAACGTCGAATGACCTGGTTTAATGGGAACAACACCGTTAACCGATATCGGTTATCAACACCGATCTTTACAGGACAAGACCGATACCAAAATCCCATCTGAATCGCCACCTTTAGCAAGAACTTACATTTAGCCTAAGACGCAGCTCGCTACACCAAAGAAGAAGAAGAATTATTAGATCCTATTGTAAAATATATGTGCTATGATGAAGCCACCGAAAAAAGATTATTATTGGACAAAAATACCTAATATCGCATATAAGATAATAATAAAAAATGCAAATTATATATAGGAAATATAGTAAGTACAGCAAGTAAAACAAGCAAGTATTGAATAAATTACCATAAATAATCATTTTAAAAACATATTTGCAACCTATAGCAATGCTTAACTGATATTACTAAATTATTTTCAGAATCCTCTACTACATCTTTTTTACATTTTTTTCAAGATTCATCCTACCACCCGGCTTCGAGAAAAATATAAAAATGGTAATTTTCAATCGTTAATAATCGTTTTGAATTCTGAAGAACTTTCTTTACTTTCAACTCCATCACTTTATCTGTTATATGGATAGCTGTCACCTCATATGTTATATTTTATATATTTTTAATTTTTTTCTCAAACCAAAAGTCAGAGTATCCAAGTAGAAAAAGTAGAGTGAAATTTGTAAGAGTCAAGCTACCTCCTAAAATTTATCTTTAAATCATTTAGGCGATCTAAAAAAAACGTATACAAAGAAATATTTCAATAGTAGTAATTTGCCACTATTTCAGAGCTTCAATTGTCATCTGTATCATTGCCAAAACAACAAAAGATAATAATCATTAATAATAGTACTATTAAAAGGAAACAATAAAAAATAAATTAACTAAAAGAATTAAATTAAAAAATAAAATGTATTTATATATCTAATTTGTTCATTAATAAATAACCTAGAATAAAAAAATAACAAAACTACTGAAAAAGTATAAGACTAGCGCATGACATGCAACACTCGATACGGAGCAAACGCCACAAACCCTCCCATGGAAAGGATCGCACTGATTGTGCCCCGATCGTACTCGTAGTAACAGGGCCGTTTATCGCAAGGCGGCCGTTTTCACGATTTCCATTAAATCCCGATTTCATTCATCCCCTTCATTCATTTCCAGCAACTTGATGTTGCCGTTTTACGTCCAACGACGCAGGCTAAACATAACATTCGGAATAGAAACCATCGTCCGCCGTGGAGCGCCGCCATCGTTTACGGTCCGGGGCGAAAAATCAATGTTGCCCCGCGTCGAACATCCTACGCCCGGGTTTGCAACGGCAACACAAATGAAAAGCGCACGAGCGCACGATGAATTAGTGCCAGCGCGCACGAGCAGTCTGACCGGCTTTTGCTTATTCGGCGGAAATATTGACGAGGAAATAAATCTCCTTTCTGGGAGGCAGGTTTCATTTATCCGGCGAATGCAGGACTGATGGCTTGTGAAAGGTATGTGTGTATGTGTGTACGTGTGCCGATATGTTTTATATGACGGGCACGCGCAAACGGCATTGCAACGCCATCGAAAAGCTCACCGCTGATTGGTGTAGTTTTTTCTCTTGCTTCGCGTTTACGAAGAAAAGATAACACTGCAAAAGGCAACCGGCTAGACGATCTGGCCAAACTAGGCGTCCAACCCACACACGGAGCGCAGTGCTTTCTTTTAATGCTGATTAGAGTCATTAGAGGGCAACGTGATGATAAGATTGAGGCAGTGGTACATGGAGTCTATCGTAGACAGGATTTATTGTCGATGTTATCGAACTTCGAAATTCGCATTTGAAACCCAGCAGAAGGAGTTGTATGTTTACTCTTAGGTGGACTACACGATGAACTTACATGTTTCTCCATGTTTTATGAAAGCATTTGCTAGTTTATTTGATTTCACATGTACTTTTGCATGTACTCACATGTACTCATTCGAATCATACTTTCTTTATGCTTCATTATAAGTTTGGAGAGGTGTGGAGTTTAGCATTTCACATTTACTTCATTTACATTTACAGCAAGTGTAACCTTGCAGACGAAGACAAAGATAGGGGTTAGATGATTATTTAGAGGTAGCTATTATGGTTCTACGCTCATCACAATAATGAGGCGACAGATAATCACGAAAGCAAAAACAAATCATGTATTCTTGAAATGTATAAACATGTAACCGGAAGTGAGCAATAAATAATCCATTATGCAGCCATGGAAATTGTGTTCCAAAAACTGGTAAAAAATAACAAAACTAATGCCAAAATAAACTTATAGGTGTAGATTAACACCAAATGCGACCGTTAGAAGAAACCAACTGTATTTCAGAAATATTCGGATTTTATATGCAATCCATTAAAAAAAAAACTTATCAAATATACAGATCTTTTTCTAATCTAAATTTCTAAGCCCAACTTAATGTTAAGGTTTCAAGTACAAAGAAACATGAGAACTCGTAATAGAGTTATTACGATTCGCCAAGCGTTCAAACTAAACTCTTTTCATAAAACTGATATTACTTCATTTTTCTCGAAAATGAGTCTCAAACAAAATGAAGAAAAATATGGAGGAGTTATATTTGGTATGATCGGATTTAGTTTCGGGATATAATACGCTTATTTGATATAAAAAACATGCAATTAAAAGTGTTTCTAAAACATATTAATATTAATATTCAAATATTAATTATTATTCATAAAACATTTCAATTGTTTTGAAAAAAATGCTAATTACTTCATCTTTTAAAACCATCCCATGATATGTCTGGAAGCGGTGTAAGCCAGTTCAGATAAAGATCCCAGGTGAAAAGACGTGATTTGAATATTTTCATTATTTGAATTGTACGCATTCCAATGAGCACAGACGGTATTCGAAAATTAATATCACTACCCCTAAATTCCTATTTGTTCCTAACGGAAAAGTTTCTCTCCTACCCAAGGCCATCTGCAGAAAAGTGGCTCCCAACGTCTAACTGTAAAACGAAAAGAATTGCAAATAAAAAAAAACAATCTCATAAAAAAGCAGTTCGTCATCTCGGAACCATCTCATCCGCAGCCCTTTTGATAAAGCGTCCGTTGATAATCTGATCGGTGGCCACTGTCCACCGTAGAGGAGGCAGACAGCTGCAACACGGACGACGGTAGCCGTTGACCGTTAGAAAGATTCGGGTGGGCCCGCACAGAGCGACTTTCCCACGATTAGAGCGCGCCACGGACATTAGCATGAAAAATTAAAATTCTGTGACTCAACAGAGAGAAGAAAAAAAAACACAATCCGTAGCATCCCGCGGAAAGACACAACCGTCCAAATCGCCCAAGGATAACCCGTTTGACCGGTACATTCCCATGGTGTCGGCCAAGGATGGCCGGCGATGTCCGGCGCTGTCCATTCGCACCCGGTCATCGGTTGGCTGTGCGTCCTTTAAACTGACCAGCTGGCGGACCGTTTCTTCCCTTGCGCATCTTACGGAGGGCAGCCGCACATCCCATTCAGCCATGCCCGGAGGGTCATCTTACGCGAATGTCCTGCGTTTCTGTGTGAGCGCAGAAGCAACCAAAAAAAAACGCATGCAATCAAACCCCCGGTGAAGATTACACACGGGACGGCGAGTGACCAGTGTCCAGCAGGAGAGTTAACCCTTCGAGACAGGATTCTGTCATCCGTCCGGCAGCGCGCTTCCTTTTCTTCCCGTGTGTCTTCCGGCGTGTCTCCTATCGCCCGGTACGGAAGGGACAACGCCTCATGCGGTGGAAGATGGAGAAAAAAAAATCTTCCCCTCCAAAAAGCCCATTTGGCTGGCGTTGTCCACTGCGCAACGAAGTGGACAATTAACGGATGGGTTTGGTTCGGCTGAAGCGGAACGTGTCGGTTTCCATCGGAAGGAGCCATTTGTTCACCACCCATGGTCATCCTTGGACATTCGGCCGGTGATTGATATCCGCGGCTGCTGTTCCGTATCGGACATGCGAGCGTAACATCCTAAGAAGGGTTAAGACCATTCAGGAACTATGCATGCGCAAAAGTAAAACCTATGCAAAGTGAGGAACGTTTCCTCGTTCCTTACCCACAGACGTTGGGCTGATTTATTAATTCTTTGCCAGTCCGAACAGCCGCTTTCGTGTGTATGGCGCTAGCACCTTTGAAACCCGTTTGTTTTCCCCCTTTCTTAATCACGCACGGTTCGTAAGGCGCAAGCGAATCACTTCCTCCATCACTATCCCTTTTGTGAGTAGAAAAACACACAACCCTTTTCGAAAAAAAAGATTTTCCCCTTTTGTTGCCGTGTAATCCGACTTTGAGTCGGTCGAGGAAAGCAGCAAAATGTGAGCGGAATTTAATGAAGAGTAAAGAATAAAAATGTACCATAAAAGCAAAAATAGCGTCCCGCTCGCTGGACGAATGGACAAATGGACAAGATTCCGTTGCGCGTGCGTACCCAAGACAGCAAATAACATTGAGCACCCTCCCCGGCTCAAGGTGTCGTAATTGAGCAGGGCAAAAAAAATTACAGAAATTTCTTCGGAAATAATGGTGGAATCTGTTATCCCCGCGGACGGTCGGGCGGCGAAAAAGGGTTGCGCCGTTGATCGAGGATCGGTATTTCCTTTGGATGTAATTAAAACCGTTCATACAAAAGCCTGACGAATGGTGAAACTTGCCGCAGAATAAAACTATAGAAAAAGAAGCAATTAAGGAATGCTCAACAATTGAAGAACAGCTATGCAGCGAAAATTTTGTATCGAAACTGTTGTCTTCTTGAGCGGAGAAAAGAAAGGAGAACGAAGCAAAAACTGATTCAAACTTGGAAATGAGACATATAAATTGAATTAATTATTCAAACATAAATATGGACATAAAGATATGTTTTTGTAGTACAAAGTTGTAGTACACTTGGTTAAATTTATCTTCACACTTTCATTAGTTTACAATTATTTGTTGTGCTGATAATTAATTCGAGGTAAACAAAACTTTAATTAGTATGGAATAGTATTGGCTTTAGTATGGAAAATATACACAAAGCCTACAGTTGAGATAAACACTAAGGTATTTGATAAAAACTACAGTAATTGAGAAAAATAGAAGAGAAAAATTAAGGAAGAGAGCTACAATAACTTAAAAAAGCAAAGAATTAATATTCAACAGTAAAATGTAAATGTAAAATGCACAAGTAAAAATGATCGTATTACATACAGATTACATAGGAATATTACAAAAAAGAGATTCAATCACCATGCAACTGATATTTGAACTTAAACATTCATTATTTCAATGTTGATAATACTTTAATTCTATCGTCGTAGCATCTAGAGACACATCTGTAAAATTTATCATCCAATTTTTGGCAACAGGAGCTTCTTTCATTGCTTTTGAACAACGATTTAATCGTTATTAACAACAAAATAGTTATACCAAGTAGTTCGCCGGTAAAAGAGGGAGAAATAGCGAGAGCGTTAAATATCATGATGTATGCAATCGTCATCAAATAAAATGTGATGCTTATTTTAAACTTAAGTACTGCCACACGTTGCTCCAGTGACGTTCCAACAAGCTCATATATCGCACAAAACATTCATGCATGAATTTAGGTGCACGTTAAATAAATTCTTTGTCACCTTTAAATCTCTTCCAGTCAGTCACGACCTCTGCGCGAGGGCAACAAATTCTAGGGACACTGACACTTCGATTGACGAAAATAACAAAAAAAAACACATCTCCCTAACGCCTCCACACTCTCCACATCGCCTCCCACACCTATACCTTTCCCCTTCACGGCGCAGCTTCGCAATTCAATTTGCAGTTAACCCCAGCCGTCACCTTTTTCTGCGCATGATGATGCACACGCATACGAGCATGGCCAGGGCAGCGCACGGGCACATTCGGCTGTTCGGTCGGTTGTGTCATTTCAGCCTCCGGATGAATTGTGACGGCTGTAAACAACAATTATCGATGATTTGAAAGAAAAAGCAACGCTCATCACCTCGTCCGGCATGATGATCGCGCCGAATAGCGAAGGAGCTTATTCTGCCGCACGGTTCTGCAGCAAGCGTGCTGGCAGCGCATCGATCATATATCAGGCAGCGACAACCGCGGCATGCACTAGCGCGTAATCGCCACCATACGTACCGCTTGCGGTGGTTCGCGTGGTCCGCGTGAGAACTGCGGGTTCCCTTCGCAACGAGCAGCATACGCCTGATCTGATCCCACCGCCGTGATCGAGCGACATCATCGGAGTTGGTCGGCGTACGAGTGTCCAATTTATCACTGTCCGGCTGCGCTGACAGAATGGCAGAAGGCAGATTCAGCATGCACGGGGACATAAAAGATTCGCATATTTGTGTTGTTGTTAGTGTGCACATGTACGAACCCACTGAGTGGTTCGCCCTGCTCGCCGGAACACCCTTGACACTATAACAATCGATCGTTCTATTTAGTGTAAATGATTTTTAACAAGTAACATATCAGCGTGTTATGTCCTTCAAAATGATTCCATCCGTTATATTCATTTAAGATCCAAAAGAATAAGATAAAATACGAAAAAAAATAAGTAAAAAATAATAATAGTAACATTAAGTTATGGGCCCTAGGGGCCCTATCCTTTGGGCCTTCGTCTTCGTTTGGGTGTTCTCTAAAAATACAAAGTCGGGAGTCAAAATTTAGGTCCCTTTTTCACGTCGAGCTTGCTGATATGTTAATTGTATCCAGAGTCGACGTGACGGAGATCGGGCACAACCGCGGATGGAGGGTTGCCATGAACCGAGCGACCTGGAGAACGATTGGAGACCAGGCCATGTCAGCACGACGTGCTCAACCGTGAACGGGCCAGAGAAGAGAAGAGAAGAGATCCAGAGTTATGATAGTTTCTAAAACTACAATTGATGCTGATTTATTAGGATTAGGATTATCATTAAAAATTGCATACCAGCGAGCTACGAACTTAAGAATAGTTATGCAACAATTGAGCAGATGTATGAGAGCAGACAACAGAAGCAAAACAACATACGGGCCGTCATGTCAAACACGCAAAAAGCTCTTCCAGATCTCAAGGCATCCTCGAAAATACCCTACACGAGAGCTTGGAGAAATGTTACAAACCAGCAACTTTCATCCCATAACGATCTTGGATGTATATGCCAGTAAACATATTATGGTTACATAGCTATGGTTACGACGCTGCAGCTTTTCTAAAACGTGCAAACTACCCGTTGGATGAAACTTTAGAATGCAAGTATGCCCGAGAGTACAACCAGCGTAGTAAGGTTTGCAAAATGTCGCCCAGGCAACCATATCTTCATCAACACCTGTATTTGTAGAATTACGCGCCCCTGTTCTAAGAGGAGATGCAGCAGCGCGCTTCAAAATTTTTAATCCTTTTTTTAATTACATCATGCACATCGCTAGTAATTACGAAGATGTGTTTGATACGAATATCCTCCTATGCTATATGTTGTAAATACTATGCAAAATTATTTAAACGATCAAAATATAAGCTTATAAAGCTCTACCTACGCCTATCACAGATAATGATTGCAAATTTTGAACTAAACAACCATCAGTAATTGTTGGCGTGAATCTGACAGTAAGATGAGGGCCAGAAAAATAAATCCATATCCATGTGTGCAGTACGTCTTTAATGCGTTATTGAAATGCAAACAAGTTCGATGAAAGTTTCATACATTCTAAATACTGCAGGATTCTAACCTAGTTGTGCTAGTTGTGAAGCATTCTCAATCCAACAAACTTATGAAGAACACCTGTGACTTCTGACTTCCTTGAACATGGTTATATCAGCACCAAGATAATCAATCCTTGAAATTGTGTCATGATCAAAGCTCCATCTCTGTAATGCTCCAAGTTGTAAAATGCTACTACTTGGAGCATTACAGAAATGGAGCTTTTATCAGAATAAAATTTCAGATTGATATCAAATCAAATCGATGGCCTCCAGATGTTGGTTTTGTCCCGAGTCATAGCACCAGAATCATTTAATTCACCGAAGAAGAAGATATCCAATTCAGCTTCAGTGCAAAAATATATTAGGATGGATAAAATTAATTCTGCTTCTCGAATTCTTTTCAAACTTGTGGTCTAGTCTTTTAAATTAGACTCTT
Organism: Anopheles dirus; assembly: GCA_000349145.1. Lineage (NCBI taxonomy): Eukaryota > Metazoa > Arthropoda > Insecta > Diptera > Culicidae > Anopheles > Anopheles dirus. The sequence goes on along the minus strand of KB672602.1, from coordinate 87,505 downwards.
AATTAAGGTTACAGGTAAATGCAGGCAGATTCTTATTTGTTCTCATTTTTCTGTAGCTTTGCTTTCAAAATCGGAAGCGCACTTTATCTTTAAAGACACATACATTTAACATAATTTAACAACTAGTTTTGACATACTTCAAAAAAACATTCTAATTGTCAATTGCATGAGAATGCTCAAATACACCTATCGTTCTGTGTTTGCTTTTAAACTTTGAAATTCCAACGACGAAATGAACATAATTTCCACAGCATGATTGAAGAGCAGCCGATGAAAGGTCTGCAATTACAAGATAATTACTTTGCTACTCCTCCTCTGCTACAGCGGCGTGCGTATTCTTGTTTCAATCATCATACCTCATGAGATGGTTACCGGCGGCAACTTGCCCACAAGCAAACTCATAGTCCTCGGGTAACTTATTACTCTCACGCTGCAAGTAATGCTGCAACGAATGCTACAACAAATGCAAAACGACGAACATGTTCTTGCGAGAACCATTGAATAACGACCCTTGCACAGGAGACCGTGGTGCACGAATGAATAATTGAATATTCGTATCTAGTAAAAATGCACTCACAAAGGCTGCAAAATGTCCATCATAGAATTATTTAACAGATTTTTTTTTCTTCTTTTATTATGAGCACTTCTTCGGCATTCCTTCTTAGTAATCCAATCGTGATAAGGCACGACCACGCCGCGCATGCAAGAAGATAATACACCTTGATCGCATCCGCCACAACTTTGTTGGTGCGCACGGAGCGCTGCGGATTCGAGCCATAAAATTAGCTCTGCGTTGTTAAAATTCGAAACGCACCATAAAAATCAATTTGCGATCCGAAACCTCGCATATCACCACGAATCTTCGCTTCGATGCACGATAAGACTGTGAGCGCATCCAGCATCACCGCGCTCGGCTCGTTGCAACTTTTAGCACTCCTGCTGCTCACCCACCCACCCAGCTGGTGATGGTTCGTTCTGTGTGTTGTTCATTTATCAAACGACTATAAATCGTTCCCGCTGTGCGCCACGCTTTTGCGCCGTAATCAATCTTTAATGGGCATCGTTTTGCTCGTCGGGAGCGTGGTGTTTGCCTTGCACCGCACCGCAAGGATTGCTTTCAATCGATCAAAAAAGAAAGCAGTACATTTGAGATGACCAGAAGAACTTATCTGTTGACAATTTTTTAGCGAAACGAGACTATTTTTGTAACATTATAAATATAAACAGTGCTCCTAGGAACAAAACCGTACAGTATATGAAAAATGGGAGCATATCATAATTATAGGACAGAGTCGTGTGTATCTTTGTATGTATCTTTCACGACAGGATCTCTAACGAATACAGACCGGCCGTTACTGTCCAGCCTCTGGAATTTAGGTTTTCTCATGTATGAGCAAGATAGATACTGCAGATGATTGATTGATATCAAATTTAAATATTTCTTATTAAATTCACATGATGGATTGATGGTAACAAAATTTTTATATCTTTTTGAAAAGCGTAATCCAAACTACAAATAATTTGAGACCATTTTCATTTTGCTTGAAACATAAAAATAATATATATTTAAAAATACGGTGACGATCAGATAACAAAGATATTTAAAAAATATCTAGTAAACCGTGAACGGGCAGAAATGATCACACACATTGTTACTCTAAGAAAGAAGAAGATTCACAATTATTAAAACAGGGTAACAGTTAAACAAATTTAGTTTCGTTTACTTAACAACAAAATAATATGCTAAATACAAAATCAAAATTCAAACTTCCAATACGTTACAATAATAACAAAACAAAAAATAATAACAAAATGAAGAACATACAAAGAAAAACCAAGTAACAAATACCATAAAAGCTGAATGGTAATAAATATCATTTTGAAATCTTTCAAAAAACTTTGAAATCCTTAAAAAGCTTCGAAATCTTTCATAAGCTTCGCCATATTGTAAGCTTCATCCGTTACTGTCTAAGCTTGAATGCAAAGGCCAAAAACACCATTCGAGCAGTTTGAGTCAGTTTAAACTTTCAATAGCGTTAACTGGTCGTTTAGCATAGAATTTCAAATAAAAAAGAGAATCTTATTGGAAGTAGGAGAGGCTAATCGAGTCTAATGCATCGAAAATTACTATACAAACTAAGTGCATGAACTTTTCCAGAATGATTAAAGCTAGGAAATGTGATTCAATCAAGTTTTTCGGATGAAAATAACCGTCTGAATACAGCCCAACCGCGTGGTCGACCAAAACCATCAACGAACCATCACCCACGTTTTAACACTACAATTATGGAGGTTTATTTCCACGATTCGATACATAGTCTTGCTCCCATTGAGATCGTACCATGTATTAGGAGGTAAGCTTTGATCGGTGGCTTATGTTTGATCGTGAATATTAGAGAGAAAACAGTTTTTGATAAAGGAAATTAGAAAATCAGTTTGCAATAATACTAGCGTGTTGAAGCATAAATACTAATCACAGGAATATAATTTTGACAGACTTCAATGCTTATTTGTTCTGAAGGTAAATAAAAATTATTGTAGCGATGTACATACACAAAGTGCACGCACGTAAATATAACGGAAATTAAACTACATATGAAAAAATAGAAAATATCTGGCGAATATCATTTCAATAGTGTAATGATTGGTAAACTATACTTTACAATACTTCAGGAATACAATGGATCAACATAAATGTACCTCCTAACATCATGGTTACATTACAACACCGGTTTGTTTTCACGATTTTCACTACGTTCCACAGTACACGAACATTTAGAATATATAATCGCTGCCGATCACCTACTACCTACATGTGACTCCCTACCCGATTGATACTCCCTATCCGATTGTACTCCCTACTCCCTCACATGTAACTTGAAACTGCCTTCAAGTGCTGGAACAAACGCACCGCCGTGCTCTGATCCTCCTTCGTGGTTTAATGAGTATTTTCTGCCAACGTAATTTTAACAGATTTTGCTTTGTTTTCAACCATTTTGTACTGGGATTTAACTGGAATTTTACGCTTTGTTTCCTGCATAATTAAGTATTAATGGATTCCAATTGGGAACAAAATGGCGTTCTTTTTTAGGATATCTAAACATTGATCTTTTTCGATCAGAAGTCATAACGACTGTTCAATTTACTTCAACAAGCGGTTATTTTGTGTCAACATGTTTGTATAGGAAAACGTTATATTCTTATGGAAAATATCCTATTTCATCGACGGTTTCAGTAGCAGTTGAGGCTGCCGCTGCTTTTTAAATAAACATACAGTGAAATCATCGTCTCTGCGGAAATCTTGTTATCGTACAAAAACTAGATATATATATACCGCACATGTTCCCTTAGAACAGAGTCAACATGATGCCGACCAATCGCTCTTGTGTATTTCCCCCCTCACGCTCGGAGGCTTACATTATTGTGTATCCATTGCTTTAGGTTGTGTTCTTACGAAAAATAGTTATTATCGTCTTTTCTCGTTCTATGTCTTTCACACATGGTGATCAGTTAGGCTACGCCTATCTTGCGGAAACACCGATCAGGGTTTCATATCGAGAATGAAGGTTTGCGTTCTTCATGCGATGCGGTACGAACGTTCAGGCAGTTCCTTGTCCCCCGCCTGTGTTCGGGAAGATGGATTTGTTTTTTTTTTGTTATATTTTATCTTTTTACTTTCTTGTCTTTGCGAGTATATTAGAATAAGTAGTAAATAATGAAAGAATTATACAAATACGAGGCGCTAAAAGAAAAAACACGTTTTCCAGTCAAATACCGTTCAGTTCAACAAACCAGACGGAAATTGTTACCATGTCACTAGGACTTCTTAGGACTTTTATAGCACTGATCATTATCTAACACCCAGCAAGCCTTTCGCTACACCTCCAGCCGAGATCCACTCGTTTATCCCTTCTTTAGACAGTTCGATATGCGTTCACAGTAGTCTAATCTCGAATAATAATACTCTCCTGCCTCCATCGCAACACTCTGCTAACAACCACAAATCAGGTTCCATGAACCATCGTTCTACAGAGACGTGAATCGTTCGTTTCACGCTTTACATTTTTTCTACCACAAGGATATAATGGGTTGGAAAGCATCAGGCTATCCTGGCCCTATATTGTTCGAGTTCTATTCTAGGTGTTTCGTTTGATTGATAGTGTTTGCCCACGGCGGCACTTAGCGGCGGCCGGTGGGTTTTTGGGTGAGGTGCACGCGATTACTACCATCATATCGCCACTACGTTCTACGCAGATATCGCCCTACCATTGCTACGTTCCATGAATATACGATGTTTATCGTTTTCGCTACATCTTAAAGATAGCATTGCTTTTTTCTCGATTTAGTGCACAATCTTCAGCACATACTACACAGTACGGCGTGCGCGAATACTCATTTCTCCCTGTTGCATGCTTCTTGTTATCTTTTTGCAAACCAATGAGACCGAAAAGGAACCGATATATCCAAAAGGAACAGTGACAAGAGATCATCAATTTTGAAAGAACAAGGTTGCCCAAACAATAACACAGCAATGTGATGATAAATATTGCACCCGTTTTCCGAGTTGGTCCGCACCAACTCTGACGGACTGACGGCTTTATAAAACGCTCAGAAATGAGAGAAGTCACCTTACCGAGCGTTGTACTTTTTCACCTTATCCGGCACGGCTGCCTTTTCCACCGGAACCAGCTTGTACAGCTCATCCAGCGAGCCTACGTACACAAGTTTGCGCCAAAATTTCGAACTGAAATAAAGAGAAGTGATAAAATTGAAATTAATATTCCATTTATATGCTTGGAACGCGTATTACACGTTAAGATACGGTAGTGTAATATTAGATGTACAATAAGGATTCAAAGCTAATGATGCAGATTTTGTATAGCTATTGTTTATAGTTATCACGAGAAAAGAAGTGGCGCTAAAGTTATTAAACGCTTGAACATTGCTCGAACGAAACCATATTGTAATTACAATACACTAGACGAATCCAACCTAATGTTTTTTAGCATTTTATAACATTTCTGACGTGACTCTTATCATCTGCGACAACTCGCTGGAGTTAGTGAATGTAAATCCATGAAGAAGAAAACTACCGTAAAAAAATATTTAAAAATCGTATCAATTTCATCTTTGAGCAGCTTTAAGCGATTGACATATGTTATCATCATCGCAAAACACAAACGTTCATAATATAAAATGCCCAAAAGAAAAGTGAAAGAGTTGTCCATACGCTCAGAAGTTAGGATTCTCTGATTTACACCTAATGTAATAAGCATTTATATCGCGTTACCTTATAAACGGTCGTGCCATCCAGACAACCGATTTCAGCCAAAACGTCGGATGCACCATGTAGAGATTTCGTAAGCTTTTCCTCAACCGACGATCCAGCAGCTGATAACACCTATAGAAAAAAGAAGATAAATTAAAGCACCCATCACTTTTCGGAAGAACCGCGATTCTTACTTTTTCAACCACGGAAATGGTGGAACGTTGCCCCGACTCGAGCCACCGTGCAGATACACTAGCACGTAGTCTTCTGTCACCAGCTGCTCGAGCGTTTTCACCACGTACAGGAACAGATTGTTCATCACGTAGTGGTAGTCCGCCCGCGACCGATCCGGCAGATGGCACGCACTGAACACCACGATCGCATTGTGGCCACCCGACTGCAGGTAACCCCCGTGCGACAGCACACACTTGTACGGTTCGATCACTTTCATGTCGATTTCGCGCGTCTTCCCATCGGGAAGCGTAATTTTCTGCCAGTTCCGTATGTCTCGTGCCTCCTCCCGTGCCGAATACTGAGGCAGCGCCGTGGAAAGCTCGTTCGCTTCAGCGCCGGCGGATACAGTCGCTTTCGGCGTACCGGGTAGATCGAGGAAATCTTCATCGATGTCGACGTTGAACCCATTATCATCCAGTATCGAGGAGGACGGACTGAGCGAGACGAGGTTCTGCTGCAGCTCGTCCACGCTCTGGTTCGAGAGGGTGTCCTCCATCGAACTGACGTCGTCAACGAGCAGATCGGCCGGCAGTGGAACTTTGCGGCGCTGGTGCAACCGGGGTGAGATTGATTTGGAATGCTGTTTCTTCTTCTTCTTCCTCGGAACACCCCCAGCAGTCGGCGATGGGCCATCGGACGGGGGTGGGGAGGTATGCAGTGCGACCGATTGGAACGTTGGAGTGACGGAAGCCTGAAAGAGCGACACATCTTCCTCGTCTTCTACCTCATCATCTTCCTCCTCATCATCGGTGCTGAAAAAATCCGAACCCATATCCTCTGCGCCAGGATCCCGTCCCGTGACCATCGCATTATTAATAACATCGAGCGTGGAAGTGGCTGCCACCGTTTTGCTTGCGGCCTTCGTACTCTCCACAGCACCGCCAGCTGGCAGACGTTTGACGGACGGTGAACCCTTGCTACGCCTCGCTGGCGTCACCATGGCTACGTGAGAGCACTTCTCATCGCTTGCTATCGATCCAGTATCCTTCTTCTCCACGCTGCGCCGGTTGGCGTAGGGGCTGGCGAGACGCAGTGGCTGTTCGCTCGCCGGTACCACGTCCGGATAGTGGTAATAGTTGCGGATGGTTCGCTCCCGACCCGTACCAATCCCGCCGACCGGAGCGGTTACAATAAACTCCGACACGTCCGATTCGCTGCCCGTTGGTGACATCATCAGCGGGTGGCTGCTGACCGGGGTCAGACCGCTCGATGAAGATGTCGTTATCCGCGACGACGGTACGGTGGCAGTGGCGCTGCTGCCAATCTTCAGCTTGTGAATCTCTATCGATTCCGGAGTGGCGCCACCGGTCGTTGCTGGCGCGCCGGTGCCGTGCTGGCGAGGTTCCACACCGTTGCCCAGCTCGGAGGACGAGCCGGAGTGGTGAATGCCAAGCAGCGGCTGTTCCACCATAACGCCACCGTCCGGGTCATGCACCGGCGAGTAATCCGGAGAGCACACGTGCAGCGGAGGCGATGATCCGTGCGAGGTCGTGTTCTCCGAGATGTCCATCCTATTGTCCGACAGAGGACTATCTTCCAAACACTCACTGTAAAGAAAGCATACAAATAAGATGGTATTAAAAGCGAATGCTTTGGAATGTGAAATACGTGACGAACGCCGCGTGATGAAACACTACGTGGGATGCAGCATAGCGTGCTCTAAGCTCTAGGATCAATCTAGAATGGGATTGAAACTGCTAGTCGATTTTACGACATTTACGCCTGAATTGCGTGATTATGTTATAACTTATGTTATAACTGGTATTTCTGAATCTCGCCATATGTGACAGATGCATAAGGTGTATCGAGTTACCGAACAAAACGCAAAGTGGCTTTTACGTATCCATTACGATATCTTCCAACCCATTACGTTCCGTTTAAGATACCAGGTTGCGGAGGTATTTCGATTGCCCTCTAGCTGAACAACCGATGCGCTCAACAAAACCCTCGCATCGAATCCTTTTTCTTCTAGTTACCAATCTCGTTAACATGATTTTAAATTAGGCCCACTCCCTCCTCCCTTTTGCACGACCACTTACCTCATCGACACAGGGTACGTCGTCGCCACCTACGTCGCACGAGAGGGTGTAAAAGGTATTTGCTTACAATTCGCAAAAGAACGATTTCGTCGGGTATCGCGCCAACCACTGTCAATAACAAGGATACTTCAAATAATCAACACACCCACTCGCGTACACCTTCGCACAGCCTCGTACTTCGTACAGCACGGCACAAAACACCCAAACAGCTATCGGAATCACTCGCGGACAGCACAAAAAAGGACGCCACACTGTAAGCGTATCCTTCCCAGTTCCAGTTGCGCTTGTACTAACTGGTGGGACGGGAATATAGATTTTCTTTTTTCTTCCTCCCAAGCAAACGCGTGAGCGTGTGGATCGAACTTCTTAATCACGGGTTGCGTCGATGGTGGTGGTGTGGGAACGTGCTGAAAATGCACCGTTTTCCACCACAACACTGACTGCTGCTGGTGCTGCTACTGCTGGACAGGCATCGATGCACCATTATTGTTCGCCTGGTTTCGATGCACGCTCGTCGTGTCTTTTGTTTCGTTTCTTGCTCCGGGGAGTGAAATTCTTAATTGATGATTACACATCGCCCACCATTGTCGTTGCTGCTGGGGTGGGCGGGTTGGAGAAGCAGGATCTGATCCTTTATTTCGATCCCACCACTGTGGACCTGGGAAAAGCGTATTGTTTCGCTCGCACCAAAGGCAAGGTGTGTTGATTCAAGAGGGGATTTTTTAACACCCGACACAATTTCCGTTGGCGCGCATAGCGAAATACGCGAATATACTTAATATTTCTTATTATTACACAAAAATATCGCAACAACGACGGACGTACGGGTCCACTTGGCTAGAAGGTTGAAAAAATTGTAAACAAATAGTGATGGGCGGTTGGAGTGGTCCGGATCTGATCCATTAATCTGATCCCACCCGCGGATCGATTGGATCCGGTCCGGAAAAATAAAATGTTTGCCTACCAGGCAAAGCGTATTTATTTAGTAGGAAGGAGTCTTTAACATCTCTACAAGCAAAAAGAGGTTTAAATTTGCAGAAAAACTATTGTTCTTTTTTCGCCACCATCCGGGAGCTAATGGATTGGTCTGATCCTTGGCCGGATTGTATTGATCCGAGTCAGTTAATTTTTACAATGCACACCAAATGCATTTTGTGCATTTGGTTTGCATTTTGATTTATGTGGGAGTTCAACAGGGCATTCTTTTTTCACTAACCTTTTTCAACGAGTACGAGTTTTAATCTTGTTCACTTTCTCTCCTTTTTGGGGTAACGACCTTGGTGACCATGCCTGCTGTACTATGAGATTAATAGATTCGTTCTACCAGCATAGACGGATAATAAGACGAAATACAACGAAAACTTTCAAAGTCTCTATAAGCAACCATGGACAGATAGTTAATCCATGCGGTCCAGATGTAATGTTGGCACTATTGTCCTGTAGGGAGAAGCACGGCGTCGCTACCATTACATTCAAAGGCCGTCTACTAGCACCTGTTAGTCGATTAGCTTTCAACCACCGTTAAGTCAGCTCATACATTTGACAAAATGCATACCACCATAGCGATAATTGTATGTCCTTCCCTTGCACCCACGTGTCGCGTCATAAGTTATGCCGTACGCGTCAGCACGGCTCTAATCTGCAAAGCAAAATGGATAACGAAGATACATAAAACAGCACCCATTTGGGTAAAACACGCTTGTTATTGAAAAATAGTTTTTATTCATTTTATGAAGAAAAAAAATCACTGCACGTTTTACGCTGTGGTAACAATTCAATCTTAGTTTCTAAGTTTCCTCGAAGAAATTCATTTGCTAAATATGTATCTTGTTCTAACGAAATTAACCATCTTCTTTGAAGCACTTGTTATTATCTAGAGTAGCCTCCTTATCGTTTGCTCTACACATCTGGCCGCAGACTTTGTTAATGTAACCTTTCGTACGCTAAAACGTGTCTTATATTCGATGGTACGCCAATTGGTGGAATTTGTTTATGTTCACATCAGTCACCGGTCGTTATTTGCTACGATTCGCATCACCAACCACTATCAGTTCCTCCATGCACGCTGTAATTGTGCATATAGAAACTGTGCACAAAGTCGAACGATATGTTACACGCATCACAGAAAAACGGTCTTCTCGGGGATTGTCTGATAATTGCCGCGGTTGTCGTGCTGGGCCAGTTGTGCGGGTTCGTGCAGCGGAGCCCAACCGTTTCGTTATAGACAGCCCGCGGAATCATCGTCATCGCGCGCGCCTGCGATTCGTCGATCAGACGATGATTTACTTCCATATGTTCCTGAAGACCATGGAGCGAAGGGAAAAACTTTTCACACTCAACGCAGTAGTGACTAAAATCGGGCAATAATGTAGCGATTGGCTCGCTGCTGTCAGGTGTGGCCGGCGTTTCGATGCTTCTGAATCTTTCTGAAGACAAATGCTGCAACGAATCGATCCCGGAGGTGCGACAGTGAACATGCTGATTCAGCAGAGGCAACTCATCATAATTGATCCAATCGCGTGACGAGCATTGTTCAGGTTCATCTACTGGAATGGCACTTTCCGGACACATTATATTTTCCATCAGCATGGAGAGCTCGTTTCCCAGCCAGAGTTCCGTATCACAAGAAACCTGCTCTCCGTTGCCCTGTGGCTGTGGTGTTATCTCTTGAGTCGGCTCATCTACGTAGCGTATATAAAACACTTGACCATCTTGCACAACAACCTGCTCCAATGGATCAGTGGATGTGTTGCTTTGTACTATTGCGCGCGGTGCTAGCTCTGCCGGAGGATCACATGGAGGATCAGGGGGCGGTGTGTAGTAGTTCGTATTTGGTTCATCGGAAGCCGAGTACAACAAATTCCACGATCCATTCGACCCCTGTGGGCGCGTATGAACATTTTGAGGATACTCATTGCAGACGCTGCTTCCGGTCGTCACTGCGGCAGCAGACGCCATCTGTATATCCGGTGGTCTGGTCGTTGTTTGGTTCGGTTGCATCGGTAGCTGCTGTGCGCTGTAGGGGACGCTTGCCCCATGGCCAAAACAGTTCGCCGGAATCGGAGGCATCCGGCAATTCGACGTCATACCTCCTAGACTAATCTCATTTCGATCTTGCTGAGCCAACGGGATCTGAAAAAAAACGAAACGATAACATGCGGTTTTGGCCGAATTGACTAATTTTACGTGTTAGTAAAAAAAACCTTACTCAGCAGATAAAAAAATTACGACTGGATTGCTTTTGGCATTTTTGCGTGCTTTGTGTTTTTATGCACAATTCAAAGAAAAACAACACCAGTGTTGCCAGTTAGGCTACCGGCAAATCTCCCGCAGGCCTAGTAGTGATGGGCAAAAATACGTTTTGGCCGAAATCAATTCCGGGCAGCTCCAAATTATTCGGAATCGTTTCATTATCGATTCACTAATCATTACTTTCAACTCTACCACCTCTTTGCTCCTGAAAAGATGTCTCGCAAACACATCACAAGGCAAAAAGAAAATGAAAACTGATCCGAAATGTTGTTCATTTACCAATATGCCAGGAATATGTGGGCACGTAAAGGAAAAGAAGTTGCTTTTTGTAATGGGCATTCGATTCGTCATAAATGCACCAATTCAAGGTATTCGATAACCTAAGCACCCAAGATTTACACTTTCAACGCAGTGTCAAACGGGTTCCATTTCGAAGCTTGTGCCACGAGCCTTGATTTTATTCTAAAAATTCTGTCAAACTAACATGTTTTTGGTGGTTCCAAAACCGAAATCGTGTCCGGAATCAGAATCAGAACCAGGAATGCTTGATTCCGAGCGGCCATCACTATTAGGGAGGTCTGCAGGTGATTTGCCGGAAGCCTAACTTGCAGCACTGGTGGGGCACAGTGTACTATAGGAAATGAGAAACCAAATAGGTCAAAATTGGACTCTTCTCACCAACTGTGTGAAATCGTCTCCTCGCTTTTTCATCTTTGCTTTATTCATTCTTCTTAGTGTTTTTTCGAATTCAATAAAACAGGTTTTGAGTCCTTTTGTTGGGATGGGGTTGGTGTGTATAGGATTCCGGCTCTCCCATTCTCTTTCTGTATCCGTCTCGCACATTTGAGTTGCCCTATCTATATCTCACCCAGCTATTCCTGTGATCATTTGTTCGCGAGCTCATCCTCTTCCATCTCGCTCTTCTACCGACTGATGCACAATGGAGGCCGGGTGAGCCGTGCCATTGATTTGACAGGAGAGTTTGACAGACAGTTTGCTTTGCTGTTTTTTTCCTTCTTATTCTTCTTCTTTTTAAAAGTGTTTGTTGTGCGTGTGTGCGCTGTTGCTGGAATTCAAGTGCTTCAAAAAGTTCGTATGTTGCGTGGTAGAAATCCTTTTTCCCGAACCTGAATTCTACTTATTTTCCACCATTTCCGTTACGCGTTTTTGCACACGCTGTTTTACGTGTAGCGCCGATTGCTATCCATTACAATAACAATTCTATTTTGTGCATATTGATCTGAGTTTCGTGAATTGCGACGCCGGCGTCCTGGCGTTTGGTGCGTTTTGTTTTGTTTTTAGAATCTACATCCTTTCTCCGACGTCGTTATCCGTCCTCCTTGGGCATTGCGTGGAAAAAGGGCGTGAAAACGTGTACACAACATACCCCACAGGCTTATCAGTAGCAGCGTAGGCCGTGTGCACGGAAAAATTGTAGTGTTTTGCCTCCTATGTGTGTGTGTGTGTGTGCGTGCGAGCGTGTACGGAAGTGATACACCGTTCGCGGAATCGCACCACGAAAACGCAACAAGTGGTCGGTGCAAACAGAAAAAGCAACCATCACTATTTTATCCGCAAATTATAGCTGTGCCCTTCCTGTACTGGTGATATTCTTCCACAGGCCTGTTTGTTCACGTTTCTGCTAACCAAACCCCTCTGCATCTTCTTCTTCCTCCTCCAGTTTGGGCCAGCGGGCAGCAGGAAGCGAAGGAAAAAGTGCTTGATTTTCGGTGAAGTCATTTCGCGGCAGACGCGAGAGAAAAGCGTGAAAAAAGTGAAATCATCGTTTGTGTGTGCGGGGGTGGTGCGAGTGTTTTTTTTTCCTTCTTTCTTTTCGGTGTTTTGTTTCGGCGTGCGGTGTGTTTGACGCCGCAGCGAGAAGCGCGACTCGAAGAAAGGTGTGGGAGCAGCCCGCGTATAATGTGCAGCAGCGAAGCGCAGTAGTCGACGGCGGCGGCTTGGGATGAGCTGAATTTCGAGAGCGGATTCCGACAGCAGCAGCGAATCGAAACGCGAGCAACGACCAACAAAAAAAGCAACCTCCGGTGAAAAGATCTCCCAAAGTGAAGTGGAACGGCGGCTGCAGAAGAGAAAGAAGGAAAAAGCGAATAAACGCGAAAAAGAAAAACGAAGCCGCCTATTGTGGAAAAGAAAGGAGTGTCTCGGGAAAAAAAGTCGGGCAGCCAGCCAGTTGTGCGATCGTGCGTGTTTCTACGTGTGTGCGTGTGTGTGTTGTGTGCGTACGGTTTGATAGTGGTGGTGTTTTAGAGGCTTTTCCCTCCGTACACACACGGGCTTGAAGTGGAAGAGCAGCAGCAGCAACAGCAGCCAAGCATCGCCAACGTTTCGTGTGTGAAGAAATCCTATCAAAATGGGTTGTGCAGTGAGTAGAGATAAGGAAGCCATCGAGCGGTCGAAAAATATTGACCGTGCCCTGCGTGCCGATGGGGAGCGTGCGGCCAGCGAGGTGAAGCTGCTTCTTCTAGGTAAATGATTCACTTTTCTTCCCCCGGCAACATGGTTGCGTTCCGCGCGACCGTTACGAATCTTCCTTCCCCATCGAGGGTGTCTCCTGTGCCGCGTCCTTTGCTAAGAAGTGGAGTGTGGATCCACGGGAGGGCCCGATTTCCTTCAACATTCAACACTCGCACTGTGTCCTGACCAAATGTGCGATGCAAAACAAGGAAAATGTGTGTTTCCCAAAACAAAAATGTGATGAAAACGCGTGAAACAAATCTTTCCACATCCAGGCGAGAGCATCACCACACAACCGCGGCGACTCGTTCGCTCTCGCTCCAGCACAATAAAAGCACGCACACAGGCGTGCGCGCGCGCTCGCCCGCCTGCTGTATGCGGTGGGACTTTTCGCTGTCAAATCCAGTCGCCGCCGCGTGCGATGGTGTGCGTGTACGCTGGCCAACGAACAAAACGCGTTCGCTGCGTCGATCGTCGACGAGCACACCCGGACACCAACACAACCATACACACTCAGGGGTGTGTGGCGGCATCGTGCCATCCGATGCACGCGAACAAGACGAAGCAGAAGAAGAAATACCTTCCCTGCTGCTGCTGCGCCTACGTGCGCGGTTTGTGTGAACCCTCCGTCGGTCCGGACGCGGATGTATGTGGTGCGTGAGAGACGTCCAGGGGTGCCTGCCTTTGATTGTCCAACGACGATCCTGGTCGGTCCGCCGGCCGTCGTCGTGGCGGATGCGGAATGATGATGACCAGGCACGCTCGCTCGGTGGTCACACCGTTGCCCTATCATCATCGTGTTGTTTGCTTTGGGACGCGATGCTTCTCAGCTTGGTTTTCGGGTGGTGTTGCTTTCGCAGCCTCCGCCGCAGCCGGGGTTAAAGAGCGAGCTGCTCCCGCTAACGAACGCGAATGAAACGATTGACAGATCCAATTTCAATCACACGTAGCGCACCCGGCTGGATGGATGCTTCGCTTGGATGGAAGATCGCGACATCAGCAGTATCTTTTTACTGGGAGATAGAGCTGGATTTTGAGCGAATTTCATACTCGACGTGCTGTATATAGCATATGTTGTGGGCGTGTATTGGCCGAGATATTCGTGTTAATTCAAACGATATCAAACTTTGCATTAACTACATCGGAAGAAAATACAGATCAAATGTAATTTGATAATATTTTTACGGTACGTATATTAACTATTACAAACGTACCTATTCTTCTTCATTATTAGCACAACAAGTTCACGATGGTTCACTAGACCTGCTCGTTGAGGCTTTTTTATTTTGTGATGAAGGATGAGAACCCATTCCAGCACCCAGAACCGACCAGCCATTGATGGTACTATCCTTCCTTGGTTCGTGTTGGGAATCTTACTTAGGATCGGATTCTGGGATTTCAATCCTTGTCGGGTCAATTCTGGGACCTTCTAGATCTCCATGTTCTAAAATCATGGTCCTGGTTTTGAATTCAGATGCATGGATGAGTCTCAGTTTCAAGATTCGGGTTTGTTTTGATCCTCCAAGATCGACATTGTATTCGAATGTAAATGTATTACTATTTTCTTCGTATTAAAAAATAGCGCATGTCTTAGGTACAATTTCCTTAAAAGAATATTGCGGCACAAATGAAGCCTCTTCAGATGTCACCAGCATCTTTCTGTTATCAATTGATGTGTTTGAAATGTTTGAATGATCTTCTCTTTGGTTTAAATAATTTTCTGCTTCATCAATAACATGCTCAGGAAAGGAAAACAAAACAATATATTTTTTAAACCTATTTTTGAATTCTTTCGAACATATTTAGTACATAAAAACGATACAATTGGCATAGTTTATTCCAAGCTTGTTTATCCAAATGGAATAAAAAATCTTCAGCACCGCTCCTATGTAATCAACTTAAATTTGCATAAATAAAAAACAAATTTGGGCTGATATTTATCTATTTTTTTTCGCAAAAAGGCAATACTTAATAGTGTTGTAAGCATTAAATTAGAATTGTATGCCTAACATAGTAAAAAAAAATCTTTATTCACTGAATCTTCTTGATCTTCAAATTAACTCACATGTGATTATCTTCATTCGATCTAATCGATTTCACGTGCCCCTTCAGCGCCTCGTATCAAAAGATTGCACCTCGGACGTTATGGTACAATTTAGGGAGGATTAAACGCAAATGACTTTACCTAACGTCTGCAGAACATTGCTAACAAACCATTTATCCAGCCGTAAAACCGCCGATAGATCGTTTCCCTAGAGGGGAGAGAGATAGGATGTCTTCACATAAATCGTGATAAAACCTCCAACTTCATTTTTTTGCCACGTTCGAAAATGCCTAGCCAGACATTTCCACAAACATTACGTACCCGTTCCTCCATTTTCTTCTCTCCCTGCCACTTTTCCTTCCACCGTACCAGTCCAGTGCGTTAATGCACGTCGCGTCGTATCTTGTGTGCCAGTGTTTACATTGAACGCGCATCGGGACGGAAATAGCAGCAGTTAGTCTCGATCGTAAAAAATGCTCTCGTTACAAATTCATTATTAACGTGCCCCCGGCCTGTACCGTGCGCGCGCTGCGTATGCTCTACTGTTCGCCTGTTATGCCTGCTGAATGAATGGGTTGGAGAAAAATTCCTTTTCTTCGAGGTCACCAAGATGGTATCGATCGAGGCCGGATTGAGTGAGAGGTCCATTCGGAGAAAAGTGCACTCCGTCGTGACACGCATCGCATCGTCGTCAGTCCGGCGGGACTTTTCTCTCTCGACGGCTCCCACTCTTCCCCAGTGGAACAATCCGTCCGATTATGCACGAGCAACATGGCGAGAAGATCATCGGCTATATCGCGCGCCCACCAACCATCATCTGGTTGCGGCGGGACACGATCAACACATTCGCACCCGCGAGCCGGCCGCTTCGGATTGGATGGTGCCTGCCGTTTAATGAGGATGATGAATGCTACCGATAAATGGTGGGGCCCGCAAATTCTCGGGATCAGTATGAGTAATGATGTGCCGAAGCTAGGAAGATAATGGGCAGAAGGGAGGTAACATCAAACGTGTACTACACATGCACGCGGACACGAATACACCGATAGAATTCGCGCGTGGGCCACGATTCATCACCCAAATGAATAGCGTCCATTATTTTGCCCCGTTGCGTGTGGGTTTCCGTAACCCCATGGAGGTTCGCCGCTTCCTGCGCGAAGAAGAACGATCCAGAATCGTGCACTTATAGGGCGAGAAAAAACTCTTCAACGCACACACTTGATCAAATTCAAGAAGAAGGTAATTTACGTGAAACAAAGCGCAAAAAAAACATGTACTCATATCATGATTTACCGGATGTGCTCTTCTTCTTCGTTGTAGCAATCGCTAGGAAATTCGTGCATGGGCGACAAGGCAAAAAACTATCCGCCGGCATCGAGATATTCACGGCAAATCAGAAGATCACGCGCGCCGGAGTAATGTTAAATCGAACGATCACCCCGAAAACCGTTGCGTCAGGGTTTCCCGCGCGCAAGCATAGGAAAGAGGACATAGGAAAGGAACATTATTGAAAGCAAACGATCGATTCATTTGCAACGCACGTACGCACGCACACACACAAAATAACGAGCGGTCTTTAATTGCCCATGGAAAATGAAACCCCTCTCCAAACCCCAGACCCGAGCGATCTGAACTCTCCAGAGGCGGTTGGTTCCGGTATGGAAAATCGAAATTATCCCCCCGACCCGCGGGGTAAAAGTGAACGGGATCGTTCATTTTATTTGGATTCGCAAATTCTGCGTGGGGTTGAATAGAGAGGGAGAGAGAGATAGAAAAAAGCGACCAAACTTTAATAAGCAGTGCAGTGTGTGTGCGCGCTTCGTGGGTTTGGTGGAGATTGGAAGGTGGAAAAGTTGTGTTTATTTTCGTACTGACGATGGATGGGATAAATATCGTCTGTAGGGGGAGCGAGGTAGTTGATGATCTGTTGATCGAATTGCATCTCAATGAACCGGCCTCAATTAATTCTCACAGCCCCCGGTACTGGTGGAAAGGTGAAAGTGGTCCGGACTGATTTTTGTTATTTGACAGACGAGAGTATCCTTTGTCGATAGGCTGTTACGGAGTTTGTGATGTGCTCGAAAAGTGAAAAAAAAACGAAGAGTAATATCACTTTAGGGCAGTTGATTTATAAATCCCCTATTGATATGATATTACAAATATTTTCAAGAATGAATAGAATATGATTTTATGCAAATACCTTGAATGCAACCAAAGCTAAGGACAGAATCCGTTTGCAAAACTCGTAGACGTGAATCGCTGAAACTTGAAACTATGTAGGGCATCAGTCTTGCTCAATTATCTGATGCCTAATATTAATGTTTTGATGCTCATTACTGCAGGATTCCTGCCTAACGTGAACTAAGATAAAACGAAATCAATATGTCTTGTTAGATCTTACTAATCCTTTATCGGTATGTTTCGAATACAATGCGATTCTGATAGATTAAACTAATTCAACACCATCTATCCATCTCAGTTTCGATGTTGTTGACTAATGTTTGTCTTGTAATTGAACTGTTTTTAGAATCATTTACTATTTACTCTATAACCGTATAACAGATAGTCACAATTTTAGGAAGTATTATTGCGAAAACAATTGATTTTTTCATTGAATTGACGAACTCTTCATACGTCCCTGTGATGAATATCAATTCAATCGGAAGTGTGGATATTCCAACCGGCTTACTTCGGTTTTATTGGCAAATATTATGGTTTTTTCGAAGCGAAACAAAGTTTTTCCAAATTCTCAGGTTAACAATCACGCAATGTTTAAGAGGAGGATAAGAGTTTGAAGTATTTCAAGCAAAGCACACAATAAATTCAAAACAAATGGCTACCGTTACACTCATACTGAATACTATCTTTATGACCGAATAAAAAAGATATAAATATATTCTAGGAATGCTGTTCCTTCGAATTATTCATCTATGAAAGCAATAATGCTCGGATCTGCGGAAAACAACCAACCTGTGTTTACTTAGCGATGAGTTGTTGAGTGGCGCCTGCGGCTCTGCATACTCACATACTCACCCCGTCTTAAGTTTGCTTGAAGGTGGCGCCCTCTTCCGCGATATGACTCACCTTCTAAAGACAGAACATCCCCTCTGCGAAAGACCGCATCGTCTCGTCCGGAGCTGTTACATATGACGCCACAGTGCGCGTAGTAAGCGTAAGCGTAAGCGGTGGTAGCATCCACGACTGCGCGCACTACACAACACCACAGAGGCTCTCGGGGTCGGTTGCGCGTTGTTTGTCTAACCAATTGTTAGACAAATAAAGAGGAAAGTTCATTCATTCGTTCGGTCATTCAGAGGAAGAAGCAGGAAAAAGGTGTAAGTGGGTGATTCCACACACTGTGGATGTTTTGTCACGTCGTCGTCGGTCGTCGTGATTTCTGCGTCCGATTGGCATGACTAACACAACAGGTCTCAGGCAAAACGTGCATTCGATATGATATGGAATTTCGCACGCATAAAAAAGTGTCAATATAAGAAGGGCATGGTGTGCGTGTCTGGCTGGAATGTTTGCCAGTGAACCCGAAATGAAAACCCCTGTCGGTCACATTGTGGGTTTGTTTAAAGTTTACCGCTGACAGTTTGAAAACAAAACACGAGTTAGCTCTTGTTGCATTAATAGTACGTTGTTTACCAACTTGTTTTTGAGATATTTTGATGTAGTTTTTGTGTTGCAATGAAGGGTTTTTATGATCGATTCGTATCCCTCGCTGATACACACATCTTCTAGTACAATACAACCCAGCCCTGGAAAGAATTTCATTCCGAATCAGCTCGTCCGTGTGTTTTCGTCCAGTTGTCGATAAATTGGAGCTAGATAACACGATGTCGGTAGACAGCTATCCACGTTAGGACGCGCACTGGAAGTGGAGCACCATGGGTACACTTGTCATGTTCAATTAACCTACAAAACCCCAAGCTTTATTTTTTTCATGCCTACACATATGCCGACCCAACCTGACCTAGAACTTTTGGGTTAAAAGTGGTTGATTTGAAATACTTGTTCGAGTCTCACACTATCGCAGGGTAGCTTGAAAGGAGACGATTTGATTTGATTTCAAAACGGAAAAGACATGTGGAAGTAAAATAAATTCGTTCAAATTTACTGACATACTTTTTGGTAATGTCTTAAACAAATGACAAATTAAAGCTAGTACGAGACCTGACTTCTATACTGATCTTAATAAGACTTCGCATAACTAAATATGCGAACTACCATTTTTGTGCAAGATCTTACACGACACGGGTTATAATTAAGTCAAAGAAAGCTAAAAATGCCAGGGCTAGACCAGTTTGAGGTTGTTGTGACATAAAAAAAGGTCAAAAAGATCCAAATTGAACTCGTCAGCAATCGTAACTTTAGTTTTTCCCATATTATGCACACAAAAGTTGTAATTTGAATCATGTTGAGCTGCATCATTTTGAGGAGCAGACCCTAAACAAACCTTGTAAAGCAACAAACCTTGTAACGCAAGTCTCTAATCAGGCTTCTCACTGCAGTAATATTTACCTCAGAATTTTTAAAAAAATGAATTAAGATCTTGTATTTTACATTTACTAGTAGAATAAGTGCAAACGAAGCATTATTCCGTTTTTATTGGAATTTTATTTTAATTATTATACTTCTTATTCCCTGAATAAACTTTTCCACTCAGCGAACCTATCGCGATAGACTAAGCTGTATAAAACTTTCGTAGTATCCCAGTACTCATATACGCCTCTGAGACATTTACTCTGTGCAAATCTAACAGAGATAGAGTTCCTCTCAGACGAGTTCGAGAGTAAGATGCTCTGGAGGATTGTTGACTCCCTACATGAAGGAGCCGCTACAATGCCGAGCTCTATGAGCTGTACGATGACTCTACTGTTGTGCAGACTAGACTAGACTAGACCCCGCACTATTATACTCGCCAGGCTTCCAAGGGCTGATCATGTCAGTAGAATGACACCGGGGACGACATGGATAGAGGAGGCGTGTTAGCCCCAGACTGAGATGGAAAGATGGCGTCGACGATTCCGCCAGAACGACCATGAGTGGTTCCGCCGGATTTTGTTGCGGCAGGCCAAGACTGAGAAACCGTAGCAGCGCATGATAAATGAAATGTTTGATTATGCTTCATTTTGATCTTCGAATTCTTTGGAAGATCGGTCGATCGAGAAGATGTATTTCCGGGTGTCCAATCCTCCCAGGTCGCGATATTTCCAAGGTTTCGCAATGTCTAACAGTTCCCCTTGGTTTAGAGACAATGTTTTAGACATAATAAAACTTCGATAGATACGGTATAAAAACAAGACTTCAAGAATATTTTTTCTAGTGCAAAATCTCGAATATCTACGCTTGGGTGGGTTGATGAACACATCGCTTGTACTGTGTGTGTGGCCACGAACGAAGGCTTATGCATCAGCGCACTTTTGTCGCATCGTATGACATCATCCGTCAGGAACACTGTGGAGATAATCGTATCAATTCATTCACAACCAAGCGCGTTCGTGTGGTGCTCCCGTTTTAATGGCGAGCGACGCTGGTTGGGTGCATTCCTTCGACGAGACCATTACTCTGCAAGATTGTGTCAGAGAAACTAGGAAAAAAAACTCTATTTCTTGAGAATAAACCGCCTTTTGCTGCAAATCGATTTAGAAAGTTATGTTGGATATTTCAAAACGGGGATATAGGAGTTTCATTTAACAATGTTCCCAATAAATTTTGAATCTCTGACGCAATCTCTTTGTATATTTGTTCCTGGCTTTTGCTGCACGATTATCACGCCCAAAAAAAATCCAACCAAATCCAGAGAAAAAAGGCGAATAAAACATTATCAGCGATTACATTGCGGGGCATATCGGCTGGGCTGGGTGAGCGCGCAGCAATAATGTGTGTTGGAAGTCGCTTTTATTGCTTGGCAAACCGTGCCTTAGCGATTGCTCAATGCCGCGCCGCCGCCACCACACTGAGTCATTAGGGCAAGGAACTGGAACTGCAAAACAACAGTTCCTTGTGTTCAGTTTGTTTCCACTCAACATGGCGTTAATGGGCTTTTTTCCCATAAAGAAGTCAAGTTTTTGATTTACTTCCAATACGTTAAGTGAATGGAAGTTATTTCTTCCTCTCAGTTGAAGCATCTTTGGATCGCCTGTGTTACTTTCTGGCATCGGTACTTAATTTATTTTCTTTCTTTTTTCATTCCACTTGCGCTGCGTTGCCTATCCATGTTGTAACTGCACTGGTTTTTTTTCTATCTTGTGCAAACATTTGCCACATTTACCGCAATTTTATTACTCCCTTTTAGGCGACCAGCCAGGCTAGGCTGTTGGGCTGTAGGGTAATGGAATTGTTCGGTGCAAATTGCGTGACCGATGGAAATTGAGGCACATAGAAACTATTGGGCCCCGGTGGTGGCTATTCCTGGCCACCAATTACTTAATGCTTACATACACTCCCTTGCCCTTACCCCCAACTGCACCCGAGGCTCTGTATGTGTGTGGTCATCTAAATAAATGTATGCTAGTTTACGCAAACAAAAGTGACCACCGCCACCAATCGCTTTGATGGGGGTTTTCTGTTAATTTGCGTTTTTTTTCTTCTTGTTTTGGCTAAAATCGGCTGAAAGGGAAAAAGCTGCACCGACCGTTGCTTTGGCGCGGTAGCGCACACAATTTGTGCATTGAAGCACGAATTTCACATTCATTTCAAGTATCCCCCAATCCGGATGGATGTGGTT
>KB672602.1:44485-65222 GCA_000349145.1 Anopheles dirus | reverse complement strand
CCCCCTCCAATACAGACCGGGGCCGCGAGATGAGTTGTGAATCCGGCCTGGGTAATTAATTTCAAATGTTTTAGTTACATGACGCACAATGTGCTGTATGAACATGATATTGATTTGCGCAAATAAAGCCTTATAATTATCATACTTTAAATAATTTTAGAATTCATTCTATATTGTTTTTGTCTTGTGATTTAAATCAACGATTTATCAGCGATGAACAAAGTACATTAAATCATGGTACTACATCCCCTTGTAAACTTTTATTAGACTTATCAAAGTCCGACTCATCAAACATTAGACTATTGTAACATGTTGATTTTTGCACAGCAATCATCTGTATCATTTGTGATCGTGTGTATAGAGTTTTTGTATAACACTGTTGGCAAACCTTTTCATTTTTATATATGAAAAGACCCACAGTGCATGTTCTTTTGACGAGCTTTAATAATTTTTGTGTAATGTCCGTTCAAAGACTTCAAGATTCCAGTTTTCGATGGATTTGATTGAAATATTCCAATTTTTAATTGCTCTTGAAGATTTTTCGTCTGGTATTTTCCAACATTCTTTGACTAGCCGCGTCCTACTTGTTTTTCATCTGTTTTACATCATGTTACACATCAGTCTTAAATGAGAGCCGCATTTTTCTCTCCTAGAACTAAGTTTTTTATGCGCAATGACTTAGCCTATACATAGTTCACAATACGAGATGTGAATAGAATTCGTCTTGAGCAATCCAATTCGACGACAAACAACTGTGTTGACATCATCATGGAAAAAATGTTCTGATGGTTCATCAAGTTGTAAACAATTTAGCAAAATATGTAGCGATTATTGTTTTACTGATTTATCTATAACAAATCTGTAGTTTGATAAGATTCTGCACAAAAATTGCTGCATGAACAAAAAAATGGCTTCTAATATTCAATTACTCTTTCCACATGACGTTTTATTTTAAATTCAAACGTATTAAAAGAACGATCGAGCAACGATGAATGAATAAATATCATCAAAATATCATCATATTTTATCACTTCTTGGTCGTTTTGTTTAACTGTTTTAATTTGTCAATTTAATATATTCATGATTGAATGGAAAAATGTGAAATTTCATCGCTAACATTTATTTATATCATCATAGAGAGAAAGAGAGAGAGAGAGAGAGAGAGAGAGAGAGATAGATAGAGAGAGAGAGAGAGAGAGAGAGAACTTACAGAGAAAATGTTGCCAACATTTCGTAAAAGTGTTCCTCCATTGCTCAAATCGGGAGTACCAAGAACTTTGCTGTATGTTTGTCACGTCCTCACGGTTTACCTTGCTAGGGTAGTGGACCAGTCCAGACCCGCGGCTTGGTACTGATCTTGTCGTGTGAAGATCAGCGCCACTATCAACTAAACCACCGTGAAGCCCCCAACCTAACTTGTCTTGAAGTAATTTACACGTCATCGCGCAGATCGCCTGCATAGCAGCAAAAACTTCCGTTACACTGATGCAATATGCGCACCCATTGGTTTTACTTGATCGCAAACATGTGACCATCACGGCACGACCGGACGACGCCGATCGTGTCTCATTTGTACCGCCGCTGCATAAAATGCCTGCCTCATAAATAAATCATACTCATCGATGCTTCACTAGCGCAGCAAGAAACAAAATGCACTACATAAAACCGCAGTAAAAAGCAGACGCAGGAAGCAATGGCCGCTGTCGGTATGTGGAGTAGTCTAGTTTTTTTCCGCTTCTCCACCGATCCGCCGGCATTAGATAAAATGCACACCCCATGGAGAAAAAAAACCAACCAATGTCGTGCGGCGGCGGAGTCGGGCTTCGCGTTCTCTCGTAACAGTTTTGATTGATAGGAACAGAAAATGAAAGTTGCCCGTGCGAAGAAATGTGGGAGAGAAATTTTGCACAGCAGCATGCATGTATGTTGCAGAGCCGGCCCCCCACTCGGGCGGCGAAAGGAGGGAGGAAAGCACCAGACCAGATTCTTGCCACCACCTCTTCCCCATCCAGCCGCCCACTCCGCCCCCCGAGCGCATGTTACATGTGTTCCGGCGATGTAGACATACACAAAAATAATGTCTGGTGGGGCCTGGGCGGCAACCGGCATTATTCTGCCGTCAATGTTGCGCTGTCCCACATATAAACAACGTCGTCCTCTTGGTGTGGTGGTGCCTGTGCACCGTGGTTGTGTGGACACACCGGGTAGAAGGAATCGGTTCGGTTCGGATGGGTGTTGGGTTGTTTTTTTTTTCACGCGCCACAGCGAAGAAATTGCGGAGGTTTGTTAGGGGCAAAAAAGAAGAGAAATATCAAAAATTATCGTAGGCGAGATAAACACACCGATATATGGTGGTGGCAGCCAGCACGCGATAATGATGGCGATATGATTTAGTTTCGTTGTAGACAGTTGTCGAACACAACGGTTGCTTCAGTCGTTTGCGTTGATATTGATTTAGATTATGGCATCAAGGGGCGCAGGCAGCGTAGGTGGTCGATTTTTCCCTTCTTGTAAACTGTGTCCATTACACATGATAGGCATGTAAATTGGGAAACATTATTATACCACACGCGCAGAAGGTTTGCCGGGTTTTCTCTCTCTCTCTCTCAAGCCTAAGAAAACGAAATGTTTCACGATTGCATAGCAAAAAGAGTTTATCAACGATCTCTCCAAACAACCCAAAAGACCCTGCCGCGGTGCTCACTAAGTCCATTAACGATTACGCTCAAACCGGAGGGATGTGTATGGGTGGTGAAGCAAGTTAATCAGCTACGACGACTACTTTTTAGCTTTCGGCAGTCCGCGGCCACCTTTATCTCTGGTTCGTGTCCAGTCATTCCCATTAACGTCGCGCGATTCCGCGAGATATTACAGTTTTCCGTCACAATGGGCACATTTCGGGGTTGGCGGCCTCCTGATCAAATGTACATTTACAAACGGAAGAAGTGTGTATGCAAATTTCGAGAATGGGGAAATGTTCACTTCCTCCTTCATGGCGGGTGTTTGAGAGTTGAACGCTGTCGTTATTCGTCGCACGTTGAAGGTACCTTAAATGGATGGGCGAATAAACAGCCTAATTTGGTGGAACCGTGCTTTCGGCGTTGGGAGTTCACAAAACAACCCAAAATTCAACTGTAACTAATCTTAAAGTGGATGTTTTTGCTTCTTAAATTGTCATTCTTGCACGAGCCAATACAGTTGTTTCATTTCTTGGAATCATTACGTTCTGATAGCGAGAAGCAATGATTGTTTAACATCAGTTCGACACTCTCGACGTCCAATATTTGTTTGAAAAATTCCTTAGTTAATCGTGGTGTTTGAAGAAAATGAGACCATATCAGCCACTAGTTTGAAAAATTCTGACAGTTGTTTTTGACAGTTGCTCTTAATAATGCTTCTTAATGCTCTTCTTAAAACTTATATTTGGATATTTCATTTTATATTTCAAATTTTAAATTAACTTTCAAAGTTCAAGCGTTTTATGCTCCCAATGAAAAGAATCTTCATTTTTCCACCTTTGCTCTCTTTAAGCTTGATTCTGACGGAGGATGTTTTGAAGAGAATTGTCGACCAAGGTTTGGTAGACAACATCAAATGTTGAATGTGATATCTCACTTCTATACTAAAGTTCGTAGAACAAACTACTGGACAATATAAAATTTGCAGTCCAACCGGGTTTTTGGAAACTTACGTCACGTTTATTATCATGTTATGGATGTGCATAGTTCCACGCGTCGTACGCTGCGCGAGCGTTCGAGTTTGGCCGATTTGATGGCAGCTAGCCTTAAAAGATAGAATTTCAATCCCTGTTTACATTTGTTACTTGGGTTACCCCTGTTAGTGTTATCATGCATCCACTGGACCGTTGGTTTGGACAGCTGCCGGCTTATCAAAGTTGTGATGACAGCAACAATCATATGTTGTGGCAGTTTAACGTAAAAATGCTAAATATTGATGGGATAATCATTCATAGTAGGCCAAAAGATAGACTGAATAGACTGAGACAATCGATAGTATAACAAAGGCTCGTCAAATATTATTTAGTCTGGAACAATTTTCTCTTACTGAACGGTTCCTAAGTATAACTATATTTCGGTATAAAAAATGAATTTAAAATTTGCGTTTTTAGACAATTTACTCCGAGAAACCGAACGCAAAAAAAGCAAACCTGGTAAACCTAGGTTCATAAGTCCTTGGACTTCATTTGCTCCAGAAGTCAATTGTCATTTGCCATCATCATCGAGTGAGTGATCATGGTTGCTTGTGGAACGTAGGGATGTGCACGATGGTTCTTGATTTACTTCGCTCAATCTAAGGAATGAATCATCAGATTCTTGTCGATAGCAGCGAGATCAACACGACGCCAATCTTGCGAGATTGACCACGATGACCCAGTCTAGAGTCGTTGTTTCAAGTGGAGATCAAATTCATTTAAATGGTTCACTCGGTGGGCGACTTTTCTGACTTTATTGTATTTCCGTATATATACGCTAACAGAACTTAAATATCTTATATTTCGTCTTTCTCTATTGGCACATTTCAGGCGCGGGCGAGTCCGGCAAATCGACGATCGTAAAACAGATGAAAATCATCCACGAAACCGGCTACTCACAGGAAGAGTGCGAACAGTACCGGCCGGTCGTGTACAGCAACACCATACAGAGCCTGATGGCGATCATCCGGGCGATGGGCCAGCTGCGGATCGACTTTGCCGATCCGAGCAAAACGGACATCGCGCGCCAGTTCTTCACGTACGCGTCCGCCACCGAGGAAGGCGAGCTGACGCCGGAGCTGGTGTCGCTGATGAAGAAGCTCTGGACCGACCCGGGCGTCCAGCAGTGCTTCTCGCGTTCGCGCGAGTACCAGCTAAACGATTCGGCCGCCTACTATCTGAATTCGCTCGACCGAATCTCCCAGCCGAACTACATCCCGACGCAGCAGGACGTCCTGCGGACGCGCGTCAAGACGACCGGCATCGTGGAGACACACTTTAGCTTTAAATCCATCCATTTCAAGTAAGCAACCTCTGGGACGTGAGAAATCACCACCAAAGGCGGTCGGTTTTATCGGGTATATTGGCAATATATTTTTTATTATTATTTTTTTTAGAATGTTCGATGTCGGTGGCCAGCGGTCGGAGCGTAAAAAGTGGATACACTGCTTCGAAGGTGTTACGGCCATCATCTTCTGTGTGGCACTGTCGGGTAGGGAAGCGCATCGATGATACAGAGAAGAAAGAGAAGTGAACACAAACTAATTTTCAATACGTTTTCGGTTGCCCACGCGCTCTCCTTTTAGGGTACGATCTGGTGCTGGCCGAGGACGAAGAAATGAACCGTATGATCGAATCGATGAAACTGTTCGACTCGATATGCAACTCGAAGTGGTTCGTCGAAACGTCCATCATACTGTTCCTGAACAAGAAGGATCTGTTCGAGGAGAAGATCGTTCGATCACCGCTGACGATCTGTTTTCCAGAGTACACCGGTAAGTATCACGCTCCCGCAATTGGCACCTAATAGCTTAGTTTGTTTAGATAATGCGCATAAAACTTAAAGTATGCTTCAGTCGTTGCTATGTGATAGTTTAGTACAAGCTGTTGATTTCAATTTTAGAAAACGGTCTCGTCTTGTTAAATCTTGTAATCATAAAAAAGAATAGATAGACCGTTTTAGAATTTTGGTGCTACAGACAGGACTTCCGCGATAGAACAATCAAGATTGGTCTTCAGGACCGATCCAATGTGCTTGATTCCCAGTGCCCAGCAATTATCCAGATGTTTTTGCATTAATTTTTGACATGGTTCAAATTTTGGTTCCAAATTTTGTATTTGTTGTTGTACATCAACTGTTACTGTACATAATAGTTACTGTACATACTGTACAACTTTCCATATTATACGCATTGTTCTAATGTATATCATCATCATAAATAAAAACATCATAAACGGCAAACTTACATCTGTCACTCGTTTCCGTCCCATGCCAGGCTCCAACACGTACGAGGAAGCGTCCAGCTACATACGGATGAAGTTCGAGAACCTAAACAGACGAAAAGATCAGAAGGAAATCTACACCCACCTAACGTGCGCGACCGACACCAGCAACATACAGTTCGTGTTCGACGCCGTCTCGGATGTGATCATCAAGAATAACCTTAAGGACTGCGGGCTGTTCTAAGCGCGTCCGGCAGTGCATGCTGATGATCGTCGATGATCGTCCCCGGGTGCGGGAAACGAGTTTTGATGTAGTTAAGAACCGAATTACCCCCCTGGCGCGCGGCATAAACCATATTGGAGGGTGAGGGGCAGCTACAACACAGCACAGAAACACACCCCCGACACCCCGCGTGTTTGCGCGAGTTTTTACCCTACTTATCGTTAGTGCTATTATTACATTTAGTGTTTAGTGCTACCAACGTCGTCGCCCCGGGGGGAAAGGAAGAAAAACCGGAGCCGCGCGCCACCGTCGCTACCCCTTCCAAATGCTTGTTCCCAAGTGGTGGTTTTACACACGTTTACCACATACACACATCAACTCGTCCTAACACACAAACTCCCCTTCCCCACAGTCCCGAAGTTCCGGGTCTTTTTGTTGATGGAGTGTTGTTGATGGAGCCTAATCCCCTAGGCTGCCGTGTTTAGTGTTGCTTACTCTAGTGTTGGGGTGTTAGTACGCATAGGAAACGATTGACAACGGACACACACACACACGCCCTTGTTGGCGGTGGTGCTCCGACAAGTATCTGAAACGAAGCGCCAGAAACGCAGACGAAGAAAGTGTGCCCATTGAGGTTTAGGATATTTAGACACATCGCTCTATTCCATACATAATTTAATGCATTCATTCAAAAATTCTTTCTTTATTCCCCTTTATCCCCCCGCAAGCTTTTTTTGCATCTCGTTTCCAATCTTTATTTATAAGTCTATGTTTCGCATTGGAAATAATCAATGACGAAACGATTTTTTCCACTCTTTTTAATCATCACCAGCTCCTCTCTCCTCTCCTCATAATTGAATAGGTTAGTGTAGGCAAAGAAATGAACTTTAGGCTTAGACAAGAACGCGTAGATACCAACACACACGCGAGTGTGAGTGTTTGCAACGATGCGGATAGCAGGAAGACGACCAACGTAACGTCTACGATGCTGCTTTTGTCTGTCTGGTGCTTCAAATGTGCTTCGAAAGGGGAAAAGAAACACAAAACAAAACAAAACACAGCAACTAGTTTAATAAGCAAGGATGCACAATCATACAATGCAAGAGTAGAACGATTCGAAACAACGATTTATTATGAACCACAAATAGCAGATGACACAAAATAACACAGCATGCAAAGTATGCAAAATGCGTAGCAGCTACAGTGACAAAAATATTACAACAGAAGACACACACACACACACACACACACACACACACACACACACACACACACACACACTTGCATACACTTTTATCGTAAACAAATTCAGTTTGAGTTGACAATAATGTATGGTAATATTGAAGCGCTGTTTAACGCGCGACTTCGTTCCTGTGTAGCAATCAAAAACTACGTCTATATTCCCTCTACTGTTTGTATACTTACTCCTCCTTACATTCGCCTTATATGCATTTTTCATTTATGATATTTTCGTCTTAAGCCGAACGACAATGAAGGGTTTCCCGGGGTCAGTTTTGAATCACAACAAAATGTTTTGTCTTCAAAGGTTAAAAGAAGTAGGACTGTTTTCCAATTGGGCGATCACTTTCGGACGATCATTTTAAAACTGTTACATTTCATATCGTTAAAACGAGATCCTCGTTCAATGTGAACCTGACGGGCTGTACAAGCTGGTGCTGCATTTTATTTAGTTCGATTTGGTTAAAACTTAACAGTTTTGCAATCCGCCACGAACTTAAGCTTTCTATAAAATTGACGCATATTGCCTGTAATGAGCGCGTTTTTAGAGCAAGGCATTTTTCCTGAAAAAACCAACACGATAGTGTTTATACATTGCACGAAAACTTTATGAGAACGCTTTCAACGCTTTGCAATTGGGTGTCCCTCAGAGACACAAATGTTCTAAAATGCTCTTTTCTTCTTATTTTGTTCAATGCTATTTTCATAGATAGTGAAGGGGAAAGAAATGTTCAAATTTCAAAAGCATAATATTTACAGCACATTTTGAGTCAATCTATTAGAAGAGACAAATTAATTAATAAATAAAAACAAAAAAAATATATGTACACTAATATGTGTACTTAAACTTGTTCTAAAAATGTACCAAATGCATTCGGCATGTTTTTGTTTCAAATTTGTACAATTATTCGATCAATTTCCCAAAGTTTGTTTTAAAAGTGATCGTGATATATGCTTCTCTGAATTCGTTCAACTAACATTTCTTTTTCCTAAGCCATATATAAAAGCATATACTGTCCAGAACCAGAACTGAGCATTTTAGAACATTAATGGCTCATGCATGCACTTTAGGACGGTACAAAAGATTTTAAGTTCTTTAAATTTTATTACCAATTTCAAATGTTGTGAAAAATAACCATTCCGAAGGAAAAGGAGTTTTGCTCTTGGCTGATTATTGAAACATATTTGGGAAACGTGATTCCTTTTATAGAACTGACTCTTGAGAAACCCTGCAAATGTTGTTCTAATACATATGTTAGGCGCCACTACAGTCGCCGCCTTTCTATTTGCCATTCCATCCGAGCAACCGCAGGAAGGTTCTGCTTCCTTGTTCCTTTTTATCGTTTTCGCTTACTCCTAATGCTGTCTCTCAGTCAAAGAAGCAGAGTACACTTAAGACAACACTCCAAAGCTACTACTATTCGGTTCGATGCTTCTTTCCCTTCGGTTTCGAGGCGGTGAAGAGCCCGTCTAACACATTTCCAGCTGAAAACAACGCAACGCATGTATTACGCGCCGATGCCGGTGGTTCGCCAAGCGATTTTATCTTAACGAAAGGAGCAGGAGCAACATGTCCTCCCCCGTGAACGCCTGTGTCCATCCGCGCAAGGGGGGTAGGAAACTGCTCGGCTTGACATTGAGCACAAATTGAACACGGGTTGCATGATGAGAGATAGTCCATGATCACACACAGGATGCGCTGTTGTGACCGGAGGTGACCGGTCGAATTTAGTACGTAAGAGTTAAATGTGGCCACATCCGCCCGAGGATGTGTGGTGCGTTTGTCGCTAAATTAAATGTGCTGGAAAGGATGTAGGAAATCATAATGAAAGAGAATATCCATGAAAAAAAAAACCTATCAAAAACGAAACGAGACTTTCCCGGACGATATACAAACCTGCAGCCATTGAAGCTCGCACAACTACAAAAGATCGTAATATTATCTCTCAGCCAAGATGGTAGAAGAATTTATTTTGTAACGAAACGTACATATGAACATATTATATATTTTTGTATAAAAAATATCATGTTGATGAAAACAAAGCCAACCCATATTAAGGAACAAATGTGTTACGCGTATGAAAAACGATGACTGGAATGCAGGAGAGCGGGACAGGGATTGTTGAGAGAACGATATAACTTGGTTAAAAAACAGCATTCAGCCGTAACTGTTATCTTACTTCTTACCTGCGTCACCGGCCAAAACCATGCGGCAGATAAGCAAAAGCCCTTCCCATTTTTTACAAGTTCTGTAAACCATCCTGCCGAAAATGCTTATTGGTGTTACGAGCGCGTTTGTTTCAATCACAACCCAATTAGAAAAAAACGTAGAATACGAATAATAAAGTGGTTTAAATTATATCTGCCAAATGTTGTTGAAAGGAATGTACAATGAGCGCACAATTGGGTGAAGCATAAAGCTAACGCCGCCGGTGTCTATCTACCCACCCACACGTATATGCCGAAAATTACAGCCAACGCAATAAGAAATTACAACTGAATTTCTAAGCGATACAAGCTTGTGAGAGAAAGAGAGAGAGAGAGAGACAGAGAGAGAGGAAAAGGAAGAGAGAAAGAGCGCGTAATACAAAGCACTCGACGTAAGGCAATTTTTATATGAGCATATACATATATTTATACAATTCTTGGATGAGAAATAAAAACGAAAGTAAACCACCGCAAACTTCGAGAAACAAACACGGGAGCGACAGTAGAGCAATCTAGGAAGCAACAGGAGGGGAAAGGACTGAGGAACTGAGAGGATTTTATCGGTAGTAGAACAGAGCAAAAAGTAAACTGCGTACATAATTATATACATATACGTTTCTGTATGGATATATATCGCAATCTGTGTATCTGAATGTCTCTTAACTGAAATCACAAAACCATCCTGGTAGGGAAGCATTAACGATTTAGGAACGGATTTAGCGAAAGCTGCGCTATCGTTGTAAGGGAAGCGCGCACACACACACACACACACACACTACTATTTTACGTTTATTGTGGCTGGAGATGGTTGGAGGATTGACATTATTTAATAAAAGTAAGCAAACATACACGCACACGGGCAAGAAATGACGAGTAACATCGAATAGTTAAGAACCGGAACCGGGTTTGCCTGTCACTTTTGTGAGAAACCGATATTTGTAAGGTGTTCAGCAAAAACACAATGTGTGAGGTAGCGCAAGTTGCGCTGTGATGGATGGATGGATTGGTTGAAGGTAGGATCGAGGGGACAAATACGAAATAGACCATACAAACAGCGAACGGAGTTTATGATGAGCTTGTTACAGCGCCACAAACGGAAGGTGTGCAGTTGTTGGTTGTTGTGTGTTTCGTTTTTCTGACACGAAGATATGGCTGTTTCGAAAACAATATGCTGCGCGCCTACTGTGTTGTTACGTTTAATGTATAACCTTTTTGCTCGAGGCAAGTCTTGTTTCTTTTTCCTTTCCGTGCCGGAAACGCCGAGGCATCCGTTCCACATTACTCGACCTGATTTGATATGAAATATATTGATGAACGAATGGAAAATAAAAATGTAAATGCGTGTACGTTTTGCTTTCGTTGGATGGTTACTTTCACAAACGGATAACAAATGTATGACACAGATGGTCATGACGGTTATGCATAATTTCTGTCCGTCCAGTACTTAGTATGTATTAGATTATTGATGAAGAATTGCATCCGAACGATTCAATGATTGAGTGAAAGTGGACGAGAGGGTAAAGTTTTTTTTATCGATTGGTTTTGCTTAAACCCCTTCGGAAGCATGGAGTTTTGAACATGAAAATAGCGATTCCTCAAGTGGTTGCATTCATACTTTACGAAAACAATTTAATTTAGCATATTTCCTCGTCACTCTCCATTCATCTGTGTCAATTTCGCCGTGGAGTTATCATTATTTTCAATGTATCAAAATTGCAATAAGTATTTAACGTAGTACAATCAAGCGCTGCTGGTCGTCAAATATTCCCTGTATCGAACCTGTTGCAGAAGAGCAACTTGAGATACACTGAAATTCACAGTAGAAAACGTTCCTGGAGCTCCAAGATCTTTGGTGTGTGTTCAAGCCATCGAAACTACGAAGCCGTGGATGTTCCAAACCATCAAAATGGAAATTCTTGGCAAACTATGTTAATTCAGATTGGTTCATCTGTTATTCAATTCAACGGGATTGACTTTGCAATTTCCAAAGAATGGTTCGGGATGCTACATCTGACTGGTCTGCCCGACCAGTGATAATAAATGAGGGTATAGCCATTACAGATTCATAAAATAAGGGAACATCCATTACAGGTGACATCATAAAAACGAAGCTTCTCCAAGAGATACCAGCGATGTCCAGCGGACCGTTGTTCATTACAAAAAGAACCCCCGGAAACGCTTCTCAAAAGGTAAAAGACTGTATTCTCCTATAGGACCGTGTTGTGTTTCAAAAGATGAGCATGTCATTTTATTTGAAGAGTGATTATACAATAGTCTTACAATGGAACACATCTGCAAGGAATGTAATACAATAGTATTACAACTTAATACTTTCCTTTCGCATCTGAATATTACGCAGTAGGCATATGTCCGACATCGCAAATTGCCGCCCACTCGTTGTGTTAAGATCGTAAAGTCTGTAAAGAAGAAAACAAACGCAGTTCATTTAGTAATGTAAAACAAAATCACACACACACACGTACACGCAAAACAAATCAATACTAATCCAACAAATAAATAAATTAAAGCCGCTTTCGTTGTTTTCTGACGATTCGTGCTATTTTTGTTATAGTTATATATTTTTATAGTTATCTCACTTTACTTGTCGCATCGGTCAATACAATGGTAGATAACAGAACTATATAAGCTTTTTGTGGGTGATTCTTACATTCTATAGTATAGCTGGGAGGATTGCTTTATCCATTCGTTGTATCGATTGAACACAGAGGCGTGTAACCACCTAAAATCTGCTAACGAAACGGCAACGTTTCTTTTGAGTACTCTGTAGTTATGAAGGCCTTTTCCTTTTTCTTTTCTCTCACCCGTGGAAGGAATCGGCGCAAGGACATGGCCATCTGAACATAGCAGTGCCGAATGCGAATGGAATGAGGTATTATGCAGACACAACCATATCATTAACGATGATCCAAGCTTTACTCTGCAGCAGCAACTAATACTCTTAAGTGTTCTTCCTCTCGTTAGTGATCTGGGAGCGTTCGACGAAAGCTTTCTTCGATGATGATCTCCGCGTTAAGCAAGCACAAAACGAGTACACACTTGGTTAAGTTTATTTGAATTAATACTAATGACAAAGATACTTTTCGAATCATTGTGTTGCTACCAGGCATCCCATCCAATTGCATACTAATATCGATCTATAAAGGGCACTGATAAAATCAATACACTATGCATTCCACTGTGCATGTATATTGCACGCAGAGTAGTGAAAAATTAATTGCATAACAAGGTCTTCCACTACGCCCTACGATGTGCCCGACAGCTTCTCCTCATACAAAGTCTTCGCCATTTCCTTGCAGCTCCTTCGAAGTATCTTACCGGACGGGGTCATGGGTAGGCTGTCGACAAAAAATACACCACCCCGCAGTCGCTTAAAGTCTGCCACCACCTCCGCCAATCCGTCCACAATCTCTTGCTCCAAAACCGCGGCACCGTCCGGCTGGCGTACGGCGAGCGCCACCGGCAGATCGTTCCCCGGCACAGGAATTCCCGTCACGCAAACCATCATCAGGACCCCGCCGAAGAGTTGCATAATTTTCTCCTCCAGCTCGGTGGGCGAAATCTGAAAGCCACCGTACTTGAGGATGTCCTTCCGGCGATCCACCACAAAGAACACACCGTCCTCGTCGTACCGCGCAATGTCGCCGGTGTGCAGCCAACCGGCCGCGTCCTTCATATCGGCCGTTTCAGCCTCGTTGCCGTAGTACCCGAGAAAAACGAACCGAGCGTTCACCAGTAGCTCTCCCTCCGCGCCAGCTTCCAGCGGAGCGCCGCTGTCGTCCACCACTTTCGCATCGATGCAGGCACTCGCCGTTCCTATGGCGCCCGGTTTGTAGCCAAGGATGGTACTGAAACATCCACCACCGATCTCGGACAGCCCATAGCCGACGAGGAACTTTGCCTTGCGCGGGATATACTTTTCGAACGAGGCTTTCAGCTCACCGGAAACGACACCACCACCGCACAGCACATGCCGGAGACTGGAGAAGTCGGCCATGCCTATGGTGGCATCACCCAACAGTGCGAGAGCTTGTGCTGGCGGAAAGAAGATGGTCGTGATGCGAAACTGTTCGACGAGATCGATCAGCAGCCGTGGGTTGAAGCTTTCGCGCGTGATGATTCTCGTCGCCCCGGCCAGGCTGGCGCTCAGCAGCACGCCCAACCCGGACACCCAGTAGAGGGAGCTGAAGCACAGCACGCGATCGCAGTCCGTCGCCTTCCAGAGGTTGGCCGTGTGTGCGATGCAGATTGCGTGCGAAAGACAGACGCCTTTTGAAAGTCCCGTCGTCCCGGAGGAGCACAGTACGATGGCAAGCTCCTGGGCGGGATCTTCGATATGTTGCGGGCTAAAACAAAACCGGACACCATGAGGATGACGAACCCTATCAAGCCCCGCCATTACTCACGTGTAGGACGTCTCCAGCCCATTTGGCAGGAGAAAGTCATCCACCGTCGCGTATCCGTTGATGCGCTTTCCAAGCACGATCAGCTGGATTGATGCGATTCCTGCCGACTCGCAAGCCTCCTTCAGAACCGGCACCAGCTCGCTATCGCAAATGAGTGCCTTCGGTGGGACCGTTCTTAACATATGTTCGTAGTCTTCCGAGCGAAACGTCGGATCGAGTGTGTTGAGCGGAATGGCGGCCATAAAGCAGCCGAACACTACGGCCGCTAGCTGTTCGCCGTTCCGTGCGACCACCGTCACCAGATCGCCCCGGGCCAGTCCACACGCACCGGTCAGTGATTGGGCGAACCGGACGCTCCAGAGATGCAGCTGCTGGTACGTGACCGAGCGTGTCGTATCGGCACTGATCTGTGCGGTACGTGTCGGTGTTCGCTGCAGTATTCGATGCAACAGCTCACCGAGCCCCTGGGCGGGATTGTACAGCGGTGTCGTCGGTGGCCCGTGCCAGGTTTTGGACGTTTCGTCAAACAACGCGAGTGGCATGTTGTCAACTGTATGACTGCAACTGATGCACCGATGTCACTACACGGAAACGGGCAATGCATCACACCGTGCACGTGGTTTCCGCACATTAAATAATCATACTAATGTCAGGTGGAGCGAAAGATTGTGGCGGTGCTTTTAGGGAATCGAATAGCTCATATAATCGAGCATTGATTTTACTTGATGATGAACAAACAGTGCCATTTTGATGCACTACAATTTGTATTAAAGATTCATGCTAACAGGCAACAAGATGCTAGGGGAAGACTAGGGTGAATCTTGAATGCCAGCGGTCTTTTGCTTTCTCTAAGTAGATTATCATCTTATCTGATCGGTATTTCGAATTTCATTCCTTATTCATCGAATAATAAGCATTTGATACATTTGTGTACATATTATGTACATGTATAACCCGTTTTCGATCCAAGTCTTTTCAACTTATTTGCATACTTTGGACGAGATCATAGAGCTCAACTCACTGATTTATCTAGCGCTACAACCATAAACATGAACTGCTCTAGAAATCGCTTACGGTTGCGCGTCCGTCTATCATGTATTCATTCTTCCGGTTATTCCTATGCCCACGTGAACGGTCTAGAAGGACCATCGGTTGTCATGTTACCATTATGACTAACCCATCAAGGTCTGGGGAGTCTAATGTGCTGCATAGTAGAAAGTTCATCGTACAATTCCTCCATTGTTCTTTCACACATACGAGGCTAAATATCTTCCAGAGCGCTTTCCTCCCGAATACTGATTTGTATAGAGTACATGTATCAGAGACGTATGTGAGTACTAGGACTATGAATGTTCTTTACAATCCGACGCTTCAGTTTCGCTGAATGATAAAATTTCTTCAGGCTATAATATGATATGTCATAAACTATGAGTCGGATGCCAGCATTCTTGCGCCAGTTCAACGTCGAGTTTGTTTACGAAACGAACTTTTGCCCCAAGAGAAGTGATGTTCTGAATGCCTGGAAAGGTCCATTCATCAATATGCTTGTCACCGAACAATTAAAAGTGGAAAGGATTAA
Organism: Anopheles dirus; assembly: GCA_000349145.1. Lineage (NCBI taxonomy): Eukaryota > Metazoa > Arthropoda > Insecta > Diptera > Culicidae > Anopheles > Anopheles dirus. The sequence continues at coordinate 49,614 of KB672602.1, read as the reverse complement.
GATCTTGAATCAATACATTCCACAAAAGTATCGTAAAGAAATCGATGACACACCCTACTCTAACTTAATCAAAACTTGCAGTACAAGAACTACACAAAATATCATTGGAACTCACCTCAAAATAAGTCCCACCGTCATCTCGTCGGTGGCATTGATTTTTAGTAGATTCTGCACCAACCCGTTCGGGATCAGCTTCAGCACGCACATGATGCGCTCCCGGCCGCTCTCGACCAGCAGCGACAGGAACTGAAAGATGAAGTAAACCTTCGGCGACAGCTCGTCCGTCGTGATGTACTGCGTGAACGTGCGGAACAACGTCTGCAAGCATCCCTGCAGCGGTTCCTTCAGACTCGCCACGGTCGGTGGTGATGCCGCCGAATCCCATCCGGCTGCGGTCTCGAGTGCGCTGTCGAGAGTAAGCTCCGCGCCCGTGCTCCCCTCGCACCCGACACCTATTCCCTCCAGCTCGATCTTGCGCAGTTTGGCGCTCGTGCACAGTGCATCCATATCCTCCACGTCCGGTTGGCCAGTGGTACCGCGGGTGCGTTTTTTCGAGCCCGCTGCCGACGCGGAAGCTTCCATCGTGACGATGATGCAGTAGACGCACAGTTTCGCCAGCACGCGCGACTGTGGATCTACAATTTCGGGCGTTCTGTGGGGAAGAAAGAAAAGGCAACTTGAACACCACTTTGCAGTAGATCTCTCGAAGGGAATGCAGAGATTCACATGCAGCAAAGAGCAGAGCTTTCACGAGGGGGAAAAAGACATATTAAGCATGCGCTCACATAATCTAGCATTCGTATAAAATACGACTCCTCTGTCCATATGGGCACTCAATTTCACTCTCAATAATTCTGCTCTTTTGGCATATCGCTAGTGCAAAGAACGCCGTAAGGGTTCAATTTCAGAAACATGTTCCCCCACCACGGTCCCAAAACTTACTGCTGCTTATTGAGTAGCATCATCGGCACGAGCTGGGAAAGCAGCGCGATCGTGCATCGTTCCATGTCCAGGTGCATAATCGCGAAGATGATGTCCATCGTTTTGTTCAGCTCGCGAATGTACTTGCACAGGAACAGTTTGGCGATCAGCTTCTCCACTAACCAGACCGGGCCGCACGACTGCAGCAGGGTGTCGAGCAGGAACGCCGTCTCGACCGACAACCACCCCCGCTCCGCGACACCCTTCCACGCTTCCTCGAACTGTTCCTCCAGCGGCAGATGCGACACAATGTTCTGCTGTTGGCTGTTGGGGAAGAGGGCGCGCAGTTTCGGGTTGATCTGAGGCATGCGCTGCAGCTCCTGCTGCATCCGGCGTATGATCTGACCCATCAGTCCGAACCGCTCCTTGCAGTAGTCCTGCTGCTGCCATTCGTCCGCCTGCGGGCCGGTAAGAGCCGCGCACAGTTGCTGCACCATGTTCATCGGCTTCAGCTGCTCGTCCTGGCGCACCATCTGCACGTACGCGCACAGCCAGGACGAGGCGCAGACGGCAAACGAACAGAAGTGTGCCTTCAGCCCGTCAAGCATTTTCTTGATCTCGACCGGGGAGAGTGTTTCGTTTTCCCACGCCATCAGCACCTGGTGCAGCAGGGCCGGGATGGTGTAGCAGATGTCTTCCCAGCGCAGCGTGGACGCCTTCAGGCCGCCGGTACCATCGCCGGCACCGTTGCTGTTGTTGAGGGCCATTATTAGCTCCTCCAGCACCATAGGGTCGGCCTGTTTCACCATCGTCATGGGGGATTTCGTTTTCTTGCGTTCCACCATGAAATCGCGTACCCATTTCTCGAAGAAGCTGTTGCCGCCCTCGGCCAGTATCACATCCGAACCGTAGCTCTGCGCGATGCAGGCCAGTATCATGAACGTGACATCGAACAAGGCTCCGCGCGTTGTACCCGCTTTGCCGAGCTCTACTACGCCGGGTGACTGTTTCGCGTACTCGTTGCACTTGAGCAGCCCAGAAACGAACGCCTTAAACTTGCCTTCGACAGAGGCGACCGAAAGCACCAGATCGAGACTGTTGCCGGTCAGCACCTGGCACAGCATGGCGAGCAGTGCATCCTGCACCTTGCTGTGGTCGGTGCTCAGTGCCTTCAGGATGCCCACCAGCGGTGATTCGACGCGAAATACAAATTTCAACATCAGAGTAAGCTGCGCATTGTTTGCCTCGAGCTTCTGCAACCCGAGTGTGACGGGTTCGCGAAGCGCCCCGAAATGGCTGACGTGTGTTTCGGTCAGCAGGTTGTGTTTGGCCATTTCCTTCAGCAGGCACTCGACGACGTTGCAGGAACACTTCATGTCCATGTAGTCCAGCACCGGCGTGTCCTGGAGCAGCATTTCGAAAGCTTCCACCACCTCCGTGCTGTAGTTCGTGCCGCTTGTCTCGTCCTTCTGCTCGTTTCCGTTCGTTTTCGTGTGAATCTGATGCACGATGTGCGGCACCTTGATAAAGGCGAACGCACACAGCAGAGATTCCTTCGCCGTCCCCTCGACATTGTTCAGGGAGACCAGACAGGCGCGCATCAGCTCACAGTACAACCGTGCGTACGAGTAGCCCTTCAAGCGCTTCAACCCGATCAGCTGCGCGACGTACTGGTTCGTGTCGCACATCGGGTTCAGCAGCACCTCGATCGCAATCAACGGCTGCAGGCTGTACGTTACCGGTTCCACGTTACCCCCATCGAACAGCTTCATCTCGAGCAGGTCCACCTCGAGCAGCACCAGCTTGCGCATGTAATCCGTCACGGTGACGTTTTTCGCACCGCCGGCCGCCCCGACTTGGGCCACGTACCCAGTCGTGAGGGTAAGGTTGCTGATACCATTAAAGCGCTTCTGCAGCGTGACGAACAGCTCTGGATCTTCGGTCTTGCCGATCGAGAGCACACCGAGCAGAAAGGGGTTTTCGACGATGCGTTCCAGCACGCTGGCGACCCGCTGCACCACATCTTCCTCCTCTGGCTGGAGGGCACGCGTTTCGGCGTACGTTTGTAGGATGCACTCATAGATCTGCAGCAACCAGTGCACGAGCGACACGGTCGCCTTGGTGAGAATCGATTCTTCCTGCTTGCCCCGACACGTTACGCCGTCGATGATCGACTTGAGGAAGTCGAGCAGTGCGATCAGGCAGTGGTGCTTGTCAAACTGTTCGTACTTCGAAATCCGGTTCAGGACGGCCGCGTGCGATATCAGGTGTGCGCACAGTGAATGCTTCAGGTAGGACAGAAAAAGCTGAAAATGGAAAAGCACAAGTACTATGAGGTAGGTTTATAACGGATTTTATAACTTATACAATTTTGTTCAGTTAATTTTTATGTATATTTTATTTTAAATTTATGTTAGTATTTGTTTATTTGAAATTATTTTTTAAATTAGTCCTATATATTTAAAAAAAAAAAACTTACAAATGCAAGCTGTTGATTGATTTTGTTTTATGATAATGCGGGAAATTTACTCGTATGATATGGAGAAGCTTTTTTAAACTTACCATATTAGCTCCCGATCCCACAACCGCCTGCTGGATAATGGCATCAGCCAAATTATACACATCGCCACTAACACCACGGGTAAGAATCTGAAAACATGAGAAAAAATATTAACAAAGCATGCAGTGCTTCGCAGCAAGTCATGAAGAAAGTGTCAGCGACACTGAAAGTAGTTCTCAGGTATGGCGGATAAGTTTCGTCTCGGTTCCGGACTGATACGCCTAATCGGCGCCAGTAAGGGGAAAAAATTCTCAGTTCCTTTTCCCGGCGTTAAATCATCGCAAAAAGAATCTCCAAAATCATCCAGCAAATCGTCCAAAACTGCAGTGCCACCCGTACCGGCACCGAAAGATTTCTACGCGGTACTGGGAGTCTCTCGCACGGCTTCCTTCGATGACATCAAAAAGGCATACTACCAGCTGGCTAAGCAGTTTCATCCCGATAGAAACTCCGGTAGGTCATCAAATTACGGAGGAACGGCAGAAACAGCCGAGACGGAATTAAAGTTCAATCAAATAACGGAAGCGTACGACGCGTTGGTGTTGGAACTAAAGAACCGCACTGAGAGCACCGTCGACTTGAACCCCACCCTCTACCGAGATATACAACGTAAACACATGCTGCTACCGCAGGTACCGAACGCAGCTTCCAAAAGCGAAACAACGATTAATGAACTCAATTACGAGGATGTCGTGCTGAGCGTCACGTTTAAGGAATCGATCGAAGGCACGACGCGCGAGCTTACGTTGCCTATCGGGGTGAAATGTGACCGTTGCTCGTTCACCGGGTCGCAGCCAGCGCGTAACGTGGAAGGCCTCTGCAGTATCTGTCAGGGTACGGGCAAGCAGGTGTTTCACACCGAAAGTGGCAACCTTCTAATGCCTTGTCGGTTCTGTAACGGCACAAAACACTCGCCCCAGAAGCTAACGTGCCCGAAGTGCCATGGCAAGGGAATCGTTATGAAAAACCACAAACTAACCGTCAGCATCCCGAAGGCTTCCCAGCACAAAGATCGCTTGAAGGTCCGGATACCGGGAGTGCAGCGTCAGCTGAATGTTATACTACACGTACAGGACTCTGGTCACTTTCGGCGCAACGGAATGAACATATACTCAACGGAGGAGATTACAATGCTGAAAGCCATCCGGGGAGGCGATTTGTCCATCCGCGGTATCAATGGGATCTTCAACGTGTACCTACAACCCGGCACGCAGTGTGGCACGGAGCTGCGCATCCCGGCGAAAGGACTTCGTGATGAGGTGCGCCAGGACGTCGGGGAGCACGTGCTTACCGTGCAGATTCGCATACCGAAAAGTCTCACGCCGAGGCAGCTGCAATTGCTGGAAGAATTCGAGCGGGCCGTGCAGTGCGACGTGTAGCAGGAGTGCTTACCGTTTTTACATTGATTCCCCACTGGCAGTCTGTCCAGCGTTCTTTCCATGCACGTAATAGCATCAGCTTCAGGAGTGTCGTTTTGCTGGTAGTTTTTGAATTGTCCATGATCATGTTGAAGCACCACTTTTAATTTATTAAATCCTCCGAACGATGGATGTGAATTGGCTACCTAGCTGCCCGTATTTGTTTACAGTTTAATTTCATTTATCCGTGGCCAAGCAATGCCCCGGATAATCAACGAAAGCAAACGTCT
>KB672602.1:28056-44001 GCA_000349145.1 Anopheles dirus | reverse complement strand
AATGAAAATAATGATAAAAATAATATCTAAAGATTGATGAGAATTACGACTAACTACTTTGTAATTCTAAAACATGCGAGTCTGTGGCAAATGACGGTTTTCGTCATTTGGGCAAGCAATGTGCCGGATAATCGACGAAAGCAAACGTCTTCAAAACTGTCAATTTCGTACTCACGGATAATGCGAAACACATGTTCATAGTGAGAAGGATTTGTTATTTTCCTCTCACTATTGAATTCTTCTCACAACTAATGGGTTTGAAATTTCTTGTCTCGACTTTCTTTCTAGACAATTTCTTCAACACATCCTGTTGTATGTAGGAAAAAATATGTTAAACAGGTAATACTTCGCAAAAATAATGAAATGATTATACATTTATTTAAATAAAACCTAATAATTTTTATGCGGATTACGACCCCTAACGATAGGGATGCACTTGATTAGCGGACTTAATGTTAGTCTTAATGCCAGACGGCATTTTGCCCATCGGCGCATTACCGGACGGTGACACCGCACTCATCGGAGATCCCTGACGAATCGCTGGCGGTATCATCACACCTGGTCCCGCCGGAGCCGTCAATCCATTGCCCAGCCCAACGGCGGCCACCAGTGCCTGCGTGTCGGCCATCGAGCTAGTCTGCTGTATGCCGGGCCGTGTGGACGACTCATTTTCCCAGTCCTCTTTCGCCTTGCTGATAATGTCCCATACGTGCGATATCACCTTATTGTACTGGGCAACCTGCTTTATACTTGCTTCCACGGTAAGATTGTTCGCCTTCGCCTCGTGTGCCGCCTGTCTGCTTTCTGCCCCCGGGTCCGGCTTGGTGCGCAAGTAGTCGGGAGCGAGGTCGTGGGAAAATATCGGCACACGACCCTCGGTTAGCTGTAGCAAGGCTTCATCACGTTCCGGCGTCAGCATGAGCGGTAGCACGGTGAGATTTCGTAGCGGTGTGCCGATTTCAGTGCTGAGTATCTTCATCAGGCCTGTTAGCTGGAGGGAGGAAACGATGCATTCGTCAAATCGGTGTCCGACAAGGGACAGCTTAACTAGGCGCGCTTACATGACTGGATATTAAGGCGAAGTTATCAAGAAACGTAGGCCAGTTGATTGTCTCGTATTCCGTTTCCAATCTGTGTATCATCACTCCGATGGAATGCTTTAGATCGTTTAGCCTGTTCAGGACAGCCTCCAGCAGCATGTCCAGCTGCTTCTCCTCACGTTGCATGATGTGCTTGTTTACTTCCGCTGGAGCCGCTTAACCTTTGATGAACAAATTTAGTTAAAATAACGATAATCGTTCTAGGCTGCTAGTAAATTATAAACAATCGCGTTCTTTTTTGCCGAGAAAACAGCCAAACAAATTGACAATGACAAATGTCAAACAAGTGTTTTGAAACGCAGATCCGATCACCACCAAATCGTTTTTGTTGTCAATTTGGCATTTGCATCCCAGCAATTATCATGCAAATTTGTACAAACTTACTTAAATCAGTAATTTCATTATTACATTCTGCACAGACAGTTTTGAAAATAAGGAGGGTTGAAGATTTGCTTATTAATGCATCTAACTGGTGGTATTAATGCATGGTATTGGTGGTATTGGTGTTTACAAATTTTACTTATTTTAATGTGTCAAACTACCCGAAATGACCCGACCCGCAGTCCTTCAGTTTTCAACCCACCCGGACAAACACACTCGCACATAAAATTTCTACCATCATCTCGCGCACACACAGGTTCAAACAGGCAAGGAACGGAACGGAACGAGAAAAAAACAACCTGATCCCAGCAAAAAAAGTGCAAATTCGATCGGAAAATTTTCTATCACAACACTGCAGCACAGGCTCATCGAATCAGCACCCTCGAAAACAGCGACTTTCGCATCCTGCAGGCGTGCAACAGTTCTGGAAGGAGCGTATCCTGGCACCGTGCATATCGTGTTCAAATTCAACAGTTGTGCGCTGGAGAGGGGAAAAAGTAATAACAAAAGAGACACAACGGAACAGCGCAAAAACAAACCTTGGAAAGTAGCAGCTACAGCAGCAGAACTCCTTCTGAACAGCCGTGTCCGTACGTTTGTTTGTGGTTGTATGTGTGTTTACAATTGCGATTGGTTTGCGCGATACTGTGTGCCGGAGTATAAGTCCGACAGAGGGTGGTGTGTGCTTTGTGTTTGATAAACTCTCTCGTCCGCGCATCCGTTTTTTCTTCACTGTATTTGCACGACCTTATCGTGAGGTGTTCTTGCTGGCTTCGTGAATCGCGTAGTTGAATCCACACTGTCGTACGACAACAACAACAAAAACAAAACGTGAAGATTTCATCTCCAGAAACTTGCTTGCTGGGTCGGTTCGGATAAATAATCGCCCGTTTCTTGTTGTTCAGCGTGCTACGTCTCACACTCGAAAGCCAGCAGCGTAGTTTGTTAGTGCGGATTTTCAAGGTTAGCCCGTAGCATATTAGTAACGGGGCTTCAACTAAAAACCGACGTTCGATCGGAAGATTTGTACTGCACGCGACTGTTTTGGTGTAAGTGCGTTGCGGCAGCTCTACCAGTTGCGAGATTCGTTGGCCAGTCGCGGAACTAGCGGAACGCTTATCGTAGAAATCGGCTCGCTTGCATCAGCTGTTCCGAAAAACGAAAGACCGTTCCGTCGACGGCACCCGGGCCAGGCGAGCGAGACACCGATTGGGGGCGATAATAATAATACCATACAACGCCATCGCGGTGCACCTCAACACTTTTCCGATCATCCCGTGGCCTTGGAGAGCGTGTTCCGCTGTAAACATAGTCGCCAGTGCCAGTGTAACAAAGGAGGGTGAGAAGGCTTCGTAGGCTTTCAAGAAACGCAGCCCCAGCTTTCAAGAAACTCACCGAACTAAGTACGTATGGACCAGTTTGTTGTAAAGCATCCCAATGAGTAATTATTTTCCGCTGTTTTGTGTGTTTTCTCTGTCCTCAAGAAACCAAGTTGACACTTTTTGCATTTGCTGTTGCTGCACCACGCTACCAGACGTCATAATCGACAGACATCGAAGTGCACACGCAAATATTCTTAGCGAGCGCGACAGGCCCCTGGAAGGAGGCGAGAATAAACAAAGAAAAATCTGTTTCTGTTGAAGCAAGCCATGAGCCTACTGGCAAGAACGGATATAGATGCTGGAGGATTTTTCGTTAACTTCAATCAAGATTGTTCGTAAGTATGCTTGCGCGTGCATCGGAAGCAGCTTCCAGATCCTCCACATTCAATTGTTTCGCTTTTCCCAACGCCTTACTGGCAGATCTTTAGCGGTTGGCTCGAAAAATGGATACAGCTTGTTCTCGTTGAATTCGGTGGATTGCAACCTGGATCAGATCTATACGAGCTTTGGTGAGGACATTTGCCTGGTGGAGAGACTGTTCAGCAGCTCGCTTGTTGCTGTCGTATCATTGAATGCACCGAGAAAGCTTAAGGTAGTGTCTGGAATCATATTCTCCCTTCAGCGGTCTGCAATCAGCAATCTTAATACATTCGTTTCCACTTTCATCCTCATGGCGTAGGTTTGCCATTTCAAGAAGGGCACGGAAATATGCAACTACTCGTACTCGAACACGATTCTGGCGGTGAAGCTGAACCGTTCCCGGCTGGTCGTCTGTCTGGAGGAGAGTCTCTACATACACAACATCCGCGACATGAAGGTGGTGCACACGATACGCGACACGCCCCCGAACAAGACGGGTCTGTGCGCGCTGGCCTCCGACTCCGATCACTGCTACCTGGCGTACCCGGGCAGTGCGACCGTCGGTGAGGTACAGATCTTCGACGCGGTCAATCTACACGCGAAAATCATGATCCCGGCGCACGATTCACCGCTCGCCGCGATCGCGTTCAGCCAGATCGGCACGGAAATTGCGACCGCCAGCGAGAAGGGCACGGTCATACGCGTGTTCTCGGTGTCGGACGGCTCGAAACTGTTCGAGTTCCGGCGGGGCGTGAAGCGGTGCGTATCGATCGCGTCGTTGGCGTTCAGTACATGCTCGAAGTATCTGTGCTGCAGCTCCAACACGGAGACGGTGCACGTGTTCAAGCTGGAGCGTGTGTCGCCGGAAACGAACGACGATCAGGGGGCGGGCGATGCGTGGTACGGCAAGATCAGTAAGGCGTTCACCAACTATCTGCCCCTGCCGACCCAGGTGACGGACGTGTTTTCGCAGGGACGAGCGTTTGCGTCGGCCCTGCTGCCGGTGGCCGGACTGAGACATTCCTGCGTCATAACTACGATTCAAAAAGCGCTCAGGTAAGAGAGTTGGGTGTGCGACTGCCAGCGGGGCAAAGTAAAATTAACATTTGGGTTTTTTTCCTTCCAGGATGTTGGTCGCTTCACAGGATGGATATCTGTACGTTTACCAAATACCGACCGAAGGCGGCGAGTGTCAGCTTATTAAGAAGCATGATCTCAGAAACATCGAACTCCCACCGAATCCACCAAGAACAGGTATGCAGTGTTATTCGTTCAATGTCCCTTCGTGCTATCGCAGCAAGGTAGCAACTTTTATTTATTTTTAATCACCAAAATGAGATAGGATTGTTCTCTCACGGTTGGTAGCCGTGAGGTTTACTCATACTGTTTTGGCCGAAACTAAAGTAAGTCATTTATCCTCCTGACTCCTTACTGCAATGCACTCTATTCTTATTCGGCGGTCTTGCGCTCATGAAGTCATTAGACGGTCTAGATGGAATTGTTGTATCGGTCTTGATTATCAATGCGCTTTGGATATTTGTAATAGATCACTCGTAGATCATAGATCTCGTTATGTTACTAACTGATTTTATCTAGATATACGACGAAGATTGCACATGTACATGTCTCGTATACTCAACCATCTTCAATCAAGTCCAAACAAACTATGATGAATAATTTCTGACAGAGTAATGGCATGACACGTACAGAAGGCATCGTACCCGAAACCAAAACTATCTAACAGTCAGGTAGAGTGACTTCTTCTATAGTCCTTTCGAAAATAACAAAAACGAACAATGTACCTCCTGCCTAAAGGACAATACATCGTCAACATAGGACGAAGCAAAAACCTGAAAAGCCTGAAAAAAGAAAAGATACCTACGTCATTAGCGTGTGCCAAACTCTGGTTTGACTGATATGAAATAATATCCGAAGCTTCCATCCCTGAGTCATGGATGGCCCTCTCTAGTGCGAGGTTGCAGAGTACACAGGCAAGAACCAGGCCTTTGGTGCAGGCTCTTGGCCCTGACCTGCAACGTTCATTCTCACAAACCTGATCAGTATCCTATTGGATAACATAGGAACTCTGTGCTGTGCAGTTTTAACCTGTCTATGCAGTCGATCGATCCCACCGATATAAAGGTAGAAGTGTTCGAATAAACTGTGACATTATCATATCGAGAGGCAAAAGACCTCATAGGTCAAAGTCTCTCTAAAAAACTAAAACAACAACAACATTATTATACCATAGCGAATTGCATTGAGTATAATCTCACGCTGAGCGCTCCTTAGGTTTAAGACGCTTAAGCAGTACAACTGTAATGCATAAAGAAAGTTCGTCGCGGGTCCTCTTAACCAGATCGCCTCAAAATTCCTCACGAACCTAAGAACCATGACCACAGCGTTCCTATTGTTAAAAATATCACGAACCAAAAATCAAGAAATGCAAATACTCACATCGATTTTATAAATGGAAAACATCATATTAACAAATGTATTTTTTAAATATTATTCCGTTCTCCAGAATCAGTTCCAATCGGTGTACCGACGGTAGTACCACCCGGTGGTTCAAGCTATGCTGCGACGGTACGTGGTGCGAGTGGTAGCAGCGTCGGCAGTGGTGGAGCCGGTTCCGTAGACAAAGAGCATCATGACCACCAGCAGCAGCAACAGTAATGGGCCGATTGCAATAGACCGAAACCGAACTGAACAACTGCGGAGGATGACGGTTTCCGGACGCTCTCTTCATGTTTACAATTCCGCGCGAAGCCTCCGCTGTGTCATTCTGTGGCCGATCGATACAAGCAATGGCAATAGATGGTGATTGAAGCTAGATGCTGAAGGTTGATAGACGTTACTGTCAGGATTGGAGCATTATCACATGAACTACTATTACAGCTACTATGCATACACACCCCTCACCCTCACGCAGATATAGAACTTCACGCTACACAGAGCAAACCGACAAATTGTGGCTGGCAACCACTAATGCCCGAATTGGGTTCAAAGAAGGCTGTAAGAGAGTTTACTCCCAACGTAAATGTCTATATTCCCGGTGGTGGAATGAGGAAAAGATTACCCCGGTCGACGGTTCCATCGGGATGAGAGGGAATTATAGCATCAATGTGATAGAAAGCCGCATAAATAATACACACAAACACGCATAGTGGAGCGGATGTGTGCGAAAACATATTTACAGATTCAGTTCAGCTTAGTAAGACCTAGGACTCCGATACAATCGCCACTCAATCTCCGCTGTTAGTACTGTTTAACCGCCATAGAGTGCAGTTTTCCCTAAGGAAATTGAAACAAAAAACAAAACAAAAAAGAATTCGGACAAATAATCGATAGATGTTCGACATTCAATCTATATATCGCTAAAGGGACCCCGATTCAGATTCACCTTTCAATAGTAAGCTTAATTTCTTGCTCCGGTATAGTAGCACCAGATTTCTAATCGTTTGTTACCCTGTCGAGGGTATCAATCGAGCATAAGAAAATGAACAAGTTGATCCGAGCTCTGTTAATTTTTTTTACCCACGATGCGTTTTACAAAATGTTCTGAAATGAAGCAAATTATACCCGTACCAGGTGTTGTGGAAAATCCGGAAACGAAAATGGTCGGCCAAGGAAGAGAGAAAACACGTGAAACGAATAAAGCTTTACATGTAGGTTGCAGGTTGTAAAGTGATATAGAGAAAAACTGAAAGCAGATAAAAAAAGAAGTTTGTTTGATTTTAAGGCTTTATCGATAAGCATAAACTCAAACGAGGCAGCAGGCAAGTATAGGTTAGGCGTGGTTTTGGTTCGACCAAAACAAAAAAAAAAACAAACAAACTAAATCGGTGCCAGTTGCTGCAAACGAAGAACTGTGGTGTGGTTAGCCATGTTTGGACGAGCAGAATGTCGTTGGTAGAAGAGTTGGAAGGGTCTGATTGTTGTCATCCCGTAGAACGTAAAACTATATTTAAAACTCTTTCCACTTGTGACGCCCGCGCTGGTACCGTAAGCGCGCCCGTGTATAAAAACAGTTAGCCTGTTGGTGGAACTGAACTTTAACTTGATTTATCAATAGTAGTTAAGAACACATACACCGAAACAAATTGATCAATAAAATCTTTCGAAGAAAACCGCGTTGTGCATCCTTTCATTTGCAATCGGCAGAGACATTTGGGTTACGGGGTATAACTTTTGGAAACAAGTGACATCATTGTACATTATATGCTGATCTGATATTTGTCGCCTACAATGAAGTCTCTGGGAACGGGATTTTGACTCTGAGTGTCTTCTGCATTAACGCATTAGCAGTAATTATTAACACATACGAGTGAGATTTGGTTTTTAACATTGACAGGAGCAGGCCAATTTGACTCCAGCGGGGATCGAATTAAATTTCTTTCTAATTATTTCGATGGAAATTTTTATAAATCTCTTATAATTATTATGGTTCCGTATTAATCCAATTTTATGATGTCCCTAGTTTGTTTACACAACTCCTTGAAATTTGGTCAGATAATTTGAAAAAAATGTTTCCCTTGCAAAAGGGAAGAATCACAACAAAATGCAGGTTTTTATAGAAACTTGAGATTCACACATAAGGATACAAATAATATTTTGTATCGTTTATTTTTTTTACAATTATACCGATTTTCAGTTCTTTAGCTCTTAGCAGGAAATGTATATTTTTTGTTTTAAGATATCTTCCTGTTTTTTCTAACATGGATGGATCTAGGTGAATAATAAACAAAAATAAATTGAAAAATAAAAATAATATAATAATAAGAACTAACCTGTAGATGCTGCTGAAGAAATATGTTTTCCCTTTCTTAGAATATTTGTATTCAAGTTAAATGTAATAATTAATGTAAAAAATATAAATTCGATTAAACTTTTGAGATAAGAATATGGGTCGTGTTTCAATATAGAATGGAATATACAGTCATCTAACGAGTTTTTTAGAATAAAACGAATACTTGAAAGGATAAATAAAACTGATGTTCTACTAAGTTGTAGTTATTAGCTAAATACGTCTCTTTATGATTTTTGAAAACTTGTTCAATACTTTTACTATTTTTTCGCCACTATACGACCACTTACGATGTTTTTTTCTTGTAAAAAAATGGTTTAAAATTTCATAAAAATATAGGTAGTTTTTAACGACCTTGAATATTGTAATCATTTTTTGATCGACTTTTTTTAAGCTTTTTTTGTTATGTTATGTTATGTTTATTGTCATTAGTGATTGGCCAGTAATAAGGCCTCATTTTACTTAACAAACTATCTTATACGACTAAAACATAAATTAAAAAAAAATGACGCAAAAAACACTAAACACGTCCCAGCGCACAGGGTTACAGTCAGACTAACTAAAATTAATCGCACGGTGCCAGTCAAAATAATCGAAACGTGAGTGAAATTTAAGAGCGCTTGGGGTGACCCTAGACTTTAACTTATCGTTCAATGTGCGTATTGAGACATCATGCAAAAAAGCAATGAAAACATTGGGTCTCATTCGAAAAATTTCTAAAGATTTCAAAGATATTAATTGTCTTAAATGTCTGTATTTAAGCCTAGTGCGTTCACCGCTGGAATACGCTTCTGTAGAATGAAACCCAGTAGCTTCATCGTGAGCATCCAGAATTGAAAAAAATCATCGGTGTTTCAGCAGGATCGTTATGAGCAGTTTGTGGATATACTCTGATGTGCCACGTCTGCCCTATATTGAACGATGCCAAGTACTTGGTTTAGACTCGCTAGAGCTCAGACGAAATAAGGCGCAAGCTATATTTAACGCTGGTTTAATTCCGGGAGTCACTGACGCACCTGATCTTTTATCCTCTATCCTTCGTACTCGTGATCCTTTATATCTGCCTCGTCGTCGTCGTCGTCGATTCATGCATAATGAACCGTTCCTGATCTGCATGCGTCATTTCAATTCCTACTGGCCTCATTTCGATTTCAATTCTTCTCTTGCCAGCTTCCGCTCTCGCCTTTCGAATGTCTCTTCTTTATCCGAGCATTCTTGATTCTATTCCTCTTCATCCCTTTCTCTTTCCTTTCCTCAGACCCCTACCATTTTGTTTTTACTTATACCTGCAATCTTCGGTTTTATAGCTTTTAAGTTCCTTTTGTACACTTTTGTTTTTTTACACATTAAATTGGTTAACCATGTTAGTTATAAGCTAGGTAAAGTTTTTAATTGTGAGTTAAGCCTGCAGGCGGACTCGATCAATAAACAAACAAACAAACAAACAAAAAAAGAGCCATCGCAGTCATTGTGTTGTTGTCGCTATATGCACGTCTAAACTGGTCAGTTCTTAGTGGTCGATAATTACGAAAAAATCTAGGAGGGACATTAATATTGACTCTTCCATGAAATATTTAGCCTGCAGATATAAAATTTCGTGTATTTTTGTTTCAAAATAATATAAGAATAGTAATAATATAAGAAAAAATGCAAAAATCATCTTAAGAAGTGTTTTGTAATTGATCACAACTTTCTTCAACATCACATTCATCTATCTTTTAAATAGATCCATTCGGTTTTCGTTTTATTCTCAATTAAGGTCGTTTAGTTATGCCGTATAATGAATGAAACGTACATACTGACCAAAACCAAACTAAAAAATATTGTTATCAGGGTTATGTACTGTTACCTTATTAAAAGTACTCAACACGTTCAAATACAACGATAAACGGCATTTCCGTATTTGAAAATGCCCTGATTCACTGGTCCACTGCGTAGAGAACCAATCTTGTACAATCCACCGGGCGTCTCCATCAAGTAGAAACACCATCGCGATCGCTATGGCAACAGCACAGTAACCCGATAAATTTCAGCCCATCAAAGCTATCATTGGCACGCTGGACGCGCGTTGTGTAGATGCCAAATTTCCGTCGAAATTGTGCGCTCTTCTTGGCAGAGGGATATTTTGTGCGCTATTCTCCGGTGAATTTGACTTCTCTTCTGGAACCGCCGGTGCGTCCGTCCGAAATGTTCCATCCATCGCAACGAACGTCACGCCTGCTCAACATCAATCCTCGACTAGCGATGGCAAACGCCGTGGGTCCACCGTCAACGCCGTACTTCATCCATCGGGTAAACCGCCAGCGATGGACCCCTGCGGAACCTCCCATTATCGCACGGCCGGTCCGTGCACTCCATCGCAGCGAATCGCAGCTTTCAATCAAAAGTATACCTCCTCCAAAATTATCGAAAAGCTGCACGGAAGTACTTCCGCCAAGGACGACCCCTGGCCCGCAAACCAGTATCGTCCAGGCGATTCGGGCCATCCATTGGTCCGGTGTGTACAGCGATCTGCGCCATCAGCTTACACCGGACAACGCATTGCAGTTCGTGCGCAACATCCCCACAAACACGATGGCCGCCTACACGTTGGTGTTGAACTCGCGCGAATACGAACTCGGCCGGTTGGTGGTCGTTAAAGCCTGGCAGCTGTCGGTACGCATCGCTCGAACCGCATACATCTGGCTCGGACTGTTCCTGGAGTCGCGCGAGTACTTCTACCTGCGGTACTACACTCTGCTGGGGCTCGAGTACGCCATCGGGTGGATGCGGTACGGTCTGCGCGTCTCGTTCGATTTGCTCCGCGCCTGGTCGACCACCAAGAAGTGAGCGAAACGATGGAAGAAATAAAAAAACACGGCGAGTTTTGTTCAATTTTATTTTACTTTATTTCTCCGTTTTTCTGTTCAACGACGTACGTGTACTAGGTTTTGTTTTGCGAATCGATTGGTTTTTGAGTGTTGTTTTTTTTCTCTCCCTCTCTCTCTTTCTCTCTCTATCCCTTTACACATCAATCTGTCCAAATTTGCTTAGCTTTATGTTCGGCTGTGCTGCATCGGCTCCACTGCGCTCACCTATGCTTCTGATAACGTCTGCTCTCGTTCCCACGCGTGATTTGCCAGCTGTTTGTGTGTTGCGTGTCATGTCACTTGTTGATGTTGTTCGTTCTATTTCTCAAGTATATGGCAGAATGTTTCGTGTGACTTTTTTGTTTTTTTTTTGTGTAATAATGATTGTTGATTTTAGTTTCTATTTTCATGTCTTGTGAATTTGTTCTTACTTTTGGCAATTTCACGTAGCACACAGCTTACTGAATCGGGTCATACTTTTTTCTCTATTTCATATAGCTCTCTCTCTTTCTCTTTCTCTCTCTCTCTCTCTCTCTCTCTCTCTTTCTCTATTATCTCGTTTTCCTCCTTTCCACCGAGTAGCCTGCTGGGTTAAAGGGTGTGTCGCGTGAGTTTGTTTGTAGTTTTGTTAGGGTTTTTGTTCTGGTTTTGTTTGGTTGCGTTTTATCATGTCATATTTAGTTGTCAGCTTCTGCGTTTTTTCTTCTTTTAATTTCTTTTAATAACTGTTTGACGGCCAGTTCACAGCCGCATCCGCATAATGCGTGTTATTTTTTCTTCTTCTTTTACTTTATTTATTTCTCCCGCCGTATCTCCCCAGCTCCAGCGCTCGCCACGCTTGCGTATTTCAATTGTTTATGTTGTTGCCTTTGAATATTTGGTATGATGTTGTATTTTGGTTGTTCTCGATCGTTTATTTCTTTTGCGTTTTTTTTTCTCCCTCCCTCTTTCGCCCACACGATTTGATGCTATAGTTCCCACTAAACGCTAGTTACGCTACACGTTCCATCTTCCGGCTTCGTGTTTTTTCGCTTTTGTATTTTAATTTTATTTCTGTCGCCGTCATCTCTGTATTTTTGTTGTTGTTTTGCTGTTGCAAAGTGAATTTTATTTGATTGAATACCATACATTATTACGCTTCACTTTGAATTTTTGTCCCTAGATTTATCGTTCCTATGTTATTTTTTTTTTGTTTCTTTGTTTCTTTGTTTGTCTTGTATTGAAGCACTTTTGCACATTTGGTAACACACGAATGATAAGTTTTCTACGGGTAAGTATTTTCCCTTGTTTCTTTTTTTTTTTTTCGTCTTCTTCTTCACACGTTCATGCCATTACCTCGATTAGCTGCACGGAGTTCGCGGCGGCGACCCAATAAGCGTAAAAATGAAGCTGAAACGGAAAGAAATCTGCTCGCGTAATATATTTCTCTCCGCCAATCTGCACGAGCGCATTTTCTGCACATACTTTGGTTTTTTTCGTTTGAACAACATTTACTTCCAGTGACTCGCGCGACGCGTCAATGCGCCGTGGTTAATTGTGCGTGAAATTTGCCTTATTTCTTGTTTTCAGTTTTAGATACTGCCACGCGCGCAAGAGAAAGAGAGAGAGAGGGGAAAAGAGAAAGAGTGAGTGAGAGAGATAGAAACGTAGGAATAAAACATCTATTCTTGAATGTATCCCGCGCTCGCGAATCGTCTTCACCGGAAGTGTCGAAAATGGCTCCTGCTGGCTCTGCTGATTCACCTTCTCGTCTCAAATGAGGTCCAGCCTCTTCGGTCTTTGATCGGTCGTTCACGGTCGCTCTCTAGACGCTCGGCAATAAGCTCAGCTGGCGGAAGCTACTATAATTGGTTTCGTTCTTCCCGCACGTTCAAAGCAGTTTCCATGTTCCATTTGGGCATTAAGGCCCCCGGTCCGGACGACACTACAAAACCCTTTCTAAACCAGAAACGAAACGGTAACGAACACCGTGTACCTGTCGAAAAAAGATGGCCCAAATGTGGGCAGCCGTGCAGTACAAGAAGGTTTGGTTCGGTAAGGTGCCGAAAAACCAAGAGCGCATTATCTGCCTTCGTCTTATCCTTATCGTAATGAAACAATCGTGTTGGTTCACTATTCAGTATGGTTAAAAGCGTATTGTTCCAGCTGAAAAGTAGCGCTAAGAAGCGGTCTAGTACTAGGACATGATCCGACCGTTTGGATGGTCAAGACATTCCTGTCCTTTTTTCTGCGCATTCCGTACAACTTGCTCATACTCTATGCACCCAGTCCTGAATGTTTATGAAGGTTTTATGTTTATACAAAATGAACCAAAGGAAAAACAGATCCGGCGGGCATGCTTCCTCCAACCTTTGTGACATGCCGGGTATGTTTGACGTGCATTTATTTGTCTGTTCTTGTGTTTTTGCCAAATTTTCAATTCGTCCATCCATGCAATAGGACAGAGCACACGAGAGAAAGGATGTGCTCGACAGGTCTCCTCAGACCCCAGATGACTAACTGACACGATTGCTAGATGTTGCTGCTGTTTGTTTCCTGATTTCGGTTATCGACCTTGCATATACCATTACACGCTACACAAAACATTTAGTTTCATATACACAATGCGATACAGACGAGATTGCAAACAAAAATCCGTGTACCACTGTTACCTGCCTAATTCATTTGATTTCTGACGCAAACGCGTGTTGCAGTGAAGGGACAGTATTTACTCCTAAGCTGCCGTGTCCCAGGTTACTTGGATTGGCGCCTTGGATTTGCTCGTTTACTTGGATTGTATTTGAGATTGTTTTTCAAATGGTGAATATGTGAGAGTGAGAGAGCTGATGGGGGTTGTATAAAAAGAAAGTCATTAGGCGCCCCTTCTGTTATTCGAATAGTCATTAGGTGTTCGTCGTTCGTTCAAATGTAAACCCGTTTTCTCGCCCTACCTTCCCAGTTGGTTGACTTCTAGCAAGAACAAAGAATATCGCAAGCACGCGCGTGTAACTATATCAAAGCAGCTGCTCCATGTTTTTCTCTTTCCCTCTCTCTCTCTCTCTCTCTCTCTCTCTCTCTCTCTCTCTCTCTACCAGCGTCTGCGTCATACGATAGATACGTCTGATGATCGTTCCGTCGGGCTAGCAAAAATGTCCAAACGAATGCGATCGGGAGTTACAGCCACATTCAAAAGTTGTTTTTTTTTGTTTTTTTGTTGTTGTTGTTGGTTTGTTCTCTTGTTTTGTTTGTTCAATTTTATTTGTAATTTACTTAAACGTTACGTCCACTAATGCCTCGATTCACTACCGGTTCACTAGCTTATGATCATATATTACAGGGACAAATATTAGTATATTTTTTGGTTGCATTTCCTCCTCCGTACGCGCGCTTGTGTGTTGTCGCTTCGCCAACCATAGCTTGACACCGCCCAACCCCCGAGATACGCTTACCGATGTAGTAGTAGTTAGTTTAGTGTACTCCTCATCATGGATCGCCGCTACTAATGCTGCTTAGTGTTTAGGTGCTAGTTGTTCTATAGTGTGTCGTTTCCCACCAACCACAGCAATGCTATATTCTTTACCTAATCATGTCCACTTGTGTGTTTCAGTGTGTATGTGGATTAGTGTGTGTGTGTGTGTATATGTAATGCCAGTTGATGTAACTGAGCTAGCAAAAACCTATTCGCAGTGTTGTTAGAGTATTGGTGAGGTGATTAGCGTTGCAAATTGCATACCTTCCAGGCTTCCCATTGTGGCGCTAGCTGCAAAGTATGCAATCTACCCAATAAACTACCTTCAACACACCCTAGTGGCGTTTGCTTCAAACGTCAAACAGAGGTTGCTCGCGACTTTATCAGCATGTTATACCGCATAATACCAATGGCGAAAGGAACGAAGAAACAAAGCATGCATAAATACGACCCTTCCCATGTCGTCATTACCCTAGTGTACTCCCCGCGGAGAAAATGCGCCGAGAAGTACTGTGTGCGTTATCGTTTTGTTCGTTTATCAGCGTCCTACTAAACTTTAGAACGGAAAAAATGCAATGGAAAGCGCATCTAGCGATCGCCATCTCTCCCTCCTTAACTCAACGCTGGTCCAGGACGATCAAATTATTGCCTACGCTCGGTGACTGGGACGTTCTGATGTGTGATGGGGTGTGTTTCTGTTTATTTATTGAACTTAAGGGTTTGTTCGCTTCTGATACGTACATCAACACACACACACACACTTGCTTGGGCTTTCCGGGTATTGTGCATGAAAATCGTAAACTTGTCGACAGACCAAACTGAGGATGATGATGACTCAATGGTTAAGTTTTCGTGATTATGTGAATAAGGATCCTGGCATTTATCGTTAGTAAAGCATTGATAAAGCATACTGCTATGCAGATAGCATAGCTTCAGGGCGCCCGAAACAAATTTGCGCCAGGAGGTATGCAATACGCATCGCGATATTGGCATAAAGTTTTATTTACGCTTTATTTCCACAACGCTGCGTCCAAGAGTGCGTATGTGTGTGTGTTGTGCATATGCGTACGATAGCGAATGAACAATCCTCTTCCATGTCCCCTTCCACGTGGAGGCTTACGTTTAATGCCGGGTTTACTCTTGTGTTATATATAAAAAACAGCATCGTCCTCAATCGCTTGTCTCGCCAGTGACTCTTAGTTCAGTGTTGGCTTTAGCTTTGTATCGGAAATAAAAATCTGTTCTCACATATGTGTGCGTGTTTCTGTGTGTGTGCTTGTGTTCATTACCCTATATGGCAGCTCCTTAAACGCTGCCGGCGCACGTCGCTTTCGACCGTTCGGGTGTTGCCCGATCCGTAATTTACGCTGCTACATCTACGCACCGCAACCCTAACGCCTTAATTCCATACCCGCAGGAACGAGTCCCAGGAGCCGGTCGCAACCGCCATGCCGTTCTCCGTCACGCCTAAACAGGACACCCGGTTGTCGTGCCCGGCGAGGATGCCCGCCCGTTCCGCCTTCAGCGTGTCCCAGACGTTGCAGTTGAAGTCGTCGTAGCCGGCGAGCAGCAGCCGGCCGGACTTCGAGAACGCGACGGACGTGATGCCGCAGATGAT
>KB672602.1:15671-27731 GCA_000349145.1 Anopheles dirus | reverse complement strand
GACACCAGGTTCCGCGAGTCGCTGCCCCAGTGCATCGCGTAGATCTTCGCCAGGTGGCCGCGCAGGGTGCGCCGCGTGCGCATCTGTATCCGGCCGATCGGCTCGAGGTTGTTCGTCGCCTGCACCAGCGACGTATCGCAGGCCGCCTTCCGGGCGTCGCGGATCGCGTTCTTCAGCGTCTCCGCCTCCTGTCGTAGCGCTTCCAGCTCGTTCATTGTTCGGCTGTCGGTGCGCTACTAGCTACTGGTACTGAAGTTCGAGCCGCTGTCGGGAGGAAGATGGGTCGCGAGGAAGTGGAGGTGCTCGCCTCCTGCTGTGCCGGACGAAAGACCACCAGCTACGAGTCAACGGCTAGAACCGCTCCGAGCTTTTACTGGTCGAGCTGTCTCAACCAACGACGACCGGTGTCTGCGTTGCTATACTTGTGCGCCGTTCTGGTTCACGTTTGTGCATTCAGTGTGGTCGCCTGTACTTCCGGTTGCCGATTTGTGCGCTCCGTTAACATAGGCAAAGGTCTCGTTACTAGTAAGCGTCTACTTAACACTAACGTTAATGAACACTTCTTGTTTGTCGCTTGGTTTTAGGGTTTGCTCCTGTCGCTACTTCGACCTCGTCTGTGGAGGATTGTGTTATTAGCAAAACCGCGGTTTCAGGAATGTTGTGCCGTCATCGAGCCAGCGCCGAGACGTGCCGAGAATTCCTGGCGTATGGCGTATTGTACTGTATCTACAAGCGTCTCGTTCTCGTTTCCTGTTTCCCGCTGCCACTCGTCAGTTGGCGGCTGATGACGGTGACGATGATGGTGGTGAATGGTGGTGAATGATGAAATTACACCAAACGAAGAGGATCTATAGTGAGTCCGAGTTCGAGTATCCGTCCGTTCCACCGGTTACTGAGTGCAAAAAGAGAAGAAGAAAAATCAAATAAGCAGCTTGTACGAAGATGGTGGACAACTCTGTGTAGAAGAGAACAAGAGGAACAAGAGAGGGATAAAAACGTCGAACGGAAACTGCCTGTGGCCAACAGAGCCGATCTCAGTGTAAGAGACAGGCTTTCTAGCATCCTGGCACTTAAGTTCACTTCCTCGCTTCGAGCATCACATTGGCTTACGATTCGTGGAATAAAACTTCGTCAGTAGGCGCTGCCGGAGTCGCAACAGTTTTCCCCACCCCCTGCGGCGGTATTGATTTCGGTGTGCCGAATTTTCACTCTCTGCGAACGCTTTTCACCACCCGTTCCCATCCCGTTTGTGCGGATGAAAACTACAACCAACACGACACGTTCGACAGCTCGGTCTGTAACTATCTGCTGCCTTCCATCGTTTTGTCGGCGATACCGATTTTTGATTGAAATTAGGAGAAAAAACGCCCGCAAGTTGTTCCACGGAGAAGTAAAAGTGTTCCACTGTACGGACACACACAGACACACACAGTGAGGGAGCGGTGATGAGACTTTTACTATCGGTGTTCCTGGTTTTCCCTCACTCACTGTTGCGAAAAAGGACGGCTCACTCCGGACACACTCACCAGCTTCTCGCCAGACGCACCAGATTTCGCTCACACCGTCTCTGTCACTTGTCATTCGCACTCAACCAACGGTTGCCTTCGGGGGGCTCTTACTGATGGGAACGTTTTCATTCCTACACACAGCACATACAAAAAAAAAGTCCTAATCTATAACCATGCCTAACAGTGATGCCACCATTGAGCTTCGTTCAGTTGCACATCGAGAGGAAAAATGTCGATGAGTTTTCCACACTCACTCCCTCACACAGACACACGGGTCAGGCTCATTTTCTCACACGCCCACAGGACCGCGATCGCATTTCGCTGTTGCGACTGGAGACGACGGCAAACGAGACCAGTCTATCAGCTCATCCCAAGCGTAGCGTGTGAGAGACAGGTGTGTGTGTGTGCGCGTACTACTACACTTGTGCACTGGACCCAACACGCACACACACACATACACGCGTTCACAAGTCCACTTTTCTTCACTCTAGGTTTGGGTGTTGCGTGTCTGTGAGAGAGCGTCCAGAGACAATGGTTGTGTGCGTGTGTCGGAGTGTGTCTGTATATGGCAGATATGCGTGCAAAACGCAAACGAGAGGCGCGGTCACGCTCCGACCGTGTGCCCTGCGATGGGTGTGTGCGCCAAGTTCCATACGACGAGAGGCTACAGGATATGCCACCGTGGTTCACACCGGCACAACCCGACGAAGGCTGTCCCGGAACGCGCGGCGCCCGTTTGCGTTTACTAGTTTTTGACGTCTGTCAAACACTGGATTGGTGCCACCCATCAATGTAGGCTGCGAGTTAGTAGTAGAGGCAAGTCATCATCCAAGCAGCCACGGGAGATTTCATACAACACCCCGACCTCTCTTTTACGCACACAAACACACAGTTAGGGAACACCACAGACGGTGGTACGCACGCACACACGCGCGCCTTATTCGTTCAGTAGTACACGTACACGAGAACGTTACTGAGCAGTGGGCTGCTACCTGCACGTACGCACTGTTCCTGCGGGGCATGGGTTCTACGGCCTTTACGTTCTCTGGCACGGCGGGATGCTGGCGATCGGCATTGTTTGTCACCTTCACCACTATTCGATCGAAATGCAAATCAAATGCTCATTTCCATGTCGTTCGACGCACGGACTTGCCACACTTCCGACACGCACGTACACCGTCTCACACTGTGTGTAGTACACCCAGTCTGACCCGTGCGCCCGAAAGGAAGAGAAAGAGAGAGAGAGAGAGAGAGCACATACACTAAGACAAAAAAATTGCATGTTGAAAATGAAGGAAAACGCAATCTTTGGGTGTGAAAAACGGCACGCAAATGGGTAAGTGAGAGCCTGTGCCAGAGAGAAAGAGAGCGAGAGCGAGAGAGAGAGCGGGACATAAAGAGTGCTGCTGCTGAAGCGAGCTGTGTAATCCAGCGCGGATAGGAGGGAGCGAAAGGAGTGTCTACGGCCATTTCCCACCCCGTTGGCCTATCTGAAGGGTTAAGACGCCGACGAGGGCGTGTATTGCACAAGGGGACAGGGCGTGCGCGGGGTGGCGGGGTGGATTTTTTCCCGATTGATAAGGATACGCAAGGAAGCGCGAGGGCACTGGGTAATGATCGATGCGTTTCCACCCAGCCGACGCGGGAGGTGCGTCGCGTTTCAAGCGACAGTTCCTCGACTTTGTACAGTCATTGTCGTAGGCACATTTTTCACTGATTTTTTCCACCACATTGTCCTACAACTTCTGGCCACTTGCAGTTTCCCGTTGGGTTGGGCGAGTGGCCCTTCCTTCAAGGGTAGCAAAAGAATCCAAACGAACGGGCAGGTGAATGAAGGAAAGACTTGGAAAAAGGGCCCACTGTTGCTGCTGTTGCTGCTGCTCTACACTGGTGCTGGTGCTGTTTGAACGTACTTGCATAGTGCCGTGCCCTGCCGACGAAACCGAGCGTCTGCGACGGGAATTTCGGGGTTTCTAGCGCGACCGTCGCCACATGCCCGTCCGACAGCCCAGTAGCACGCGTTGCTGCACGATTTTCCACGCACGGAGCACGGTTTTGCGGATGCGGTTGCACGCTTTTGCAGACACACGACCAGATTTTTCTAGCGGACACCGTGACGAACGCGCACACGACGGGACGACATGGAGAATTTTCCTAATTTCCTCGATGATGACACTTTGCACTTACACAGACGGCCACTGTTCCGCGCGAGAGCGAGAGAGTGAGAGCGAGAGTGAAGGTGAGAGCGTGAGAGAGTGAGAGCGTCTCGCGGTGAAAACCCGAGCATTTTCCTTGCACCGCTCACCGTGGGGGGGAGAACATTTTCCGGCTCGCTCTCTGCTCGCATCTCGCTTGCTCTCTCGCTCGCGCTTTCTCTCTTTCGCTCTCACGCACCTCCGTTGAGTTCGTTGCTCTCACGCGTGAGCACGGAGCACAGGATGAGCGGTGAATCGCATGCGCACTGACGGGGCCCATTTTCACTGCTCATTAACACCCGGTGGAAAAGCAGTGAGATGAAAACTGCTCTGCTCACCGGGTGGGTGACAGTGTTGCCAGCTGGTGGATAAAAAGGTTCGGTAAAATAAGTCAGGTTTTATACAGCAAAGTAATTTCGCGTCTTTTCCATTCAGGTTTTTATTTCTGGTTCCTGAAATATCTAAGAAAATGTTTATGTTTTAAGCTAGGTTAAGAATAATTTCTATTGGGATATGGAATAACTTTTTTGCTATTAAATCTCCAAATGAAATTTTGTATCCCAAATTAAAATTTGTTGATAAGCATCAGTTTCGTTTAATTTATAATAAATAACTTATCACGCAGCATTCGTTTGCTGCTAATTTCAATCATACATGTTGCAAAACACAACGAAACTTTCAAAAATCTCTACGCACTCTATGTCCTACATACTAACCCACCGTTCTCAATACCCTTGGCAGTGTCTTATGACTCAACTTTTTCACCGGGTGAAAAGGGATTTTTAAACGAACAGGTGCCAGACCAGGATGTGTCTCCGTGCTGTGGAAAATCGATACTCTGCCATGCCATGAAAGCAACGCTGAAATGTCATCAATGTGTCCAACTAATGTAAATCTGGTTTTACCTTTTCAGCTCTTCCTTACTTACCGTTTCAATTACAGAAAACGCTTTGAATGTGATAACGCTGACCATTTGTATGCCTGATTTTGTTTGTTTTTCTTCACGTTATTCGTAATAAGTGTGGATTTATTTCTATACCATTTTTCATTACCTTTATTTTTATTTCCTTCATTCACTTTCTTAAAGACTATATTTTGTTTACTTCTCGATTCAGCGCACTTTTACTGTCGTTTGTTTGTTTGGATTTTCTTGTTTTTTTTCGCTCGCTTGCTCTCTCTATCTTTCTCTCCCTTTTCACGCAGCTACTCTTTTCGCGTCTTCCGATCGGGTCCGACCGTGGTTGTCCGCTTTTTTTGTTATTTCTCCTCCCCGCACGTGCCGTTTTTGCTCTCCTCCAGCCGGTCGCAGTGTAATATTTTCGATATCTCAAAATGTGTAAAAATGGTGATTTCCTTCTCCCGTACACTTATCGCTTAATTTTTTTGTATTTCCCCTTTTTCACTCTCCGCCTAATCGCCTATGTACGCTTAGTTGTTATTGAACATTTCGTAATTTTTGTTTTACTGCATGCTTCCTCTTCTTTATTTCCATATTTATATTTATATATGTATATGTGAGTGTTTGTGTTTGTGTGTATGTGTAGTGGTTGTTCTTAGTTTTCTTGTTTCTTCTTGCGATGAAGTTGCCATTACTCGACTTGCGGTAGGTGTAGGTTTGCTGTTCGTACGTACGAGTTCCTACATTCTTAAGACTTTTACTTATCAAGCTTTCCGTACTTCGTCGTTTTATTTTTGTTGTTGTTGTGCGTTGGATGTCTTGTGCTCATTACATATTGGTCTATGCGATGTCACTGTACTTATTGGATTCATCTTCTGCATTCTTTTTATTATTCTACCTCTCTTCTTTTCGCAAACGGACAATAGAACACGTTGGGACAGTTTTAAAAATTATTGTGGTTATGATTGTATCGAACTGATTAAATAAGGAGAATTCGTTGAAACGAGTTACGTTAACAGGATCTATACTTGGCAATGCATTCTTGGATAATGATAATTTTGAATGTATCTACTAATTTCACATAACTCATCTTCATGTAAAAAAAGTAAACATAAGTTTTACAAAACAGAAAAAGTTATCGATTTATAGTAGATAATCAATTAAAACATACTTCGTACAAAAAAAACACTTACAACTAAACTGTCGTTACGGACTCCCGATGTTTCTATGCGTTGTGTGTGTGTGTGTGTGTGTGCCTATACTTTTACCAGATAAGAGATGGCATCTTTAGCGATCGTACCTCGCACACAAAACACGTACAGATTAGATCTTGCATTTTCACCCATCGTTTGTCACCCTGTTTGCCAGCTGACCCCATCCATGATTTCGAGAGCATCGCAATTTATTCGTGTCCATCTCTGCCTTTATTCGTATTGAATGATTGTGTAACATAAATTGTACAAATAGCGCCACCGTATTACACACGCTAGTTCAAAAGCCCCTAAGAATTACGTTAGAATTAAATTTAGTGCTTTGCTGCCTTCTTCCCAATTACCATTTGCTTACTGTCATCGGCACCACCGGTCGAGTGGGGTGGTACTTCCGCTTTGTCGTTTTCAATATTTGCTCGCCTTTTCAACAGCAAAACCCGAAGGGTCTCATACATTCTTCTATATGTGTTTGTGTTTGTTTTTTGGTTAGCATTGCTGCTTCTGCTCTAAATCTAAATCATGCTACACTTTGCACAATTCTTTCGTGTTCCCTTAGCGTTTTCTTCTTTCATTCTTCACTTCTCGCGCTCCCCGATCCGTTGCTATAGTTTGTTTGATTTTGTCCTAACGCACTTTATGTTTTACTTTCTCTATTTCATTTGCTTCCTGCTACGGAACGTTAGCGCTGTTTTTGGTTGATTTGCCAGTTGCGTCACACTGTGTTCTTTTCTTTTAATTCGGATTTTTTCCGAGATTTTTTTTTCTCTCAGTAGCAATGTTCGTACTTTCTGCGACATTTTCAATTTTTTCATTTTGAGTTGTTTGATCTCCTGGGTTCTCTTTCTCCGTCAATTGTCGAACAGTTTTTGTTTGGTTCGCTTTCAGTTTTTATGTTTTTTGTTTCATTTGTATACCTCTTATTTAAAAGCATAAAATTGAAATTTTATTCCTCTCATGTTGTGTGACGTACTTCGCCTCATCTCAGACACGTCTACATTTTCCTCCGATATGGTTGTAATGAAAATGTACGCTTCGTACGCTCGAACTAACGCAAAAGAACCAGTGGTCTTTCCCTTACGCGGGAAGTGTTTTTTTCTTCTTTGGCTCGAAAACCGAACCATACTAACCGAGAGACATCCGAGTGGGAAGAAAATATGAAACAAATTCTCGTGAGCCGGTGAAATCGGTTCGAATTTCGGACATATTTTCTCACACACACATTGTCACACCCAACCGGTCGAGGAACATCGCACGCTCGATGATGGACACGGGGCGCCGCTTTGGTCAGTGCGCTCTAGCAATTCCGGTTGCCTGTTTCCGGTAATCGTGTAGTTTGATAAGTGTTTCCTTTCGTCCCAGTTCGCCTGCTCGCCTGCTGCAGTTGGTTTTTGCCACCGTTCCACCATCGTCATAGTTTCGGGCGCACGTTTGTCCGCTTCCGCCGGATGTCGTGAGGTGACCGCGCACGGATCCGGGCCCGCCCAGCCCGTTGTGGTGCATACTAAAAACCAGTCTCTCCGGACACTACCCGGGACCTGGTCGGTGTACGCGCAGCGGTGGTGTACCGTGTCAGTGCCCGCAAAGACCGGCATAAGCCCCTAGATGCACCGTCCGCACTGAGCCAGGGGGACCTGCGGCGGCCACCGCACGGAGCCATCATCCGGCGAGGTTGCGGATGCAGCGCCAGGGACAGTCTCCGCTACTGTCCTCGAGAGTGTTCCTTGAGCTGTCGGCACAAATCTACCCATCGAGTGATGGCCGTGCTTGATGATGTTCCCAGCGACCGTTGGGGCGTAGGGTAGGCAATAGACACGATCAAACTAATGACGACCTGAAGTCCTGACTAGGGGCTACGCACTTACAGCACTGATCATACGATTGTACGTAGCTACAGGACTCCACTCAGCAACGAAAGCTTCGAAGGGTAGTTCACATTCGGGTTCAAACCCCGCAAATTCGAACGTTCCCGGGAACGTACGCTGCGAGCGAACGGTTCATCCGTAACGGTTCCAAAGGTGAGTGAAACTCACCGGAACTTCGGAGCGTACGTTCCAAGATCGTGCGAGTTTCGTCGATTTGGGCAATTAACACCTAAACGAGTGGTGTGTGCGGATCTCGCCTGCTCTGTTGTGCTTCTGTTTACTCTTCCCTCTTCTGCGTGATTCTTCTTGCGCATCGTTTTGTTCTGCCGTTTGAATGTACTTTTTATACTGTTTCGTGTTTCGCTCCTTCGTTAATATTATTTCACATTACCGTAGTTTGTTTCTCTATTCCATATGATATTCCATTCGCTTTTCTTCTTCATTACTTTGAGACTATGTGAAATTAGGCAGTGTATGGCGTTGTTGTTTTTTCCTCTTGTTTTTGGTAAGAAATTTTGTTGTAAAAGGTAGTGTATGTTTAAGAGCGTGTTCCTGTGGTGTGTGTATGTATGTTTGTGTGTGTGTTTGGCTGTGTATAAGTGTATTAAGTGAGAACTTGTGCATTATTGTATACAATTTTGATGTACTTTAATGAGCTGTGTGGTTCTGTTGTTGCAGGTGTTGTAGGTGTACTGTATAGTTTTACTCTTGCATCATGGATTGTTTGTTTTCTGTGGTTTATGTGTCAGATTTCACTCTACAGCCTCTATCGCAATGACACAATCTCAGGATCGACGCCTGGTGCTCTACAGTGAGTTGATCTCGAATGGTTTTCCGTTTGAATGTTGTCTCTTCCACATCCTCCCGGACTTAGTACAATCACATTTAATTACACAAAAATGGGAAACATATCCACACGAACGGAACCGATATCGAGCGGTTGTGAAATAACTAGGTGCTGTTCTTTCGGTAGAGGTATTTTTGTTGCCTCTTCTGGGCGCGTTCGCCGGCTTTACAAACAACAAGCTAGCCGCTGCACACCAGGACGATTGCGAACTCCGGAATCTCGTGCAGGCGCACACGCACGCGACACAACTCAGAAACACCTCCCTGCATGCAATGCACGTTTGCTGCCATTTTGTTTGCAATCCACAGTTCGGACCACTTCTGTGCGGTCTGTCTCTGCTACCACGCACGTCCGCGCACGGACGTTTAACTACGATACAACTACAGCCAGCAATCGAGTGCGGCACATTGGGTGAGCCTCCCAACGTGTCTACTGGATTGTTCTTCGGTCGCACTAACTTAACCCTAGACGTCCCTCTTTATCGATTGAAAATGAGCCCCTTAGATTATGTTCAAGCGATAAAGAGGGATTGTGCGCTGCACCGGATGCAAGGATGTTCCGGGCGGCAAGGATGTTCCGGGCCAGCATGTCACCTGAGCCTCATGACACACCCGCGTGTCCTTGCTGCACGCTGAGTTGCATGCGCGTCGCGTGCGTATGCCGCACCGCTCCCGTCGCATATCCACGGAAGACATCTCGTATCGATCAGAGTTCTTAGCAAAGTGGTAGTGTCTGCCTTCTCTATTGTACAGCGCACAGCCAAAAGAATAACAAAATAATAGTATAAATAACAACGTGTGGCCGATTGTGTACAGGTTAGCTGGTCATTTCAAACGGAATACTGAACAGATCGCTAGAACAGTGAGTAGTACGACGAAAGTGGTAGAAGGAATAAATTTTCTGTATAAATCGACTTAGTATACTAGAGCGAGAGGGGAAAAACGTTGTACTAAAAGTTTCCTGAATGGGGTTATGATGTACCCTAAACGTATGTAGATTTGTGCGTACTTAACGTAAGTCATAAATGCAATAGAGTAAGCACAACGTAAACAATTTCGAGTTTACAGGGAAGTAAATCTAACATGGCATAGAAATATGGCTTCGAGAATATGGTCCATGCATATACTGTGCGCTTTCTTTGTGTTTGTTTGTTGCGGTTTGTTTTACGATTGTTTGCGCTTCCACTATCCACGCCCACTAGATTGCATTTTTTCACGGCATTTCTTCCGTACAATACAATGGCTTACATTTCGCGCTAGTAAGATATTTCATTTAATTTCTAAACAAACAAGAGTACATATAACACAGCATGCTACGCCTGGTCCTCCACAAGCGCGTCTTCCGCGCTTTTGGAGGATACTGGCAATGGTAGGTTTAGCTAAGACAACAACCAAACCGAACGTATAGCAAACAAAGCTGCCATTTACATGAAGGCCGCCACACCTCGAACGCATCGAAACGTATCCCATGGAAACTGAGTAGCAGCCGGGTGTGAGGATAGACACTTGGATCCAAGTAAATGGGTCACCGGGAGCAGCGCCAATTCCATCGTTTGGGAGTCATTTCGAGTGCCTTGCGGTGAATATGGCTTCATGATTTAAGGGCATAAACCGAACAGTGCTTGTACACAGACAAATCAACATGTTCTGCGACGTGTGGAGGTAACTGTTGATGTATAGAAAACAAGACTGCGAGCCAATTACACTAACGGATAAGTTCGTATGGGCTGAGGTAGCACAGTCACTGCCGGACAGTTGAAGAATTCCCACAAACTAAAACCTTTCTGCTAGAAATGATGTAGCGTATGTTGCCACAAGTATCTATTTGAAAACAGTGTCGCCACGGATGTGGCCCAAAGCACGGGCAACGACGGCTAGCCCACACATAGAGTAACAACCGCACAGTGAAACTGAAGAATAGGAATGTTGAAAACATGAAACTACCATCCAACTCAGTGCGTGCGGAAAACACACGTCTGGTGCTCACGTCTTTCCGACGTAAGGGCACATAGCGAGGAAAAACTTGCACGCAAATATGCTCCCGTCCACTGTACGCATGTGCGTAACGAAGAAGGGCCAGCCGCTTTCCCGCTACCCAATCGTACATTCCAAGAGAAAGAAGCGAAGATGCATCTCCCTCTCTTCTCCCCCCCCCCATCGCATGTAAGACGGATGGAATGAAAACACACTGGATTCCGGAACGGACAAGTGTACGCACAACAATGTCCACCAAATGACCATGCATTTTTCGGGGGGCAGGTGACACTAAACAGACACAAGTGCCACACGGACAAAAGTGTAGGTACGAATTGTAACAATAAATTTGCAATGAAATGATTCTTTTATCTTCAATTTGTGTGTTTTGGTCATTTGATTGTTACGTTGATAGGTGGTGTGTATTTGTGTTTGGTCGTGGTTTTCATTTGCTTGTATCAAGTCGTGTAAAGAGTTTCGAAAAATTAAAGAATATCGTAGGAAACCGTTCGCCTCCAATCAACAGCTCAAGGTAGCCAAACTCGTAGAAAAGATTCAAAACAGCCAATTAGAAGTAGGTCCAAGTGTTGTATAGGTTTCTTATACATGTCCGAAAAATTGAAAACTTTACGCAAACTGCAAGTTGTGAAGGGATGCATACTGGCAATTAGGTTGTGGGGGTTGAAATCAATTTCAATTTTGTGGAATCACCGATTGAGAAACAAATAGTGTATGTTAAGCCTTTTTGTGCGTACCAATTCTCGTGCCTTCTGCCAGTTAGCACAACAGGGATAAGAGGAAAGGTTGGGACGAAGGATAAACAGGTTGAACTTTTTCTTAAAGCTTTTAAAGCAATTAATATAATACATTGACCAACCAAACTTGCTCCCCAATCGTGTGGCGCATACGATAAGGAAAGTGAAAACTAAATTTCAACGAGAGCAATTACTTTGAACAGTCGACGCCGCTTACTATGCGCGATAGTGACGTGTGTCATTTGCGCCATTTGCTTCACCTCCGTTGTCTACT
Organism: Anopheles dirus; assembly: GCA_000349145.1. Classification (NCBI taxonomy): domain Eukaryota; kingdom Metazoa; phylum Arthropoda; class Insecta; order Diptera; family Culicidae; genus Anopheles; species Anopheles dirus. The sequence goes on along the minus strand of KB672602.1, from coordinate 16,208 downwards.
AGCAAAGCCTACTAAGATATGCCCACTTTGCCTGTTCTTGTACCGTTGGACCGGTACGCTGCCTACTATGCTGCCTCGTGTCTATGCAGCTGAAAGTGGCTTCAGCGCGAGGGTACATCCACTTTGCAGGACTTGCCCAACAGAGGTAGGTCAATGCAGTTGAAGAGTAGAAAACTTGTACTATGTACTATGGATTGCACTAAACTGTTAGTAGCTGGAGCTGGAGGCGGGTACTTTCCGATGGAGAGTTTCAGTGTCAGAAACACAGCTGTTCTGTATGTCTGGGTCCGGGGTGTGTGAGGCTGACTGTGGCGATTAAAAAAATGGCAACTACCATCCCCGCCCGCACCCTACGCTAGCTGCTGTCCACGGTATCGGATGGCTGGAAAAAAGCACCATAAAGAAGTAAAACAATAGGCAGAAATGGGTTTAGTTCCACACGCGCAGGAACGAGTCCCAGGAGCCGGTCGCAACCGCCATGCCGTTCTCCGTCACGCCTAAACAGGACACCCGGTTGTCGTGCCCGGCGAGGATGCC
>KB672591.1:30087-45046 GCA_000349145.1 Anopheles dirus | reverse complement strand
TTCATGTAAACGGGCTTATATATATTTGAATTAATTAAAACAAATTATAATCATCTGAATAATCGTACTAACCCAACACAAGCAACCACTGCAAGAAGTCGATAAAACTCGCACGCCCCGCGGTCTCGAATGCAACGAAAATTGGAGCGCTTTATTTGACGAACGGGATAATGGGTTAGTAATGATCGCAGGGCTTAAGAACTAAATAACGTAACCAAGACGAGCCGGGCGACGTTCGCACCGGAGGCCCCGAAACGGTTCGTCTCCGGGCACGGTGTCGTCAGGGGATAGCGTCTAGCGAATCTCGGCACAATTAAATTACACGAACGAAGGGGACATACACTAGCATGGTTCATGAAGTGGGGTTAAGGTTGAACAAAACAAAAAAAAAAACAGATAAAACGTACAAATACACAGATAGAGAGAGAGAGATAGAGAAAGAGAGAAGGGACTCCTCTTCGGCTTCATGTCACTCGAACCACTCGAATGCTGGATGGGATACTGGCCACGTGAAACAGACGGAGGTTACGACCCAGACGAAGCACTGCAAGCAAAGAAGCCACCGTTAGTTGGCGTGCTGGCGGGAGGGTTACGAATCGCACCCGGCTCACCTGTTCTGACTAGATGGCAATCGTGGAGTGATGGTGGCGCTGCTGACCGGTGTCCAGTCCGCTCGGAGCCTACTTCTTGCCACCGTACGATTTGCTGCTCTTCGCCTGGATGATGCGCGAGATGTAGGGCGTGCGGGTGTCGACGTAGCCGAGGCTGCTGCTCGCGCCGTCGTCGTCCCCGTCGTCCTCGTCGCCGTACCGTCGCCTGCCGCCGACCGCGGCAACCGGCTTCTCCAGCTCCAGGTCGATGTCGTCGGCGTCCAGGTCGTCGGCGGTGGTGCCGGCCGCACCGGTGCCGCCCCGTTTGTACTGCCGCTCGATGCTGGCGAACTCCTTCTTCCGGTAGAGGCCGCCGCGTCCGCTCGCGCTCTGATGCGGCAGGCTGTCCCCGTCCGGGTCGGACCGCTTCGTTTCGCCCTGTGCGGAAGACAGTGTTAGTAACGCGCCGTACCAGCTGTTCGTACCGTGGTAGCCGCTCGTCCGTACCGTGGAGTCCTGCTCGCCGTCGCCGTCGTGGTCCGGGTGGTTCTCCATCGAGAAGAGGCGCAGCTGGTGCCGGATGGACGCCTTCTCGCGGGCCCGCTTCTTCTGGAACTCCTCCTCGACGCGCCGCATCGCCTCCAGCTCGCTCAGCCGCATCGCCTCCTTGATCTCGGCCTCGCGCGACAACTTCTCCGCCACGCGCCGCTTCTCGATCTGCCGGATCGTGCTCTGGAAGGTGAACCGGTGGTTCCGCCGGTTCGAGATCTTCACCGGGAAGCTCTCGAACTCGGCGCCGTTCGCTGCCGCCGCGCCCTTGGTGCCGTTGGTGGCGTGCGCTGCCTTGGTGGTGGTGGTGGTGGTGGTTGTGGTCGCCGCCGCCACCGGGACCGGATCCTGCAGGTTCTCCTTGTCGGTGGCCGTGCGTGCCGGAACGTCCCGGTGCGCCGTCCCGTTCGGTTTGTCGTGCCGGTCGCCGGTGCCGTTCTGGTTGTGGTACGTCCGGCGGTTGTTGTTCTCGTCCTGCTTGCCGCTCGCCTGATGGTGCAGCTTGGTCGGCTCCTTCGGCAGGTACATCATGTGCTTCCCGCTCACGAGGAAGCCGATCGAGCTGTGCTTGCTCTGCGCGATCGGCCCGATCGCGACGGTCGTGCCACCGTTCGGCTCGAGCCCGTCCCGCTCCCGACCGTCCGGCAGCAGCTTCGAGCGCTTGTCGGTGCCACCGCCCGGGCCGGGTCCACCGCCCAGCTTGGTGTCGAGTCGGCCGAGGAACCAGTTGCTGTCGTTGGAATCGAGCGGACCGCCGCTCTCCTCGCTCTTGAACGCGCCCGACACGGACTTGCGGAACTTCTGCAGACTGTTGAACACGTGCTTCTCCACCTGAAGGACAATTGAACGAGAGATCAGTACCTTCCAGTGTGCTCTTTCTTTAAAGCGGGGCGATCTGCTCTGTCAACCCAAAAAAACAGTGGTACCTAAAAAGACTCCTAACCTAAAAAAAAGCCGAGAAGACTGTGCTCGGCTCTCTCTCTCTCTCACTCTCTCCCCCACAGCTTACCTTCTCTTCGGCCGCCTCCACGTTGTAGATCGAGAGGTGGTTTTCGCGCGGTAACGACAAGCTGAACAGGTGTCCCTTGCTGGAAAAGTCCGTCCGGGCGTCGCCGATGCCCCGGCCGTCCTCGAGCAGCTGCCGGCGTGGCTCACTGCCGCTGCCGGTCGTCGTGTCGTCCTCCTCGTCCTCGTCCACCTCCTCGTCGTCCTCGTCGTCATCGTCGTCATCGTCCAGATCCTGCTGCGGTGTCCACGGCATCAGCAGCAGGGCGCTGGACGACCAGCCCCCGTTCGCAGCGCTCCCACCGCCACCCGCACCGCCCTTGTGTAACGGCGCCCCGCTCTCCGGGCTGGTGTCGCCCGCCCGGGCGTCCTCCTTCCCGGACGACGCGGTCAGCATCGCGTCCTGCCCGATGTCCGCCAGGATGCCCGCGTCGCCCGAGATGCCACTGTCGCCGCTCTTGTTGTCCTGCAGGCCCGGCACCGGCTCCCGGTACACGCGCTGGATCCGATCCTCCGGCACCTGGTCCAGCTCCTGGTCGAGGCCGCGCAGGAAGCACTTCCGCTCGGGGCCGAGCACCTCGGTCGGTGCGTCCCGCCCGAACTCGTCCTCCGTCGTGAGCAGGCGCCAGGCGGCGGCCGGACTGAAGCGCGGTATGTCGAACTGCTTGCGCGGCAGCGTCGGCCGCAGCTTCAGCGCGATCTCCTGCTGGCCCGGACCGTCCGTCTCGTCCCAGACGGAGCCGCCGGCCGGGCCGCCGGTGCGCAGGTCCGCCTCGGACGACGCCACCGACTCCGACGACCGGAACAGGCTGCTGTTGAGCAGGCTCGCCGCGAACTGATCGATCAGCTCCATCTGCGTGTGGCCGATCTCCTCCACCGACTGGCCGTCGCTGTCGTGCGCGTGGGCGTCCCGCTCGCTGCCACTGTCGTCCGCCACCCGCGCCTCCACCGCTTTCGGGGCGGATTGGGGAGCGCCGCTGGAAAAGCGCCGCGGCGGCTCGCGCTGCGGCCGATCGTCACGCATCCCGAAGTAGAAGCTCGTCTTGGGGGGTGGTGGTGGGGGTGGGGGTGTCGGCGGGGGCGGGGAGTCCCGCGCGTCCTGCTTGCCACCGCCGTCCGTCGGTTCGGCACACTCGGGCGCCTCCTGTGCCGCCGGTTCCACCGTGATCACGAGCGCGTTCGGTGACGCTTTCGCCTTCAGCTGGAAGCGACTGGTGGCCTGGCTGGTGGGCGGCCCGTCACCGCCCGCCCGTACCCTCGCCTGCCCCGTTTGCGCCACCTCCGGGCCCGTCTTTCGGCGCGTGGCCAGCTGCAGCTCCTTCTGGAAGTCGGTGATGGGGGCCGGGGGCGAGGCGGCTGCGGCCGACTGCTGCTTGCGCTGCGCCTCGGCCAGCGCCAGCTTGCGCTGGTAGCTCTCGGCGGGCGTACCGATCTGCTGCCGCGGCTTCACGTCCACCCGGACCGGCGTCGCCTTCACCGTCGCGTCCTGCTCGAGCAGACTCTTGACGATCGATTTGCGGCGCGACAGGGGCGGCGACATGGTCGGTTTGGTCGCCGGGCGCGGCTCGATCGCCCGCTGCCGCTCCAGCCCGAGCAGCCCGGCGTCGAACGTCTTCTCGCGCCGGAAGAACGTGGCCGGGTTCGGGCGGGGCGACAGCTGGTCGAGCGCCCCGCTCAGCTTGTCCTCCTCGGCCGGGTGCAGGTGCGCACCGAGGACGTGCGGGGCCGCACCGCCCGGCTGCACCGGGATGCCGGTGCGCATGAACCCGCCGCCACCGGTCCCCGGCTTGCCCGGGAACTTCGCGTCGGACGCTTCCGGCAGCTTCGCGATCGTCGGCGTTTTCTTCGTTTCCGCCCGGGTCTTGAACAGGCGCAGCTTGCGCGTCGCGGCCACGTTGAAGCTGCTACCGTCGCTCGAGGACGGCAGGGTGGATGTGTTCGCGTCCGGGCCCGGCTTGCGCATCGGCGAGTACGCGATGATCCGTTGCCGCTGGTCCGGCTCCTTGTTCGAGTCGCGCTGAAACGAACGGGCAGGAGAGAGGGGGAAAGAGCGTTGAGGACATGGTCAAAACAATTCAGTTTCACTTTGTTGATTTAATGCGATTGCGATTTCCAGATTTGCCTGCTGTCAGTGAAGATCGCGAGCGATCGTGTTATTAAATAAATGTATTTGCACTTGTATGTGTTGTTCAATACATGGGTTGCCGATGTCTTACCAACGTAAAACGTAAACATCAACAAAACATGTCAGATAAAATAGAATTCTTCAGTTCAGTAACATGAAACTAGAGACTTTAGACCAGCTGCTCTTCGTTTCAATCTTACTAGCGAGCAGACAAAAGCTTGCTAGCGGTCAGGCTTCAAATAGCCCGTGTGCTTGCGGTGCTTTTTCGCCCGAAACGCGCAGGAGAAGCTCCCACCGGGCGAAAGTTACACAGCGGAAGTTATAACTCGTGCCGACACAAACACAACAGTGATGGATGCGAACAGTGAACAATTGGCGATTCGCTTACCTTCTCCATGACGGGTGGCACCGGTGCCTTCTTCTTGTTCTTGCCCTTCATTATCTTCGACTGGGCGGTCTTCGGGTTGCGCGGTCCCCCGCCGGCCGGCTGCTCCGGCTGTGGTCCGCTGCGTTGTGGCAGCAGCGACAGGCGCAGGTCCGGCTCGGAACCGAACCGTTTCCGGTGGTTGAGCGATTCGGCCGTCGCGTTCGCGCTCGGTTCGCCGTACCGTGCGGGCTGTCTGGCCCCTGCCGCATCGTGACCCTCGTCCTCGTGGTGGTAGCCGTGCGCGTTGCGTGGTCGGCCGCTGCGAGCACCACCGCCGCCGGAGACACCGGGCGGCAGCAGGTTGAGCTGGGTGCGGGAGCGCTGCATCAGTAGCCGGGGCTGCAGCGAGCTCATCTCAAGGTCCTCGTCACACTCGCTGAAGCTGGCCGGTTGCTGCTGCTGGTGCTGCTGGTACGTCGGCGACGAGATGCTCTTGGAGCGCTGGAGCGCCTGATTGTTCTTGCTGATGGTGCCGCCGGCGTGCAGAATGTTGCCGTTGTTGGTTGACCGCAGCTTCGCCACCTTGCCGGGGATGTCCGGCAGCACCTTGATCTGCTGCTGCTGCTGCTGCTGCTGCTGGTCGTGATCACCATGGCGCGGACCGGCACGCCGATGGTGGTCGCGCTGGTACGAGTCCATCCAGGAGGCGGACATCCCGCTGGCCGCTTCGCCGCGCATCGCATCGTGGTAGCGCTGGTGGTGATGGTGGTAGCCCGGGTGATGATGGTAGCCCTCCTCGTACCCGGACAACCCGCTCATACTCCCCGAGTTGCCCATCGTTCGTCCGACGGTGTTTCGCTTTCGCTTCGCTTGGTGGATGCTGCTAGGAGTGGTCCGGGCACGAGCGTTGCCGCATTACTTCCAGCACAGGTGCAGGCTACAGTACGGTTTGATCGGTTGATGGATGGATTGTCTGCCACTGCTGCGGAACCCGTCCAACATATGTCATCGCTGTGCGCTGAAAGTGAAAGCCAAAAATGTGAGCGGTTAGTTGCAGCGTCTCGCAGTTGTCCCGTACAGAGATCGACGGAACGTTACAGCTCGGGAGCACACGGAGCGATTGTAGCGTAACAGCGCGATATTGAAATTGGACATTAATTGCCGACGCACCAGCCTATCCATTAGCTTAGCCGTACTCCTGGAGCTGATTGAAACGTAACCCTCCTTTCAAGTTGAAATTAAGAACTTAATAGCGAACCTAATACATCGAATGCATTACAGACGCCCGGTCGGGTTTGGGATATTCACACGCTCCGCGGGCTCCACACGTTTTCCCCGCCAGAGGGCAGAAATTGGGCAGACAGTCTTTTCTCTCTTGGCCGCGGTCGCGTTGCGAACTAGGTCGACGCACCGACCACACACACACACACACACATCACCCCGAGTCATACATATGCAGATGCACCGCGGACCTTATCGCCCCGCGAAGTAACGGAGGTGCCAGATAGGTACCATTGTGCTTTCTGCTTTCGTGTTTTGCCGGGATCTCCTAGCTTAGAAACGGGGAAAAGATTAGCGATGGTAGCGGCAAGTCAACCGCATTACGACAGACAGCTCGGCAGCTGGATTATCATTTTTCGGAGGACGCCTCCACCGTTACCGGTCGCAACCGCCTGCTCCAATTTCACTCCGGCACTCATTAGCACGGCCTCCAAGCCGGGTGCGTGGTGTCTCCGCAGGTGGCTCCCGTCGCCGGTACACAATTACGCGCCCTCCGTGGCCATTGTTCGCAAAAAAAAATCCAGCCCGGTGTGAGCGCTGAAAAAGTTAGGTTAGGACGCTGCGGTGACGTGCACCTGCTCGGAGATAATCGGAGCGATATAGCGTGAAATATGTGCGGTTTTGTGACGGGTGTGAGAAAATGAAATCTCGAACGTAAGCAGCCCAAGCAGCAGCAGGCTGCTTGGAGTTTGATGCACAACACTAATTGAGCCACCGGATCCGCGCCACCCCCCCTAGAGTTGGAGGGGAGAGTGGTGACAACTTCCAGGCGCCAGGGCCCCGGCCTCGGCGGGACAGAGGGCGATAGTTTTTGGTGGCTGGTGGGTGTTCCGCGTAAAACGGAACAATTGAAACTTAATTCAATTGCTGGTGGAGCCAAGACAACGCCACCTTCGGTGTTTCCGCCCGGCCGCGCCGCCCAGCAGTTCGGATCTCACGATCGCGCGCTGCGAGCTTCGGTCGCGCAACGTTTAATGTGTGTGCGGCAGGGGAGGGCAACGAAGAATTTGCATTTACCTGCATCGCAAAGCTTCATCACGTCCACGAAATGGCTGAGACCAGTTAGGGAGTGAGAGAGAGTGAGCGGAAGAGCTGGTACGAATACTAAATCGTTTCTAAACGATTATTTTCTTTCTCTTCTTCGTTGGATACAGAGATCATCCTCTAGGCGATGGGTCCCTCATTGGATCATGGCCGGAAAGACAGATGATTCCGACGGCGGATAGAGAAATTCCGCACCGATTGTACTTTCACTCTTCACGCACCCCGGTATGCTACACACAAGCACACATGCAGACGTGAACACGTGCGGTGTCGTTTTTTGGAAGGCTTTTGGGGCGAATTTCTTTAATCTTCTCGCGGCGAGATGTGGCTTTAATTTCTTTTCTCCCCCTGCCCTGGTCGCGTTCGATCGTGCGCGTTGGTTAATTTCCATTTGCGCGCAACGCACGATCAACGACACCTCACAGTAGGGGGGGTGACGACATTCGCGGCGCGGCGAAAGCGAGATTAATCACCTAGTTCTTCTCCGTCTTCCACTTGCCCCTGCCGAACTGCCGCCAACGAACGCAGAGATTTGGAATGCACCAGCAACCGTGCGCCGGACGTTGCCCGGAACCCGGACATTCTTGCCTGGCAGGTACGACGGAATGCCTAATGACTTGGGTGATCTTCGAGATCGCTGAGTGCGGAACGCTCTTCGCCACTCTTGCTGTAACTTCCGAGCAATCCAGCCACCGGAGTCACTGTCACCTAACCTCTCCGGACAATTAGACACTCTAATTTATGGCTTATCCCGCGCGCGCGCGCGATGATGCAAGCCCGAAACCGGTGGCTCCGGTTCCGGCTCTGGACGTTAGCTTTTCAATAACCTCTTATCTCTTATTAGTGATGCGATCTGTTTGTATAATGCGCACCCGACGTCGCGTTACGTCGCCCAACACCCAGACCCGTCCTGAGAGCTCCTCAACAAAGCGCTTTCTTCTCTCGGCCACACGCTTCTGGCCATCGATATCGCTGACTTGGACACTGCCCAAAACTGTGATCTCGTCACAACAACGAACGAACGAACGGGGGAAGAAAAAACAACATCCAGATTAGCATCTCCCCCAACGGCAACACTGGACGCTGGGGGGCTTTCAGCTCGGTGGCGAAGAATTTTAATTACTCTCCCAGCCCCGACCACTAGGGTGTGGCCCCCCCCCTCCGCTGTGATTGTTCCCGAACGCTCCCCGGTCCCCGGTCCGGTCCAAACATTAAACGCATTAACGAGACACCACACCATTTACTTTCCCACTTATCATTGCAATCCCCGGGCGCGGGATGCTGTAACGCCCGAAAACTTTCACTCCTCCCGGGATCGGCATCGGCCAAACCCGAAATCGGCCCCGCGCATCGGCGGCGACACCGATCGAACCGTCGCGCGCGAATTCGAACCATCGAACGTCGGGCCCGGTATATGTGACTTTCTTCCGAATTGTGAAAGTTTTACATAACCCTTTCTTTGCCGCCGTCTGTCACTCCCGCGAGCGTGTTGGCGAATCGCATATCGGAGAAACATAATGATTTGTTGATACGCTCCAATCGTTAGGGCGATTATGATCGCTCCGTATCGTATATGTCTCCAGCCGGGACGCGACGTTCCCGGTCGCTGTTGTCCACCGTCCCACGTGGTGGAGTTGCGACAACAGTCGTAAAAGAAAGGCATCCCGACGGTGTGGGAATGGTATTTCATAACGCAGCCGGCTCCGTTATGTCCAGGGCCAGTGCGATAAGCAGGATGAAAGGTGACAGGTGCAATCCCGGCGAAAGGAGCCGCAGCGATCCTCTTTACGGTTTGCTTTTTCTTCTCTCCTTCTTCTTCTTCTCCCTCTCCGGACAACTTGTCGTCCCGGGGCATCGAAAACCGGTTCCGCCGGTGCTTTCTTCCGAACCGGTTGTGCTGGTGCTGAAATTTTACTTTCTACCGCACCACAACAACAAAAAAAACACCACCAGGATTATGCGAGACTTTTATCACCGCGCGCCCAATCAGGTAGTAATTTCTTTATCGCATTGCCGCCACGTCAACGCGCCCCGCAACCTGTTCTTCGCGTGTGGGACATCACCGATCAATCAACTCCGCACCGAGCGGGGTGCGAGCGGCGAAAGCGATCGCGCGATCATCGCGCAAGCATTGCTCGCGTGCCCACGCCAGCGGAGGCTACGCTGCGGGCAACGCCGCGAGATCCTAACCAAACAAAACTCTTGCGCCCGGGCACAAAACGTCGCGCCAGCAACAACAACACGCCGAACAACGGACGACGACGCGGTAGGAAAAAGCAGCGGAAGTACTTTTACTTTCCAAGTTCAGAGGTTCAAACAATGAAGATTAATCACGAGCGAGAAAGGCGAAACTGGCGGGACGGCTACGTGCAGGAATGCGTATGGATAAAACACACATCGCGCTAGGCGGGCGAGATATGATGCCAAGGAACGGAACTGCGCGGGCTTTCTGAGGGGACAGAGAGCAGAGAGTGGTGCTACGAAGGAACCTATCACCTGCACGACCTTATAGCGTGCGTTCGTCCAGTGTATGGGACATTGTTGCAGACTTTATCCTGTCCTCGTCGCCGAAAACGTTGTTACATGGCGGAGATACTGCCGCTCCGTCACAAGAGTCACAAGGCAGAGGCACAATATCATCAGCAAGTTCCATTGGAATCACGGCCTGATCAGGTTTGTAAGAGTGCCTATGGTCAACTTTACATTGCAGGTGGTTATCCGTCCCCGACTCGGGATCATCTACGGGGAGCACCCTCTACAAACGTTGGTGTCATGGAAATCCTGAGTTTGCGGCTCGCCTTGGGGAGTTCTTTGAAGTCGTCCAAAGCATCACCAATCTTGGGTCAAAAGGCCACCCCGACAACAATGATGTTGACCTACGCCGACTAGTTATACCCACAACGCAATCTTAAAGGATACAACATGCCGAAAACTTCCCGCCTACCGGATGACTTGCTCTTCAATTTTATGATTTGGTAAAAGGCCTGAGCTGACGTTTCACTTTCGTCAATTCGGACCCACGAAGCGAATGCACATCCCCTCGGGGCGCTGTGTCTCCGGCCCGGGACAGCATCCCATCCTGCTCGTGCCAAACATCCCGTCCCCAGCGTCACCGTAACATCAGGTCAGGTCGGGCAACGGTAGACAGTGCAACCGGGAACGGACGGAAGCGGCTGAATATTTATGAGCCTCGCCGGGGTTTTGCGTGGCGGTAGTTCGCTGGTCAGCGACCCCATCACCAATCTCCCCCGCGGGGTTCATTTATATAATCCCGAAACTGTCTCTGGCAGATGAAGATATTCGTGCTGCAACCCTCCCCGCTATCATATCCGACCGCAACATGCCAGACAAACACACGCTCCGGTGTGTCTTAATCCCATCCCCGACCTGGGTAAGCGCCGTTGCGTGTTTGTTCCTCGCGCACGCACCGAGCAACACGAGTTTCCTTTCCACGCGGGAAAACAATCCCGCCATGTTTGCACGAACCACGATCGAGCTTCCAGTCGCGCTGGAGAAACCCCAGTGACAAATGGGCTGGAAAATGTGGCGCGAACAGTATTGTTCGCAGCGGGCGGGAAGCCCCGAAGGGGAGAGGGAGGGACAGCTTTTCCTAGCGGAAAATTCCTCCGACAGATCGCGCTCGGCTCATAAATCCGGCGAGGCGATGATTCGTCCGGTCCGGTTCCGCACTGCTTCGCGGACGAGTGCTCCACATTTGGTGGTCAGCGGTTGGAAGATCGCAACGGCAGCACCACAACACTGCTGGGTACGTGCAAGCAAAATAAACATTAAAGTCGTTACATCCTAGTTGTTTGGGTTGCAACAGAGAAACAAAAACACCAAGCGCCTGGAAACGAAGAAGACCTGATTACTGACGCGCAGGTAAGTCTGATCGAGTGATCCACGAAGATTCTACACCGTACAGGAGAAAGCGAGCAAGAAAGAGATAAGGCTTTATCTCATCACTAGATAGCATCACACTTTCCAATCATCGAATGGGCTCCTTCACTACTGTTGGGAGTGATGCATATCTACTGCAAGTAGTAAGCACATGATTGAGCCAAAGTCGCTTAGGATTCTCAGTCCTCCTACGCTCTGCAATATGCTACGGAAATGTTTGGTCCACGACCGACTCAACGTACGGATGGCTTCAGAACTACTGCCTGACGAGACTCTGTTTTATGGTCACTTTCACCTCTCTACTTTCGACACTTTGTACCACTATCGTATGTCGGAAAAGTCAGCCAAGCGCGAATTTACAGCCGACCAGACGAGCGAGGGGCTTCGCTCTGATCGTAAACCAATATCCTTATATAGGAGACCATCCCAAGATGTCTTGAGTGGTTGAACGAAACAAAATAGGATTTCCTTGAACTTGAAACCCCGGAGAACCGTCACACCCTGATGTCAGGCATCATTGAATCGCTACTGGGTGAGTCTCCTTTGTACGTTGTTTACTCCCTACTTCTGATACGTTTGTTACAAGTTATGGACAATGGCCTCCGTGGACATCCGTTGCTGCCGTTTGCGTTCAAAACTTGAAGACTCTAGATCCCACCGAGCAAAATTGCAAGCCTGACTGGAATCGAAAGCCATTCTGCCACAACGTCGAAGAGTACGGTGCCCCGCTACTCATGCGATGCATCATTGCGCTCTTCGTTTTTTCTTCGCGCACGGCAGGCCTCTTGCATCCTCGGTCGAGCCGGGGAGCGGAGGCGGGCCGTGCCGTGCCGTCCACCGGAATGCAACCGGGCCAGAGCCGAATGAGAACCGCCGTCGGCTTGGACCGACAGCATGTTTCATCATCCGCCAGCGGGGGCCAGCATTTTCCCAGCGGCCGTTACCCAGCGAAAGTTTACCAGGCCGAGACGGGCAACAAGCGAGCCCCAGTTTCGTGCTGGTGTGTGTCGCTCCGGTCGCTGTTGTTTGGCGTTCTGCTTGCGGTGGCGTGGGCCGTCGGTGTGCGGTGCCTGCGTTGCATGACTTGAGCGACACCGGCGCGCTGGTGTTGGTTTTGTAAGAACGTTGGGCAATCCGCCGCGTCTGCAGAAAGCTGGACGTGCGGGCGAGACGCTGCGCTGCTTTGGCGCAAGGTGTTTCAGGCGCACTCAGCACCGAAAACCCGAACCGACCCAGGCCACGCATCAACGGGTTGCCCTCGCGAAGCAAAAAAACAATCGCGCCATCGTTGCAAACAAAACAGACCACCGCACGACACCGGAGTCGTTAGTTAACCGTCTAACGCCCGTGGTTTGGAGAACGATTCTAGGTCACCCGAGCGAGCCCGGGCGAACAGCTTTTACCCGACTACGAGCGTAATCGATACCGGGACCGGTACGCTAGTTTAGACACGGAGCTGCAGATAGAATGCGTGTGCGCGTACGGATAGCAGTGAGTGCAAGCCTCCCTCTCGGGATGAGAGAGTTCTCTGGTTGCTTTATCTAATCGTGCCTGAGGGGGGTGCCCACAAAAGAGAGAGAGAGCGAGAGAGGAGCCAAAAGTTATTGGTCTATCTCCACAGCTCTGCGTGTGTCCAACAACGATACCTTTTATGTTCTATCGTATGTCCGCACGACGTGATTGATGTAGAAACACCTTCCTCACTACACGCATGTTGATAGCATCGTAAGGGTGTTCCAGGTTCTGTCGCCCAGTGTGCCTTATCGGTCATGTTCGCAACCCTGTTTGCTTTAGTAAACATAGTAGCTGGCCACGGCAGGAACGTGTCTGTCAACGGTCGCCATCTCTCACACCTATCGGAAGCACAGAAGCTAGTGCGCACGATCTCCTGTACGTGGTTTGGGGTTTGGAGAGGTTAATCCTTATTCCTAGAAGCGATTATGTCAGGACAAAGAGGTTTACATGTTTCCTCACGTATCAGGCGCTACGGAAGACTCGCAAGAGGGGGCTTTTAGAGGTTGAGTCACGATATCTTCGTGAGTCTGCCAGAATTCACGAGAACACAGGCTGGGAGTTCGCAATCGCAACTTGATCGCTCTGTAGGGAGGGTTCGAGCCATAGGAAGCCAGGAAACTTGGCACGGGGATAGGGTAAGAAGCAGAATGGCATGCCTGGTCAGGAACCAAGCTAGCTTGTTAACCGCATACATGCAAGTGCATGCTTCCAACCAAATCTTGCACCAATTCTACGGGAGTACGTCGAGGCTTAACGTTGGTGTAGTTCTCGCGATTGCCTCGATCTTCCCCTGCAAGAAAGTTCACGTTCTTGGCCATCGGATCGTAACTAGCAGCTTGCCACCAACCCCCCAAAAAACTGGCATAAAAAATCCCCGCCGGCCATTAACAGTAACGGAGATGTGTTATTTTTTCCTCCGTACACGTTCGCTCCGCTCGCTGCTGACCTCCTCGCTCTCTCTCCCCCCGGACTGCCTCAGGTGGCCAGTGGTCGGTGCTCCCGAGCCGTACGTAACGCTACAGCGAACCGCAACGGCACGGATTGCACCGGAGTTTTGTGTTTTTCGGCTGTTTTTGCGCGAAACGCATTCGCACATTCGAGCGTGGTCGCTTCGCGTGCTGTATGCCTCCAATGTTTCCATTTTAATGGGATGCCTCACCACCCGCACCCAATCCAACGCGTAGCTTTGTTTTTTCTTGTTTTCGAAATGGAGAAGCATCGCTATTAATTTACGAGATTAAGAACGTCTCGCAGGTGCAGGAACGGAACATTGCCCTTACCTCTCGCATGGACGTAACGGATGGTGGAGTTTGGAATTTTGATGGCGGCACGGCCGCGAGCAACAACAACCGGAGACCCACACCTCCGGCGCAGAATGAAGGTGAAAATTCGCAACCGGAGAGGCCAGCTCGAAAACAAAGACCAATACAGGGGAGGGCCCAAAACCTCCGGCGGCGCTCGGCCGTCTTGGAAAGCCGTCGTCTGTTGGGGACTCTCGGTTATGGCGGTTATACCGCCAAGAAAAACCTGTGCCGCCCGCTGTGATCTCTGGGCGGAAAACGGGGAGTCGTTTTTTTTTTCGTTGAGAGATTTCTCTGGCTCGTGTCTGTGTCTGTGTGGATCTATTTCTCTTTCTTTGTGCGCTTGGGGTTTGACGCGCTACGGGCTGAAACAAAAAAGGCCATCGCTGCCATCGTTCAAGAAAACAAAAACTTACCCGACTCCGTTTTCTCCCGTTTGTCTTCGCTCGCCCTCTCTCTCTCTCTCTCGCGCGCGCTCTCGGGGGTGTTTTCTTGAGCGGAGATTTTCCCTGCCAACAAGTGGCTGTGACGTCGTCCGACTTGACTTGACTTCGGGAGGATCCTAGCGCGATGCGATCCTAGATCCTTGCAGGTTGACTGAGGGCTGGGTTGTACGTGGTGCAGTTGATTGCTGATGGGCGCCACACCAACGCCGGGAAAAACTGCGACGTCCGCGACACGCTGGATGCGCACTGATTGTCGCGGCACGCGCCCCGCGATCGCCCAGGTGGAGCAGGTGCCTGCAATGCCCGGGAGCAACTGTACAACTCGCACACGAACGCACTAGGCACGTTGACGTTTCTTGTATGTCAAAAACGTACTCTTCGCAACTGTGTTGCAGATGATGGACCATTGATGCCGCGGTCAGCTTCTGCTCAACCTTACCTCTCTTCTTCTCTGCAGAGGTTTGCAGATGATGCTGCCCCCCCCCCGAGAGGACACTTGGAGCCGGAGAAGCTAACGGTTCCCTGGTCTCGATAGAAGGAGATTCGCTGGAGATTCTTCACCTGAGACCCTTTTTCCCAGCGTCTCCTCCTCCTCCTTTCGCCCTCCTCCCCTCGGTAACGGGTCTCTCGTGTGAAAAGCAGCGATCGGTGCTAACACAAACACGCTTCACACACACACACACAAACACTCCGAGGCACACACACACACACGCAGGCAGCCACTTGCCCTTAGAAGTACGTCTTAAGAGTAGCACGCGGTATCTTCTCAGGTGTGAAGAGGCAAACGAACAGTAAAAAAATGAACCACACTCACACAAGCACACACACACACACGT
>KB672569.1:29473-41834 GCA_000349145.1 Anopheles dirus | reverse complement strand
GCATGGAACACAGAGTGGTACTTGCTCCCCAAATATCCAGAGGAGAGTATCAACAAAGAGGAACAGATGAAGCTCTTGTTGAGATTTAAAATTGATTAAAGTTGTTTTAAACGTTTTGGAATCGGATAAGCTCTCGTATTGGAACGAGATTTCTGAATCTGTACAACCATTGTTTCGATACATAGATTTTAATATAAATTTAATGCACCCTTGGTTCAATTTTCAGAGAGTTTGAGAACATGTTCAGTCCAATGACTTGAGATTCTCCATGGGATGCATCCATTCCAGGGAAAAAAGCATTACATAAACTTCATTAAATTACACCCATTCTCAGAAAAGTACATTGTTTTCCTTGCAAATGGACCATCCTTACTTTGTTGCTACGAGCTCAACTTGCTCCTTATCGTCTGGATCAACTTCTCCCAGCATCATTGTGCAGATTGCGATCCTCATCAGACCTGTAAAACCCGTCAGTCGGAAGGGATCAGCATCAGAATTGATACCTTCTTACCTTATTCCTCATGAAGCAAGTCAATCAAGCTCCTTAAGCACAGCACACAAAGCTATTTCAGATCGATACCGTATCGAGCAAAGTGGAGTGATGTTTTGCGACGAAGGTACTTCATTTACAAGAAAAACATATCTTCCGAAGCGGGCGATGCAACTTCTATGTCGTTCCGGGAAAAAATGCAGCGTGTGGGATATTCCTTTTTATTGTATTCCTTGCTCAGTTCCATCCTTCTGCCTGCGTGATGTCCAGAAGAAGGCTTGCCTTATGCACACTTCAACCACTCTTGAGTGCAAAGCAAACACGATAAAGTAATTGCTCACTTGAGCAAACTCCACTGTCAAGCCCGGCACTGTATCAAGCGTTCCGTAGATGAGTTTGATAAAATCAGAAGCAATAGAAGTAAATAATCCGAGCACGAAATGGTTCGCTTCCCTTCGCGTGGTGCTCAATCGAATGAAGAAAGCGCACGAAGAAATGGCAGACAGTTCCAATGGCACTTCCACTCGAAGAACAGCTCGAGAATTCCAAGAAACACACAGAGGCAGGAACATGCTGCTTCAGCAAAAGCCGTACATGCAATGCTTCCCAAACGGATACGACGATCTTATCAACGAGCTGCTTATTTTCTGCTTATGAGCAAACGTTTCTGGTTTATCGCATTCTACCGTGTATGGTCTCGTTCTTATGCTCTAGACTGTTGCATCGTTGATCATTATTTTTTTATAACAGATTTCAATATTTTCAATCACACGTAGAGATTTCCAGCAGCAGCAGGGGATCAAACCCATTTCTATGCAAAATTAAATCAAGCATTTTGTATGCAAACACGTTCCATTTCTCACCTTCGCTCTGCTGCAAACTCAGAGCACGCAAAAATTCTTATTGAAGAAATTTTAACACCATCCTTCCGCGAATTGGAATCTTTCTCACGTACTTTCTCACGACCTTGAGATCTTGATGCCGGCAAGCTGGCGGCTCCGGCCGGCACGAACTTTCCCAACAAACGCGGAAGGAATACATTAAATGCGATGGAAAATTCATCGCAAACACTTTAAAGCGTGATCGTGAGGAAATTGAGATGTAGTTGCCAAAGTTTCTCACTTTAGGAAGAGTTGTGAGTGATCCGTGCTCCGTGGAAAGATTCGCGGTATAAACGATTTGTTAAGTTAAAATTTATTATTCCTTAAGAGTTTTCTCTTAAATAGTTATCCTGAATAAACTTTTGCATTATTTTTGACATTGTCTCCTTCTTTAGATATAAACGCTACTTCTTCTCTTTTGATTTTTTAGAAAGAAATAGAATACTAAAGAACCTGACTTCGAAAGCCTGTTTTATTTAATCAAAACGGGCGAGTTAAACCTCGCGGAAATAAACCAATTCTTCCTTCCCACACCTTTGCTCGTCTTTTTAATCATCATATGCGAACCATTTGTTGAAAGATAGAAAAACACGTAATTCTCCAGTAAACTTCGTGCACCAATACTTCAACCGTGACTGCCGCAAAAAGAAACAAAACGAATTAAAACACCCAACATTAGCAACAACACTCGAGCAAAATCAGCAATGCAACAGTTTCATCTGAGTTAATTAAAAACTTCTGCACGGAAGCAAACTTGTTCGAGCGTTTTATGCATAATTGTATCTCTCCTTTGGTTTCTTTTCGTTCTTTTTTACTTCTTTTTGACTTTTACTCTGGATAACCCGGAGAGAGAGAAGTTATTCAAAGCCAAAGGTCGTCCTTTTTTTCGTCCCTAGTTTGTCTTTGTTACACTTTTTTCTTATCGTTCCTATTGTCTTTATTTCTGCAATGCTGTTGGTAAAAAAGCACATTTTATCATTTCTCACCATTTCCTTCCTCCTTCGTGTGCCGCGTTTCCTTTCGCGGGGAGATGATACCATTCGCGTGAATTCGAAATGGATACGAACGCATCATTTCGACCAGAACGACCGAGGATTTGAGCAAACGGAGGCGGACTTGTATGTGACTCAGAGGCAGGAGGCAAAAAGTAACTAAAATCAACTCCGAGCAGACAAGATGATCCTCGCACAAAAGAGAAACGGCGAACGGAGCAGATGGGGTCGTTAAAAATAAAACAAAAGATAGCGCTGCGATTACAATCAGCTGCCATTTTTCCCGCGGGTGGATGAAAAAGTTACCTTCGCCCGTGTCAGAATTGGGAACCCATCCGCCCTCCGGGGTAAGTTCTGCATGAAATATGACCACGTGGTGCTAGGGGTGGTGGGTGCAAGTTGGAAAAGCCAGACATTTGGTATGGAAAATAGACCGAAAAAGCCACACACACATACGCACATGCGGAGACATGTTCTGGAACAAGATTCATCCATGCATACTCTAATGTTTGGACGGATATTCGGACGTCTATGTTCGGATGTGCTCTTTTCGTTTTATCTCTCACCACGGTCTGTCATCCGTGTCCCAAGCTCGAATAGATAAAAATACTTCCCGGAATGAGGAAAAAAAGCCTTGTGCGAGTACTTCACCAGCGCATGGTCAGTGAAATATATGCAATGTACTTTATTTTTCTCTTCCATTGGACACACATCCGCATCCTCTGCGAAATGTAACTGAAGATAAGCTGACTACGAGGTACGAGCATGAACACTCACCCGGAACGTTCAGACCGACATGGATCGTTTGGTTTGGTAGAGCAGCTCACTACACATGAGACTCTATGAGATATTCTTTGTAACGCTATTATCATATTTCTATGTTAAATCAGGATACAACAGCTAAAGTAATTTTTAGTTTTCATTATCTAGTATTTTTTCAATAGCTCTTCTGATGTTCGTAGTATTACTCTCATATCTTACATTATGCACTTCAACCTCTGTTATATATAATATAGCCAGCTTTTACGAGAGAACAACGAAACCAGACTCAAAAGTTTGTATTTTTTAACCTCATATACTTAATAATGAAATTGATTTATGGCAATAATGCTCAACCTAACTACTCAACCTAACCTAACAAACCGCATCAGTGAACTCTTTTTCAAAGCCCCATGTGGGCAACATGTGCCTTTCCTCCGCTAATACACACATAATTATATAGTTTTCACCTCCTTTTCTATTCAATTTAGTATCTTTAATCCATGGCGGGTGTTTATTGAAATAATCTAATTTAAAATAAAACTACCCCGGAGGGAGAAGTCGCACCAGCAGGACGTCGTCCTTCCGGTTGCATTTCCGCCTGTATGCAATGGGAAAAGCCAACGGTACGGTAAACAAGAAAATACCCACAACACACCTCATCCTGAATGCAGATCACGTTCAGGCGAAACATGTACTACTTTAAGATTATCCGCAACCGGCCGGTCGGCACGCGAATAAACCGACCTCGCGATATGAAGTGGAACTCCACGCTTGAATGGAAACCACGAACCCTCGCTCTGCTTAGATCCGTTCCACAAATACCACTGTATGGGTGTGTGCCTTTTTGCCACGCCATTTCGCCGTCGGGCGAATCGCGAATGCTTTAAAAGGCCAGACGTGTTTCATCGCAGAAGTCGGCGGAAGTCGGCGAACACGGCCGCACGCGATGGGACGTCATTATTTTCTTCCTCCAGCATGCAGCTCGAGATCCTTCCAGCTAACTTGAACGCACATAATGGTGTCGAGGATCCTGCCGCTGACGGAGGCGTTCAAGGGGAGCGAGAAAATTGGGAAAGCTCGACACGATCCTTATCAACTCGTGAGCGTCGTGCCTCCGTCGGTATTTACGACCCGCGATCGACATTGAATTTGTGGGCGCTGCTGCCGAAATCTCCTAGCTCGCGTAGTAACTTATACAATATTCATCCATTTTCCCTGCCACTCGCTGCCACTTGATCCACCCAGTCCGTGGGGAAAAGGGAACCAACGGTATTCAAATGCTGCTCAATATATCCAACTACAAACAAACATAATGGTGCTTCTCGCGACAGGCAGCGGAGAAACAAACAAACGACCTCATACTTTACGGAAAACCGGTGGGAAACAAAACAGAATCACAATGCCACTCACCACCCAACGCACCCATGAATGGAAACTCTCGAGCCCGTGGATGATAAGGACCTTGCTCCCGTGGATGTAAAACCGATCCTTCCAGGCAGCTCCATGGCGGGGATAAGCACAAAGCTCGATGAAAAAGAGAACTCGAAAAACAATCTCTGCCCGTGCTTTTACGTGCCGTCGCAATCTGTTTTCTCAACCACATCTTGCGACGTATGTTTCGCTAACCCAGAGACTCACCCTTCAGACTGCTGGTGCGAAAGTTCATTCCGGCGGTTGCCGAGTGATTAAGCCAATGCGTTTTCTGCCTTGGTCGGTGTGGTTTATGCCGGCTGCCATGCTACATTTTCCACCGGAATGTTCCTCTGGGTGTGGAAAATGGGGGGTTAATGTCAGTCTGGGGCCTAGAGGCGCAAGTGAAGTTATGAATTTCCGACGACCAGACGTCGGGGCTTTCGTTTTAAAGACGAAATATGATCCCATCGGCGTCTTGCACGCGGTTTTCCACGAATCGCGTTCCCCTGGCGTGGCGTAGTAGCACCATCGATTCGGTCTGGTGGTGAAGTCGATGGTAATGAATATTCAATCCAGCTATGGTAGCGAGCTATTTGCGTAAATTAAAATTTATCATCAATGCCAACAAACGACGCTGCGTTGAGGGAATCGATCGGGTCGTCTCTAGACATATTATGTTTGGAACAATAGCATTTGCTCTTTCTAAATTATTTTTAAATGTCATTAAAATGTCTCCTATGACCAACTGCATTAATTTCATTGAAATAATGGATATAGTCCTATCTAACGACTAGAAACTCGAGATATTCCTACCTTTAAATCGTTAAATTTGACGTTATCTCCCTTGTCGAGCATCTTTTGATATCTCTTCTACGTATTGAATATGCTATCAAACCTGTACACACATGACCCATAAACTTTCCTTCAAAGTCCGCAATAAAAGCTCCGAAAACAGCATACTTTTCTTGCGAATTCCTTATTGCAGGAGCAAACTTCTTTATCACAAGTCTCCCATACACGCAAGTTCGTCATATCTGTCACACTCCGGACCGAGCAGAGAAACAAACAAACAGCCAAACAGGCACTGCTAGGCAAAACTTCCAACTCAATCAACCTTATAACCTCCCGACGGTAAAGCAATTCCAGCATGGGCGGAAAACGTTTTCCGGCAACTTTCCCCATTTAGCGTCGGTTGGCTGATTTGTTCCCAGCTCCCCGCGTCCTTATGGATCTTACGTCAATTTTGATCAATGGAATAACTTTCTGTATTGATTTTCCGTTCCGCCCCGAACTCCGACGCAACTTCAAGTGAACCCACTTACCTTCGACCACCATCGCAGAACCGAAAACTTACCGAGAAGGACGAATTCAATCAATTATTATAATTTCATCCTTCCGAATGTCGGTTTCCACCCATTTTCCATTCACCCAGCACAGTAGAATCGTCGATAAAGTAGTTTCCACGTTTTGATGCCATCTGTTTGAATCTGTTTCTGTATTTTCTCATACACTTTATGTTTGGTCCTTTGCGTTCCGGGGTCCAGCAAATGTTGTCCGATAATCAGTAATACAATTTTTCCTTGTACGATTTCTTCTTTTTCCAGAGTTGGTTTGCCATGGATACAATCATATTTCAACACAAACCGGACCGAGGCAACAATAGCACGGTTCAGTTGCTTCAACCTTTCATCGCCAGCAGAGCTCCGTAGCACATAAAACTATCGTCCAAACACACTGAGTGACTCTTTTTTCCTCTCTGATGAAGTAGAAGGAAAACTCTTGGTGACAAGCATGGCATAGCATTGAAATGGTTATTTACGCCGTTTAGCGCGGGCTGTTCCGATGACTCCACGAAACGCGGAAGTGTAAAGTATCAAACCTCCCAGCTAGCACGCTTCAACTTCAGGTCCTCTGGGTAAACGGCCACAGCAACGGAACTGCAGTTCGTTCAACACAAAGCCGTTTCATAAACTCCGCCAAAGCCCTCGGGCTGTCGCGACTGTGCGAAGGAATGATAAATGAAAATACCTCCTCCAACCACTGAGCTGAAGCTAGTCCCGAAAGCACGGAAATGTCAGCCCACGCCACAAAGGCCACTCTCCAAGAGGAACCAAAATAGAACGCAAAAAAGCGTCAAACTTAATCCCCTTCAGCATTGCGGCGGCAGCGCCTACTACTACTACTACTCACAGGCCACGAAGATGTGACAGTAAAAATTCAAACTATCAAACGAGAAACATTCACCATCCCAGTGGGCGACGAATTGTTACAGTTCGCTGGGTGTGGAAAGGAAATAACTCTTGCACGGTGGTCTTTCCAACACGTTGAAGGAATGTCCCTGGAATGGGAGTTGAGATGGAGGCCAGTTAGAGCGCGCCTTGACAGTGAAAATGCACCATAGCAAAGCCGCGGAACTCGTGTATTCGTGTTCTGTTCTACATTTTTCAATCATTCCAAACGACTTACGCGGAATTTACAGCTGTAGTTTGAATGTGGAGCAAAGTACAAGCATTGCTGGAGTGTTACTAATGTAGTTCGTTTTCCTATTTTCCACAGCGCACCAATAGTTCCAGCGTATCCTTGAACCCCGCGAAAGCAGAGCTCCCGTAAAATGTTGTGAAACAGCTTACCAGTGAGTGGAAATAGTGGCAATATGTATCTGAAAGTCTCTTGAAAAGAAAGCACATGGCGAAGAAAACTGTCGAGAAACTCCGTTCTGATCCTGCAGAACTTGTGCAATAAATTGAAAACAGTTGTGCTCGGGCTTCTGCAGTTGTGTGTGTGTGTGTCGAAAGCAAAACGAGCAAACATAATTAAGTGAAATGATTCCTTCCCCACAAGTGCTCGCAACGCTGGGACGAGATGCAACCAACAAGATCCCCGAGGAGTTGGGCAACCACTACAATGTAACTCAACACCACGCTAGTGTCTGTTTTGCGGTCGTCCTACAACTCCCGCACCGGCGGTGGATCCGAAACGAGTAGACGGCGCGGAGCGATCGGGTGCTTCCAGATTTTCCAGAGTTGCCAATGGATTTTAAAACACACCGATGTGGTGTTCACTTAACCACCGCTTGGACCCAAATCCTTTCGAACGGCGTTCGGTACGGTAACAAAAACGAGCAGCAAAATTAGTGGCCACACGCAGGGGGCACAAAGGCGTACACATTGGGAGCACAAGCTGCCGCGGAAAAGAATAGTTGTCTGCTGGAAGTACGGGGAGCGAACGAAACCCAAGCCATGAAGTCGGCCATCCTGTACCCGTACGGTCCACTGCGCGCTAATGGCTGCTGCCGGATGCTGCATGCGAAACATTTGGCACTAACGAGCGCCATCTACACCCTGGTAAGCGCGAGCGTGATTGTTTCTCTATTTTATTTCCATTTTCGCCGCGTTCCGGTTCCTTCGTGTGCCTGTTTTCCAACTAATTAAGCATGGACCAGTTTTCGGCAGAGTGGAGTACCCGGGGTGGGACTTAATGAAACAGCGCTTCCTGGCATCTTACCGTGGCGCCTTATGTGTGCGGAAGTGCAACGAAAATGAGACATTCAGAACTTCTGCTGGCTAATGCACGTGGTCGACTTCGTACTGTAATTTCACTGCCTAATGGACTTTCTTTTCGTACAGTGTGTTCTAGAACACAGAACTTGGCTAAGTACGCGAGTTTTGTGGAGTTCCATTACCCAGTGACGCTACATCACCCGAGACTACCTTATTACCGCACTAATATCATCCTCGATCGTTTTAATTGGAAAGTAGATTTAAATTGGAAAGTAAACACCTATAAGAAGTATCCACACATTTTACGATGAAAGGATGTCTTTTAAATCCTATGAAATTGCTTGAAAATCACACAGACTTGCTACCGAATACAGAAATATGAAGCTCAGAATTCACGCTCACACTTCATCTTTCTCTTTCTTCCTCTCCCTCTCTCTCTCTCTCTCTCTCTCTCTCTCTCTGCCACTCAATCTCTCTCTTTTTATATCACTCGTTCGCTTTCTTTCGTATAACCTCTTACTTCAAAACATTTCCATACTGATGTCGATCTGGAATATGCAGACATAGAAGAAGTGTCTGCTCTCTTCCTTTTTTAGTTTTTCTACTTTCCATACTGTTTTATTTAAAATAATCATACAATGTTTAACAGTGTTATTTTCAGTTCAACTGCAATTCTCCCTTGATGCTGGTTAGTGTCTCGCGCTGTACATTGTTCTCGAAGCTCTAGTTCTACTGCTGATCAGGGGGCGGTACTGATAATGCTGCCTTACGCCCCAATTCTAATGCCCGATTTTCTTCTATAATATCACTCGTTCACCGAAAGCGGTTTTGGAGGTGAAAGAACGCACTGATTCACGTCGACGGGGCCGTAGCGATGATTTGTTCTGCGTTCAACTCTGCAACTACCACCGACCAATATGATCTACCCGAGATCCATCAGCGGCTGGTTCGCCAATGCAGCTGACTGGAAAGCATAGGTTGTTGCGAGCTCCATTAAGTCGGAAGCTGTAGGTCTCCACGGTGCCAGGATAGTTCACATCTCACCAGTGACATCACCATGTCAGAAAACTACGGCCATTGAAAGCGCATGTCTCCACTGACTCCACGAGTGTGACCATTCGGACCATTCCTTCTTGCCATTTTGACAGCGTCTGGCTCTATTTCACCACTCACATTATCTATCTGGTTGTGCCTTGTGTCAAGCGCCCTTTTAGGTACATCACATCTTGCCTCAGTATAAATTGGGCCACTTCAGTGGCATATCTCACCAGATACTTCATGTGCTCGACGGTTATGGACACCTCTATGTGGCCTCTGCACGGTAGATCTATACGCTTCGGGCCATCCATCCAAGGCACCATGTACATTCTCAGGAAGCGAACCTGACCGATCATGATCTCGTTTGATGTTCCAATGATTCAGGTTTCAGCACGCAAACAACGATGATTAGACGGACGAGTTCTGCTCGTTGCGGATGATGACAGAAATCAGCGCTGTAGTGCTAGCATCATTGTACCTGCGTCATTTCGCCTTGTGTTCAGATGTCACATCAAGCGTTCAGTAATTAAACGATTGCAATAAGTTTTATGGTCCAGACTCCAGAATCCAACTTTGCAAACGTTCACCGTTGAGTCGAGACGTACATCTTTCGCATTACGCATCAATCCGGCAACCGCGGGCTACGGTCGGCTATCAGCAAATCCCGTTTTCAACAGCGGAATCCTTGCAGTCGTACATAAGCATTACACCTCGCAGCAAAAGAACAACAGAAAAGCCAATGAAATCTGTTGGTATGTTGTGGCATGGATGTGGAAGTCAGCATATCGGTGAAGTGCAACATCGTCAGAATCAAAGTCTGTCAGAAATAAATGAGGTTAGAAAAAATCAATGATTAACATGGTGAAAAGAATAATGTTTCATAACCTTGAACATATACTTACAAGAGACACGTGCTTCGACTGATGAATACTCTCTGTTTGTATCTTATTAGCAACATTGTTACATACGTTAAAACTAGTAATAATTGATTCCTAATCTTTTTACTTGATTGATTAATGCTTAATTTCAAACAAATTTGAATTCTCCTATTTTTCAAATATATGTAAAAAGTCTGAATATGAGTTCTCCGTTAACACATCATAAGACCTTATTGAACACCAAAAACACACGCACGTTTGCACCTTGTCGCTTTTCCGTTAGAACTCTTCTTCCCCTTTCCGATGTCCCCCTTTTTATACCTTCACACCATCGCTCTCTCGCTCTATCGCTATCTCGCTCTTCCACTCGCTCTCTATTCCAGCCTAACTCGCTTTCTTCCTTACGTATATAATCTCCATTATAGCATCCTTTAATTTTATCTTCTCGAATGTATGTAATTTATTTGTTCTCGCCGTTCTTGTTCGTGTTGCGCATGTTCGGCAGTTTTTTTTATGATTTGATGACGTGTGTACTTGTTGGCTAGCTTCTGCTAGGGTTTCTTCGGCGCTCTCTAAACCTTTCACTGCTGTCTCCTCTTTAGATTTGTGTGATCCTTAATTTTGTCTTGTTTGTCTGTTGTTTCTATCATTATAAGCATCATGAGTTTGTTTCCCATGGTTGTATATCGTACGCCAATCGGTTCTTTCGAACTGTTCTATTACCCTGTTGAAGGAGCGTGTCGCTTCCTCGTTACCAACGTACTTAAATTCTTTTTCCTTCATGTGTACCCTGAGAAGTCCCGACAAGGTGTTTATATAATCTTGAATAGTCATTTTTGCTTTTTCTGTATCCGTATTATTATAATCTATTTTTGAAAGCAATATTATTCCTTTTCGCTGATATTTGTCTATTACTCCTGCAAACTTGTCGGGGTCATTTGCAATTTTAGAAACAGCACCGACCCTACAACAGCCATTTTGTACATGTTCCAAATGCGAAGGATGCTCTGCTAATGATGTATTGTTTACATTCACACTAAGATAATGAGCCTTTACGTGACCCTCTCCCGCAGATTTAGCATATTCTACGTAATTACTTCCACCTTCTAGAATTATCTTGTCAACGTCAACACCGGTTTCAGAGCTTACTCCACTCACCAAAGCGGCAAATTTAATAGGATTGATAATTGTTCGTTTTAATAAATGATCTACTATACTTTCTCTATCGCCAGGTCTTTGGTTTTGTAAGATAGTTGTTGGTACTGCGTCGAATATTTCTAACTCCGTTCCATACGTTTTCGTACTTTTCTGCCTTTTTCCTAAATTAACCACAGCTCGTCTTGCGCCACCCAACGCGTTTAATTTTTTTATAGCATAACGATGCAAGCCTTGCTTAATCAAGCTTCGGATAGCTGGATTATTCGCAATGCTATCTGTGTGTGTTTGTGTGTGTGTGTGTGTGTAGCCTTGCTTAATCAAGCTTCGGATAGCTGGATTATTCGCAATGCCATCTGCCACATTTTCTCTGAATCCATCCGCCCCAACATCTCGCAACTGAGGAATAGCCTGGCATAACGCTGCGTACAAACAATTATTGCCAGTGACGTCGGATTGCGATTCGGTGCCCGAAAAGGAGAAATGGTTATCGTTAAGATTTAATTGAATGTGATGTGCTGCACCACTCTTTGAAGGTTCTGAGCAAAGAGTTTGTTCGGCATTCTTCTCGCACGATACAGTAATGATGAGCTGCGTATCTATTTCCATCTGTTGCAAAATCGCAGGAGCCGCTAAAACAAACGCACCCACGCAGATCAAATCCATCGGAACATTCTCCTTAATAACGGCCGCGAATAGAGACGGGCTTTTTGTTTTGTACATTATTTTTAACACTTTATCGTGATACTGTTTCATGAGCTGTTTCTTCATTTCTCTCGTCATGCCAGCTTTGTTTTTGTTTTTATCGTAATGTTTCTTAGCCTTCTTCAAATCACGCTTCAATTTTGCCTCTTTTATCAGGCGAGGCAAACGTTTAACGAGGTTTTCAATGAACGATAGTGCGTCGTTCACCAGCGGTTTCAGCAAGTGTTGATCGAAAACTTTACTGACATGTTCACTCAACTGTGACTTCCATTCGGCTACGACTTCTTTCTTGAAATTTGCATAATCGCTGTTTTCCTTATGTGAGTCACTTTTATCTACACCTGTGTTGCTGTCCGTGCTGGTTGAATGTTCTTGCAATTTCTTCCCTATCTCTTTGTCAATGTTGTTGAAAACTCGGTTTGTAATATTTATTAGAGCCAGTAAATGAACGGCATGATCTGCATAATTTACAATTTTACTAATAATGCCCAAAATTTTCATGTTGGAACTTTCACTGTCAATTTTTTGCATTGCGCTGCCAAGCCCC
>KB672514.1:39997-54351 GCA_000349145.1 Anopheles dirus | reverse complement strand
CTGCCCGCCTCCTGTCAACTTTTCTTTCTCAGGTTGGCAATACCGTTCCAACATTTTTGACGTTTACAATCCGACATTCAAAGAGACCGTTACGCCTCACACTGCAATTTTGCGTTCCAACAGACCTATATAAGCTCCTGCGTGCACCGGAACACCAGCAGAGCATACAAACATGGACCCTGGAAAACAAATCTCATGGAAATTCATCCCACCACGCGCTCCCCACTTCGGCGGGATTTGGGAGGCAGCGGTACGCTCGACGAAGCACCATCTAATTCGTGTATTAGGAGATTCAACGCTGTCTTTTGAATACATGGAAACGCTGTTAGCCGAAATTATGCTGCCTCAATTTTCGACCTCTTACACCGATGATTGATGACCCCACTGATGTGACAGCTCTCACCCCAGGACACTTTCTGGTTGGGTCACATTTGCAGCAGATTCCTGATGCCGAGACGACGTTTGTTCCCGAAAACCGGCTGACGCATTGGCGTCATGTTCAGCAGTTGAAGCGTCATTTCTGGAAGCTATGGCATCAGGAGTACCTCCACCAATTTCAACCTCGATCGAGATGGTTGAAAAATAACACCGAAGCAATAGGTCCAGGCACGTTAGTAATTATCAAAGAAGATAATGGTCCACCAACTTCATGCCCATTAGCACGTGTACTTGAGGTTCATCCGGGAAATGACGGTAAAACTAGGGTTTGCACAGTGCTGCTGATGACTGCACCCATCTGAAACGCGAAGCCGGTAGTATTGGACTGATGAACAATACGACGAAGACGAAGTATCTGCATGCTGGAGGAGTTCTGCTACCTCGGCATGATCGTTACTTCGGACAACAACGGAAGCAGCGAAATCTGAATGCGCATTGTTTATGGGAATCTTGTCTATAGAGGCACACTTACGCCCTTCTTGTAATCGAACAGAAGGTATTGTGCACAATCTTCAGTGGGGTGTGTGAGCAAGTTGTGCGCAGGAGGAAGATGAACCACGAGCTAACCGAGCTGTTAGGCCTGTTTGTACTGATGAAGGCCGGAAAGATACGATGGCTGAAACAAGCAATGAGGAAGTGCTCGTCAGCGCCCCGTCGATACGAGGCGCGCCGCGAGTTCGGAGTTTCACGCAGGGTGAAGGATTTCACGTCGGAGCATAGTTGTTTTCCGTGAAATGCCTCATCAACCGCAATTTAAAAATAATAAATATAGTGAGCTGCACGATTTTAATGTCAGCAGATTTCAACAACATTACTCAAATCGGCGCAACATAATCAAAATAATAGATAGAAAAGTGACATTAGCTTCTGAGATATAGTGACCCCTCTTCTGACAAATCCCTTCTTTCCGTTCTTTCCGTGTTCCGTCAGGACGGCCAGGATGACGGCGCGCGTCCGTGGTTTCTTAATATTCTGGAGTAAAAGCAAAGTATTTCATCACAAAGTGCAATAACACTATTTTCAGCTTTACAATTTCTAGATTGACGATATTAAAATTGTACAGCAGTGTTCGGCTATGTTACTTTTTATGGAAATATGAAGATTTAACTCTAGTTGTAAATAAATTGTGATTCCCTAAAGCATCCAATGCATTAATTGTTGTTTAAATTACTAAATTAAGCGATTCAAGCCTAGTCCTTTCTACATTCGCGTGAACGAAGGAAACAAGCAATATGAGATCTTGTTTTAAAATAAGTTGTAATACTAGCAGATACATAATACTCAAACAAAAATTAGAGAGCCTTTTTTATTGATAAAATCGATGGTAATACAATACATCCAAACTCTAGCCCCTATGAACTACCATTTACGTCTAGCAAGAAGATGCACCAGCGTTTGGATGCGAAGATGAGGTGTCATCGCTTTGATTGGACTGGTTCTCATAACGGTTCTGCAAATTAGACAGTGCCGACAACAGCCGATTGTTGGCAGCATCGAGGGCTGCAATTTGCTGACCTTGTGCCTCGATAACTCGTTGCTTGTGAGACAGAACCAATGACATTTTGTATTGCTCCTGTCGCAATTCCTCTTCCATTGTGAGCAACCTGCGATAGAATGACAAAATGAGAGGTAAGTGTGAGTAATTATGTGAGTTGCGTTCGAATGGGATCGATTGAATGAGGTCTATACAACCACATACTAGCTTGGTATGGTTAATACACACCTTCCAATGATGCTGCGGATCTTGCTGTCGCTATGCTGCTGAGTGATTGCCTCCAGTTTGTCGCTGTCACCTTCTATCGGTTCCGACATTTCCAATTTTTGGCGCATTGAATCTAGGGAAGCCTGCAGGCGCTGAATTTCCCGCTCGCATTGCTCGACCGATTTGTTTGCATTCCGTCGCCGTTTGCCTTCGCTCTCTCTGGAGTTGTTGTGATGTGTCGTAGTGCTATTGGGCAGCAGATGGTGCTGCATGTGATGACTTGAATTAAACGCGTTTGTAGTATTGTCACCTTCGGTTTCATCCCCAGAGCTGTCTGATAAGGTCCGTGCGCACTCTAGCGAGAGCCGTCGATGGTAACGATTTTGAAAACTCTGTCCACTTGAAAATACAGTACCACCGACCGTGTTACTTCCTCCTAGGCCCCCGTGCGCCGCCTCACTCCGATCCGACGCATCGTCTCGTTTATACTACAAAGAAAATGCGATCATGAAAATGAGTCTGGAACGGTGTGCTAAGTACAATCGAGCAGCTAATAATATTGGATCCCAAAGAAAGCTGTAGACATACTGATAGGTGCGTGAAATGAACTTTTCCTCTTAGTTTTCTCAACAACCCTTGAGGTCCTACCTTCCAGTCTGGATTATCTTAATTTAATCGAACTGGATCAATCGTACTGTATTAATGCAGCATCTAGAGACAAACTCATGAAGTCTTAGTGGCCAAAGCGCCTGATAAACACAGAGTGTTACAAATCAATTTAAAATGTTCCAAACAGAAGATTTTAAACGAGCATGCACGTTTAGAATCTGAAAATTCTGTATAGCCTAAGAGTTATATTCCCCACAGTTAGTAAAGCTTTTTCGTTAGCAACGCGTGAGCGTTAGAACTTGCAAATTTCTATTTAATTAAATGGTTCATCGATTGATTTTCTATATCGCAACTAAATGTTTAAATTCGATCAATCCTGCAATCCACTATTATAAACGCACACGCTGATTCATATATTCCTTCTAGTAAATAAAACTCTACCAACTGTGAGAGCTTAGGATTATGATTTCTGATACCCCTTTTGAAAGAAAGGCGTTCGTAATTGTTGAAAATTTTCTGTTTACAAAATGTTGGTTTTTCCAATCCGAACTCCGATTTTCCTATCAAAACTTACTGTTCTAATGGCATCTAATGTTCATCTGCAAAAATATGTATGCGTAAGTAAGTAATAATCTCCAAAGTAGTCACCTAATGCTCTAGTGCTGTTCGAGTATATCAGATCATAGTTCAGTAAGAGTGCAACCAGGATGAGAGTCCTTTAAGACATTTTTAAGACTAACCTATAACATATTAGTGCATCATATTTGACAACGATCGCGAGATACATATCTGCAATGTACAGTGTATCAAACGTACAATTAGTTAGGCAAAAACTAATAAGTTAGGCAAATGCCACCTGCAGAAGTATTGCAGAAGTAGAAGAAAGCAAATTGGGTTTATTTTCTTCTCGATTTCATTTTAAAAACCGCGCTATTAGTTAACCGTTCGAGATCCTAAAAACTTCATGAAAGATTTTGTAATACCAGGACAAGACAAAACATCACCTACGCTAACAAACTAATCACTGTAGCTTACCTGCATCAGAGGGTTTGTTCGCGGCATTCGATTGCTTCCCATGCGGCGCCCATACAAACCACCGCCGATCGGTTCGTAGTCGCTACCGTTGTTGATTGATCCAGCTCGTTCCTTTGCCGATAAGTTCGAGGTCGTTAACGAATCGAGCTCGTTATAGTTTTCCGACGCAGTATTACTGAACCGCTCATCGCTGCTCGATTCGCTCTGCATACTATCGCCACTGCTACGGATACCGCTGACAGCGTGAAGGACTGATCGTTTCTGGATGAGCCGACTTGCTCCCCCGAAGAATTCGCCGCTATCTTCCTCGAGATTTCGTCCGCCTCCCATCACTGTACTATTGCTGTTGGCAGCACGCAGTTGAGACGGGGGGCTCTTGAATGGCTGCAAGACATCATATGCACTATCAACGTAGTTGTTGTTTAAAATTCGGCTAACGGTCGTGTTCTGCTGATATGGCATTTCCTGATCGGCATTTCGGTGATCGATCGCAAGAGCTGCGGTGGTGTTTTGCTTGCTGTTGTTGAACAGCTGTAAGCTAATACTGGAAGAGACCGGCATTTCTGCTTTGGTAGTGGTGTTGTGGGTAGTACCACGGTCATTAAGGCATAGTTTAAGGCCACTAGATGTATTGTAACCGATAAGCGTGGTAGTTAGTTTACGCGGCGGCGGAGCTTTGTTTGTGACGTACTCGATACGTTGTTGTCCCGCCAACTCCACCGGGCTGGAGCTTGTCGACTGGGTGGGGATACTTTGGTAGCCCGAACTGCTAATGTTCGAAATTTGTCCTATCGAAACGCTGCTACCATTGCAGGCATGGTGGCCCTTGGTATGTGTGGTACTTGGTTCACATCCGGCACTACTGCTTGCGCTACGACTAGACGATGCACATTCCCCAGTGGCGGTGACAGTTTGCTTTTGCTCATCGGCGTAGTTCAGCAGATCTTCCAAATCTTCTAGACTCATGGGCATCTTTGATGGATTGGACACCGCCGCACGATGGCACGGTGGTGCGAACGCAGTAATTGCGACGTTCGATGATTTTTTGAGAGGCGCAGTGGAGTAGACACTTTGCGGATACCCGACCGATTGCTCCCGTCCGGTGTCGGAATGCGGAATACCTAAGCTAAGCGCATTCTTCTCCAGATCACTATGATCGGAGGTTGAATTGATAAGACTAAGCTGCGAGCCATTCTGATTTCTGTTGCTAGCGTTATAGTGACTGTACGATACGTTCTTCAACAAAGGAGTGGGACTTTTTCGATTGAAAGGATTGCTCGGATCAATGTCAATCTGAATTAGGTTGTTGTTCACACTGTTGTACGATGCGTTCCCATTCATTTCGCGATCGTATACCGCCGGTTTCGTGGCACCGGCGTAGCTGCCGTCACCTGTGTTCATACCGGTCGTGTAGTTGTTGTAGCGTGGCAGTGTACTCGCACGAATGTCTGCCGGTGCGGCGTGATTTTTCTCCTTCTCGGTTCGCAGACTGTTTGTGGTCATGATACTGCTTGTTCCAGCAGTTCCACCATACGGTGTGGCCCCGGCTATCGAGTAGGTTCGCAGACTACCACCACTAACGACAGTCATGCTCGGCGTTCCATACTGCAGATTGCTGTGGTTGAACTTGTGCATCGTACCAGCCAGGATGCCCGATTTGTCCGATGGAGCATTGTGTGGCCTAATATTTGAACCTAGCGAATGGCTAGAGGTACCTGTCGTAAGTTGCAGGGTTCTGCTCGATGCATGATTTGGTTTGGAAGTTTGAGCATTTAGTGATTCCACCACCGTAGAATTGTTGGAGTTGATCATCTTGATGCTCCGGGCGGACATACTTTCGTGCGACGCAGCTCTAGACACTAGGCCGAACGGTTGTTGGTTTGATCCAGCTTCGACAGGTTTCGACGTATCAATTTCTTGGTACTGCACAAAATGTGCCCGTTCCACCGTGCCATCGGTGTCCAGTGTGAAATTTGTGCAATCAGTTTCTTTCGATTTGGTAATCGATTCCAGAATCACTGGCAGTGGGTGTATTTCATGTTGCTTGTCCGCAGGCAACTTTAACACTATTTCCGACAGCAAATTATGCAGAATAGACAACTGTTTACCCTGATCGATACATCCTGACCAGTCGAGAAAGTTGTCCGGCATATTGCAGTCGGTGCAGGATATGTCGTACAGAAACTGTTTCATGCGTGGTGCCTCCTGTTCCAGGAAATCGTTTAGAAATTCCATAAAGTTCTCCTTCCCTTGAAAGCGCGTGAAGTTGGCTAGTGTTTGCAGCGTTTTGGCAACAAGCGTCAGATTTCGCGTGGCACGAGGCGATGGTAACTCGTTCGTGATGTTGAATAAACTCGGGGACAGTATGGCCGGGCAGAGGAACCGCAGAAATATGGAGGCACTGATCAGATTGTCAGCCATGTCGTCCCGATCCAAATCCTGCAACCGTTCGCGGAAAGTGGAAAAGCAATCTCGCAGTTGAGCGGGGAAATTTCTGCTGCTCTCGGCAATCGCTATCCACACGGATTTCACGGCTCTTCGAAGGGCCTGCTGCTGGCGAGACAACGATCCGGACACTTTCGTCGGATCCACTTCACAGTCGCGATCAGACGCAATGATTTCCGCGATAGGTATCGATAGCGTATCCTGCAGATACTGCTCGCCGATCAGCTTCAAGAACGCTTCCATGCTTTTCGTAGCCAATGAATTACCGCGAAACGTTAACCGCTGGTCGTCAACTCGCAGCAGATCCAGCGCGACCACGTCGGACAGAAACGCAGCTGCCATACCTTGGGAGTGCATCAGCAACACCAATGCCTGACCGATATCCTCTTTCGCTTTAACTCCGATGATTGGCTCAATCACTTCGCATACCTTTTTGTAGTGCTCCTTCAAGTAGTTCTGGAATTCGCGGTACACGCTCAACGGTAGAATATCGATCGACTGATACCGACACTTGATTCTGAGCGTCGGCGCAGGTTCTTTGGATGTGTTTTTGATCATAGTGTCTTGCTTTTCCATCACGATTTGGTACCAATCTTCGGTGAATGTGCGTGAGCTTACTTTCTCGACCGGAATTGTGACGGTTCCAACCAGCACATGTTTATCACGTTTCTTTTTTTTGTCCGCTTCCCGGAAAACGTTGACGGTGATGACACTTGCCCCCGGAACATCGGGGAAATCGAAAAATTCACCCCAAAATAGCAGCTCTCCCCGCAACTTCACCGACGTTCGTCCATACAAAGTTTTGTCGAGATAAATTTCACAAAAGTAACGCTTCTTCGGTGGCAGTGATTTCGCCTCGTATATCCACATTTTCAACGAGTTGTCCAGCCGTCGCACCTTATCTTTGTTAGGGGAGATTGACTTGCGCAAGCTGTATATCCATAGGTCTCGCTCTTGGCGGGTGCCGCAACTGTAATATCTTTCGCCGCGTGAAATTCCCCGCACTTGGAAACAATGTCGTCTGCCCAGCACCGACGAATGGACCGGGACCACCTCGATCGATCCGATGCAGGATAAATCGATCGTGGACATGACTGCGTGATTGGAAAGTAAGCTTTCGTGAGAGCGGGAACCTCTTATACCGCCCTGGCCGCGCTTGGAACGATCCAGCTTAATAACTGACTTGGTGCGTTTCAGTGGAATGGATCGGAATGACCTACAACGATTATTAAAGTCTGTATGAAAATTTTGTGTCCCAAATACAAACTCAAGTGCTAGTTAGTACCTCTTAGAAAAGAAATTGGTAAACCTCGATGTAGTCTCCACCTTCTGGCTCATCACCGGCGTGCTTGGTGCAGATCCTCGACGACACGCCTTCTCGTACGATGTATCTGGAAGAAAAAGGAAAAACAAAAAAAGAATCAGATTGTGTAGGGTTCTTCTATCTATGATTCAACAAATAAGTACACATAATCCGATAAGTATGTATTGAAACATAACGTTACTTCGAACAAGATAGTCTTGCAGCATAATATTTCACATATTGGTTAGTTTTTTTTAAACCATCTATCGATGCTTTATGCCACCTTTCTAGTTCAAAGAATGCTTACCCGAATGTACGGCGCTTTCTTCTTCTCTCTCGTCTTTACACCATATAAAAAGATCTTTTATATTTTGATCCAGCTTCGACGGATGTTCCAAGATCCGGTGCAACCGCTCGCACTCCAATTCTTTTACCGGCACGCGAAGCAGACTCGCATTGCACGCACTCTGGTCGACGCATTTGGAGGTGAGACTTTTCAGCAACGAATTGCTTCGCGACAACTTGGTTGAATGGGTCCGTCGTATGAAGCTGAGCGATTTTTTCGGACTGAACATGTAGTTCACAACCGGTGCCGGTGGCTCTGGCGATAGTCCAATGATGCTGGGACTATTGTTAGCATCTAACGAGCAGTTAAGAGAAATGCGCGGTGTGGAATGCAGCAAGAACGAACTCTTCGACGGAAGGGAATTTGCAAGCGACATATTCTGTGGTAGTGTTTTCGACTTTTCCTTTGCCGTTAGCACTGGATCATGTGCGCTGCTGTCTTTGTTGAGTAAACCACATATGATCCCAGATCGGTTGGTCGAAACTTCTGCTCCGACCGCACCGTGCTTCGGTAGGTTTGATACAATATTACTCCGACTTAGTGACTTTCCCAGTCGGATCGGTGTGGAGGTATTCGATTGATGCTGTCGTTGCGCGTGTTGCTGATGCTGATGGCACTTTGTTTCGTCGTCGTCAATATTTACACTAGCGTTCAACACCACTCCATATCGCTTCAATTTATTCTCGCGTTCGTGGATGGTACCGGCCACAGGTTCTAAATTGTCATGACCGGAATCATCCAGATTCCAATCAAAACTGCAGGCGCTCAGGTCCGGATTGTAAAGGCGTTCCATGGACTGATGCTTGGGATCATCCACGGGTACGGTTCCTGTATGTGTCCGTTGCTTCGCCACCACCGCGTCTCCTATATTTGCATTCTTATTCTCACTATCCTCAGTCGGCTGCGACTGGCATGTTGTTAGCGGAACGTAGAATGTCGAACGTCTGCGGGAAGAATCCGCTGAAGAAGAAAACGACGTGTCTGATGAAGCCATCTTTATATCGCTCAATCACTTTCGCTTATATATGTTCACTTTCGATAGGCACAATTAATCGGCACATTGTAACACATAGACGACACACCAATGATGCTATGGCATAAAAATGGCATAACAAAGCAATCTTTTAACCTTTAACATCCAAATCATGAATTTATACGAACGCACTTCCACTAAATATATCGACAATCGGCTGGGTAGTTAGCTTAAGCCATCATTGATCGGCGATGATGAATACGATGCTGCTATGAATCACCTTTGCTCGGTACTTGGAGTTCTTCTTCATCCACAAACCCATATTTTTGTTTCCTTTTCCCTGAGGTTTTCATATGATTGAACTGGGAGAAAAAAAGCCTAGCGTCAAACATCACTCGAAACCTTTCACGCACACACTTTGCTCTCTGTCAACTTGAGTCATGGCATCTTGTTGATATGCTCGGATTATAATGCGCGCTCACTTGCCCGAAAACGCACCACAAACGCGCGAAAGAGACGGAATACGTGAAACGAACGTGTGGCAGCATCTCTTTGATGCGACCAACGAATCGAGGGTTGCTGGTACTAGCAATTGTTTTTTGCACAAAACTATTAGCTGTGGTACGCATTCGACACGGAAGAAAATTTACCAGGAACTCGTAACATCGAATTTTAATTTGTTAGATCTCGTAATACCGAGGCAAGCACTTCCATTTTACGGGACGTGAGCAAAACAGTGAGCAATGAGAAAGCAACAAGTATGCTTTCGTTTATGCTACGCTGACATATTTTTCATGCAGTGGTGCTTGTACGCAGTAACAAAGAGATCTGCAGGGTTGTTTGCTATCACGAACATGATATAAGCTAAGTCTGGAAGCACGTGCCATTGCATATCTAATGCAAAGAACGGTAAATAAGCGTAGTGCACAGCGTAGAAAAACATTTCAAAAATTACTCCTCATGGTGTTTCCCTGTTTCATAACATGCTGTTTTAGCGCTTTGTTTATTTTAGCTTAGATGGGAAACAAATCACGCAACGAGCCCTGCAAATGTTGTCACTAATACTACCGAACGCCGAAAACGTAAAGGGAATCTGGGAATCTGATCGCATTATGAGGTATGCACGAGTCTTCGTGTGAAGTGACCGTAATATGCACGTTATATTTGAGGCGAAAATTACAAGAAACCTATATCGTTTTTACATGCTTAGTTCCTACATAGTTAAGAGAGCTGGGCAGGCGCAGTCTGGAAACGTGTGTCAGTGGCGAAGCCATGTTGGAAGTCCAAGTGACATTTGATGGCTCATTTGTTTACAAACAACAGAAATCGTACTTTTCAACACATGGAATTTTTCATTTATTCTTACAGGAGTTTTTATCCATTTTTGAACCGTACCACTCAATGATCGTACCACTCAATGATGAAATCCTTCCAACCATTCGTGAACGATCCAGCTTAATACGTCTAGATCCAGTTAGATACGTCGCACCGTGTAATTTTCTGTGGACCTGGTTACTTTTTGTGTATATTTTACCAGGTCCAGTATCTAGGTTTTGGATCTGACCGTCACGCTGTAAAAAATTAGCTTCCGCCTGATTATTTTCGAGCCGTTTTTAGTTTTGCAACGAAAACATTCTACTAACAAAAACTTAATTAATCTGTATCGGAAATTTATTAAAATTGTCTAAAAATCGAGAGACGGTTGATATTGTAACTTGTTTAACCAGGTATTTTTAATTTTTGGACCTGGTCAGGTTCGATACATTTGTGTAACTGTCCCGAAAAACCAGGTCCATAATTACTTTTCTTCACTAAATGAAATGCTTTGCCATAGTGTTGCAAAAGCGTGATAATTATACAGTGAAAGACTACCGAGAGAGTTAACACGTAGGGGCTGCTCTAGAATAAGTTTCATGAAACAAACGACAACGACAAGGTTTACGAGTGCTCTACACACTAAATTTTCTCATTTCGCTTCAGTTTTTTTTTTACTGAAACTGTTCAGTAATAGATAGTTTTACTGAAACTTCAGCATTATTGTCAATATTTTACTGACTTTCAGTAAAGCAAGTCGTGCGTCATCACAATTTTTACTGAAAATCAGTAATTTCAGTAAAAGATTTGACGTTTCACTGAAAATCAGTAAAAAATACTGGATTTACTGAAAATCCAGCAATCCATCGGTCTATCGGTCTGTCAAAAACGTCAAAACGTTACTCGGTGTCAGTCCGCGCGAAGTTAAAATCATCGAAAAAAGTATTTTAAAGTTATTAAAAAGGTAAAAAAAAACGTGGATGATGGGCTGCAGGACATTGTAACCTCGTTCCGCATCAACAAAAACCTGGATGTTGAAGATTTTTTCGTAAGTGCAAACGATTTTTACCAGATTGTTTCTTTTCAGAATAAACACGAAATGGATGTTGTCTTTCGGTGTTGCTAGTGTTTTCTGGTGTTTTTAAAATTATCGAGCTTACGACTACCGTCAATAGTTTCCTTCTTCTAGTTCAATAAAAGACTTTCACCCAAAAAAACTCGATTCGTTTTTAGTGAAAATAAAGAAAATACATAATGATTTATTGATTTTTCGGTAACCCTTTGCTGAATTTTCAGTAATCGATCTGTCATTTTCAGGAGCAACCAGTTTTACTGAATGATTCAGTAAATATACTTTTACTGAGAGGATTACTGAACTTTCAGCTCATGCAGATTCAGTAAAACTTTACTGAAATGCAGTAATAATTTTTTAGTGTGTAGCATTTGTCGGCCAACAAATTGTCGTCCGACAAGCTGTCAAACAAAATACGGTCGCGTTTACACCCAGAGGAAACAAAAATATTTGTTTAATAGAGAGTTATCGTACCGTACAGGAACTTAATGTTAATACAAAATTATTTTGTGGAAATCTACAGCAAAATTCACACATTTTTACAACAATTGTATAATAAATTCTTCATCAAATAATTTTCACAACCAAGGTTCAACTTGAAAGGTTTGTCACATGCAGGTTTTTTCCAAGATTGATAGCGCCAAGGTTTGTCACAGACCAATACAACCAGATTTGTATGACGACAAAAGTTCGTCGATGTTTGACAGACTTTTCTAGTGCACTTCCATACAGCGTCATACGTTTGTTCTTGTCGTTTGTCTTATCAGACTTATTCTAGAGCAGCCCCTAAGTCTGATCCACGAACGTCACCATTTTAGAAGCTTTCCGAAACTACTGTGTTAACACTTCAGAAAAATGTCAGCTAGGGGAAAAGAGAGCCTGAAGATGACACTTCGAAATAACAGTATTGCCAGATTTCACTAAAGTAAAAATTTTAAGTAAACGACGCATGTATAAAAGCCGTCAAAACTTATTTATAGACCTGATAACTTACAGGTTACATTAGACGGTAGGCTAGCTTTTAGTTGTATCTCATAGTTTGTCGACCCCTGCACCATATAAATATAATGGAAAGTTTAGCGTCCCTGATTTACAAAGGGAAAAATAATCAAAACCATCCAAGCATGCGCGTACGAATTTCACTACTAACGCAACCAGATGAACAGACGCCTGAAATATCCAACTTTTCCAGCCAATCTCTGCCAATTTATACTTAATGGCATATTTGTGCTGTTCTATCTTTTCGTGCCTCTACTTACCCAGCAAAGTTTAACGTTCGTTCTATGTATTTTTTCAACCGTCGAACTAACCAGCTCACTACAGTCTACAGTCACGTCCTCACTACCACGATAGATTTGCTCATTACAATTATTTCGTGAGAAGGTCGCTCGTCGCTGTCTGTGCAAGACACTGACTGCCTTTAATGTATGCGGGATGCTTCATTCAACAGAAAATCAACCAACCAACCAACACAGAC
The DNA here is from genome assembly GCA_000349145.1 of Anopheles dirus. NCBI lineage: Eukaryota > Metazoa > Arthropoda > Insecta > Diptera > Culicidae > Anopheles > Anopheles dirus. The sequence continues at coordinate 41,637 of KB672514.1, read as the reverse complement.
GCAGCGTGAGTGAAAAGACAAAACAGCCCTAACTGTTTCGTGTGAACGGATCTCGCATCGCGTGGGGAAGAGCAAATATGTCGGCGCAAGCATGGGCGAGCGATAAAACATGTGATCATCGACAATGGAGCGTATTTACTGTCGTATCTTTGCAGCACCGTCGTATTTGGTCGCCGAGCGTTTTCATCCTGGGTTAACTTTAACTAAACACCGCAACCATACTTTTCTCATGTAAATTTCATTATATTTCTTATACAGGAAATTGGGTTTACCTGTATCGCGAAGAAATGTACGTTGACCATAGTGATCCAGTTCTTCGTCCTGCTCTTCAATCACTGCTGGATGGGCTGATTTCCATGTGCTCCGTATGGCCCGCGGTGTTAGACGGAATCGAGGTAGATCATTCAACAACGATGCTGTAAGCTGACATCAGGACAATTAAATTGCTGTCAAACTCTTATTTTGCTTAAAGTTACTGTTTCTATTAAGGTAACATAAAAAGTAACACAGAGTCTCAACAGTTTCTCTGTAGCTGTGTGTCATTCGAACTACTTATTCATTGGAGCATGAATACACACAGCCTGGTAGTATAATGTAGTTTGATGTTTAATGTTTACTTGCCCTCACTAATTTATTTATTTAAATAATATCATACCAAGGACGCAAATTTACATGGATAGTAAAGAATCTAATGTAACTACTTACAGTAAGCTCATCTTTGCAGTATGCGGTTAGTGTTTGTTCGTCTTGTAGTAAAATGCAGTACTGTGATTGCCAATAAACGTTTAATATGTTGGTCAATGGATTTTCTGTTTCTGGAAAAGATGAGAAAAAAACAGTCAATTACTCAGCAACATGTTTCGCCGTTAGTCGCTAGTTACGAAACATCCGTTTACAAGCCATATTTTTGCTCATAATATCAGTATTATTTTTTACATTCAGTTAGTCTAATCTATTGAATTATGAATATTTGTCAAATAAACTGTTTATCTTATTGCTAAATAATTCGAAATTTGCGATACTGAATTAGCCCATTTGGTTGCTATATACAATGATGCACAGAATCATGTATAGGGAGTATTTTTAATTGTTTGAAGAAAAACTTGTTTATTGACCAGGAAACCCACCATCAATTAAACTACAATTGAAATTGAAATTTCAGAAAAAAATCATTATTTGAGAATGAGAAAGAAGTTAGTGATAAAAGTGAATAAAAACTAGGAAATGTAACCTGCATCATCTCAAGCGCAACTACCTTTCCAATTGTCGTGTCTACACGAAGCGATGCTAACTTGACGTTATTTTCGAGTTGCGCCTGGAGTCGCGCTTGGAGTTGCGCTTCATGTAAACGGACTTTAAGGAAGCGGTTGAGAAGAATTGTTTTATGTTTTAAGCTATCTATGTTATATGTCACTGTTCTGTTATGTTATGTCTACACATAACATGACATTTTACGCATTAATAAAGAATTATTTTATAAAAAAAAGCTCACAATTGTATGATAGTATGTTCAGGATATGATTATAAAGTGCATTTCATTTATTCGTGCATTTACAGGGTTTTTCAGATGATAAGGCAAGAATAGCAACATTTATCACAAACGCAGCACATGATATGGCAACTGCGTCAGTTGATATTCC
>KB672514.1:0-23693 GCA_000349145.1 Anopheles dirus | reverse complement strand
AACGCGTTCGAACGGTCGATTCACCGGTGTTCGATGTGCCATTGTCAAGCAGCGTAAACTGAACGCGTTCGAACGCGCGTTCATTTGTATGGGAAGTCACACGTTGGCAGCCGAATATATAGAACGCGTTCGAACGGTCGATTCACCGGTGTTCGATGTGCCATTGTCAGCAGCGTAAACTGAACGCGTTCGATCGCGTGTTCGTTTGTATGGGAAGTCACACGTTGGCTGAGAAATCCAAAACAAGCAATTTCAGCAGAATGTGTGGCCAGGGTGTTTTCATCGCAATGTCGATTGCATGAGTGTGTTTCTGCATATTTGGAGACAGTTTTTTCACCTTCTTTCTTCGTGTTGCGTGTTAGTCAGTTTTTCTGCACACGCGTGTCGACAAGCAAACAAGCCAGTCAAGCAAACCATACAGATATACACAATTATTGACAACTTTGATAAATTTATATTCCTGATTGTTTTTCGAGCTTCCATATTGAGAATATGGAATGTATTTAACAGGTTTTATGTTTCCAGATGGCACAAAAAACTACTTTGACGAGTTCCATATGGAGCCATTTTACCAAAATGGAAAAAGGAGGGAAATGCCGGTGTTTATTAGTGATTTTGGTTTTCTGTAATTGTCTTTTTGTCCTACGTTGTGTATTTTAACTTTATCCGTCTTTACCGTTTGAATCTCTAGATGCGTCTCCTCGAGTTGGAACAAACTACGCGCTACCGCAGTTACAATTGTTCCCGCTTATCAACTGTCAAAAAAATACGCCCCAGGTGGCAAAAAAACTAAAAATAATTTGACAGCTAATTCAATTCAAATCCAAACAGCCGGTATTGTTCCGCAGTACTGAGTTTTTCAAAAAGCACTACTTCGAATTTGAAGCGCCATTTATCTTCTAAACATCCAACAGTGCCTTACGAAATTCAAGTACCACGGCAATCTGCATCTGTAAGTGTGACATCAAATGAGGAACCGCAAGCATCGGATGAGCGATTCGACGATAAAAATGAATCAAACATTCCACTCAGAACCAATTCAATATTTAATTACATACATAAACCAATTAACTCTGAAACTAAACGGCAGCTCGATAGAATACTTCTAGAATTCATTTCTAAAGAATGTCTTCCATTTTCCGTAGTAGAAAGCCAATCATTCAAAAAATTCTTACATATGCTTAATCCTAATTACACTGTACCTAGCAGAAAAATTGTTTCTAACGTATTGTTACCAAGTGCTTACAATGAAGAGATGGAAAATGAGGAAGAAAATTTAGCATCAGTGAATGCAATAGCACTAACACCGGATGGTTGGTCGAACACGAATAATGTTAGTTTTTTGGCTCTAACAGGACACTATATAGATCTTAAATATAGATCTTAAGAGTCTTAAAATACAATCCAAACTTTTAGAATGTTCTGAATTTACTGGACCGCATACGGGATTTCAAATTGCATCATGGATAAATAATGTTTTGAAGAAATTTTAAATACAAGAGAAAGTTATTGCTATTGTAACGGATAATGCTCCTAACATGAAACTTGCTTCAACAAATTTAAATATCCCACAAATTCCCTGTTTTGCACATAACTTGAATTTGATAGTACAAAATGCACTTAAAACATCTATAAAATCTACAGTAGATGAAGTGAAGCAAGTAGTCATGCATTTCAAAAAAAGTAATAAAGCATCACAAATGTTAGTCGAAACACAACACAAATTCTACCACGAATTATTGAAGATTAAGCAAGATGTTCCAACCGAATTAATACGAATTAATACGAATTCGTATTCGTTACGAATTAATTTTAAATGAAATGCTTCCACTGCAAGAGCAGAAACAATTAACAGTCAGAGAAGAAACTGTAAAAATGAGTAACGATGCGTATCTATTGTACGACGATGTACAATCTAATATTCAATCGGAAAGCTCGTACACTCTGAGACAACATGCGGAGGAAGAAATCAGTTTATATTTAAAGGCAAATGGCATCTTAATTGAAAGGGACCCGTTGATCTGGTGGCAAGAAATTCGTACAAAATTTCCAACACTCTACATTTTAGCTTTAAAAAACCTATGTATACCAGGAACATCGGTGCCCTGCGAGCGATTTTTTTCAAAAGCCGGCCAAACATTTTCAGAAAAGCGTACGCGTCTTCTGCCAAAAAAAATTACAAGAACGGCTTTTTCTTCAGCATAATTGTTAGTTAGATTTGTTATTAAGGATAGTTAATAAAAAGTTTAAGAATTAAACATAGTATGTAATTAGTTTTAAATATTTCCTCAATGTATAATTTTGTATGTATAATTTTGTATTCAATATAATTCAACCCAACCGAGTAAGCCCGGGATAAGGCCAAACTACAGGGAGGAAATGCCCTGAGAAGAAAAATGTCCGTCATTCCACTTAAGCACTGACAATACGGCCGCAAAGGCCGTCATACTGATAAATAAATAAAAAATAATTCAAAGCCTGACTGTTTAAACGAGATAGCCTAATGGAGTCAGCGTTCTATTGCATCAAGTATGCTGCTAGAATAAGACACGTATTTCTGGATATTGAAGTGTTTTTAACAGTAGTATGTATATACAGCATGGATGATGGTATGCACAGTTGATTGTGGTGGTTTTTTGCCGAGCTATTGCTGCATAAATTTGTCCCGTTTATTTCGATTATTTCCAACTACTCTGCAATTGTTATAGCACACTTCTTCCGATTATTTTTATTATTTGATGCATAATTTTGTATTTTGGCCGATACAAAATTATATGTACAACTGTTTAAAAAAATCAGAACCAACTTGTTTTGATTGCAGCAACAATCGCAAATCTCTTCGAAGTTCAGTTCGTTCAAGGCTCGTTAGTAAACGTTATGAACTGTCATAGTTTAAAATTATCGCGTATATCGAGTATGGCGTACTGCGGGGACTTGCTGTATGTACAACTGTTCGTTGTGGCTATGAAGAACGAAAGAATCGTCGTTCGCGTTCAGTTCTTCTTACTGAACGAACTAGTTCGCTTGCGTTCAGTAAAAGGAATCGATTTGCCCATGCCTAGAGCGTACCCATTTTTTTGTGAACAAAAAACCCTCAAAATTATCTCACCAATACATAAACATCTCTCACGTGAGCGCTCTTCGGGTTTTCTTATGGCTTGGTATCGGTTCTACCCCACAACAGCGGAACCAAATGGGCGTCATCATACTTCGTTTTGTATGACTTCGGGTTTGTGGGCCTGTGTGTAACGTCTCGCATAGAGCCCTGCCTAACGTTGAAGCAAGCGCTGAACTGTGAAGTCTATGTTTTGGAAATAGACCATGGTGGACGAGCACAAATCACATGCAACGAACGATTCTACGTTTTTGAAATCCTGCGTCGGCATTCTGGAGGAGCTTCGAATATTCAACGCATAAGCATTGAGGTATACTAAATGATTATTCAACACCATAGCAGTCACAAGGGCCGATTATGAAACTCTAACAACATCTATATATTAAAATGGAAATTAATTGATGTTAAGTATTTTCGACAAACTTGAGTGATTGGGAAAATTACTATTATTATTATTTTCATATTTCATATCATATACTTCATATACTTAAGCTCGGATATTAACCGAGCTAACTAACACGTAGCAGGGCGCACAGAACGATTACAATTTTGGAACGTGATACGCTAAATGTCCGGTTCAAAACGATCACATACAACATTAACCTCACGGAACATCAAAATAAACGGATCGAAGGAGCCAAAGCGGATGCGGCGTACCTCTACGTCAAGTAGCGATTTAGCTCGGAGGGATCTCGGCGGCACGCACAAACAAATGTTTATAGAAATAATAAAAAAATCGTATTTGGTTTTTAGTTTTGCATTACGTTTGAAGTAGTTTCACTGTAGTAGTGCACCGAATGTTCGCGTTTTCCTTTAGACTCTTCCGTTTGAGGTTCATAATAGGCCCTACAGTTGTCATGCGCCTCAGCATCGCTAGAGTATAACAGATGTGGTGGCACATGAAGAATTCTATGTGTACAAGTAGGAATAAACCGTTTTCAATTTAGCAATACTTGAACGCTTCAATATATTTGAGTGTTTAGTTTGCCCTGTCGAAAGCTGATGCACTTACCTTACTTTGAAGTGCGTAAATTTTGAACTGCTGATACAAACTCTCATCACCCCCTAACAACCAGCAACCGACTTCACAGTGTAACCAGAAAGAAATAGCATACTAGATTTCTTTCGTTTATTGAATCGCATGGAATGATTAACTACTCCGAATAAATGTTTATTAATCACCAAAAGTACATATAGTAAACATATAAAACGAATATACTAGTGATAAACTAAGAGTCCTTCGGTGTCTGCAAAATTTTTACCACCCGATCGCTCACTGATTCTCGTGAAACTTAAAGCATATGCGTTAATGTTCATGTAGCAGTATTACCTAATTGTTTGTTCCCCTTCATCTTTCCAACAACAATCCATACCTTGCACCGTCGATAAGATATTTGAAATAAGTGTTCTCTCCCGTCATCATTTTCTTCAACCCTGATCGAACAGTCGATATTCAAGACAGACCAACATAGAACATAATATCTACCCTAGATGTTTGGTTTTTAGTATTCCACTAACGTAACCATAGCATGCACTTCCGAATGATCGATGGACTAACGAACCAAATCTGAATCTGAATGCCTCACTTGTACTAATCAAACGTTAATAATAGCGTTACGACCACCTAACAATGCGCGTTCGGCATAAAACCAAATACTGCCAAACAAATCGCCCACCACAATTGCGTACACAATGTATGCTGTTTTACGTTGGAACTATCGACACTGAATTAGATTTACATGGCAGTTATAAAATACAGTTCTGTGTGATTCGATTACTCTTGTTACTATGCATTCTGTTCATGTGTGTCAAAATGTTTGCATATTTCAATCAGACGCATACCCTTTCACCATCTCCCACCAATGTATCATGTGATTGTTTTTTTTTTTCTATGCACGGCCATACATTTTTCATACGTTATGTTACATGAAATTTGTGTCCATTTAAAAAAGAGCATCCTCGTTCTTTCGTTACTCGTTTCGTTCCGCCGCATGAATGCCTTTATCGTTCAGATTTCTCGTAATATCTTGCAGGGCAAAAGTTTCAATTACAGCCACAATTACTGCGCACATGTTTTTACTTAATTCTCACGCATGCATTTTATTCCATGTGTCATATAGCAGCCGATAGCCCAATATTGGGGTTGAGTGTGTGTGTGTGTGTGTGTGTGTGTGTGTGTGTGCACTGAGATCGTCGTTGACTGAATTTCGACTTACGCGTAGTTACACGTTCAAAATTTGACTTTCGAATAAGAATATATGTACAAAGGCTTGACGGCGTATTTCTTCCAGTATTTATCGATATAAACACAGTATTTCAGTGCTTCGAATAAGTTTTTGGCGCTTACGTAATGCATCCAATGTTTCTTTATACTTTCACTATCGCAAGGAAAGAGGATTGTACAATTGTTATATCTGCTTTCCTATAATAATGAAAAGAAAACTTTTTAATTATGATTACTATTATAATGATCCATTTATTGTATCCAATATTTGTTTTTTTTTTTGCTTTCGTGTGCAACAACAAATAAGCAGCTGCTGTTTATATGGCGCGCGATTTACAAACATGGTTAGAGGGAAGCTACATCAACTGCGCTTTTAAATATTTGGTGCACATAAATCATTCCGTTCGAACAGATAATCGCTCATGACACTGTGACATATATAGCTCTGTCCGGATGCTCTGGATGCGCAGAAAAATAAAAATGGTAAAATCTCCGGTCTCCGACCAGAGTTCCACCAAAAACCAAAAACACATGTATACATATAAAATACCATGAGCATGAGATAGCATGAGTTTCCATGTTTCACAATCTATTCTTTGTGCTTTGTAAATGATTTACTAAGTTATCTTCTGTATCTTGTATTTCATTCTATTCATACACCATGCGGAGATGTAAATAGAAAAGAAACTAATGAGATGCACAATGTGCGTATCGGAGACGGAAACCAACACTCTCCGCGAATGCAACTCTATCAAAACTTAAAAATCCATGGAGCATGTATTTTACTATGTATGCACAAAGATCATTTACAATTATATCCATGCTATTTCTGAGTTCTCTATATACTCAGTGAATGTCGGTCGAATATTCGATACAACACTACACAACTAGACCAAAGATATAAATTCACCTCCTGCACCATATTCCTCACTATCATGATATTAGTATTCAGCATATACAGGTTGAAGGTACAAAGGAAAACTTCAAACAAGACAAACCCACTGATTGTTGGTGGAGGGTGGACAAAGATCAGTTTTATCATAATTGCTCCGTAACGGTTTGAAAGTGAACCTGCGTTTTTACAACTCTTTCGATCGGGAGTTCCAGTTCCAAATTTCTTGTGTCAGCAGTTTGACATTCGACCAACTTTTGTTACAATTGATGCTAATGGGTGTTTTGATTAAACAAATCCTAATATGTCCTAATCCGTGAAAACACACTTGCTCGAGATACAATCTTTTCTTCTATTACTGTAACTCTTGCTTCACAAAGAGTGTTACTAACTTACGGACAGATGGAGTACGATTTAGGGTTCTTTGTTCCATGTAATATGCCCAGATGAAAACATAAAGTTCAAGATTATGTTTCAAAATTTGCCAGTACATCGTATCGTTTCATTGCACACGGACGACCTATATACGCTGAAAAATAAAAGAATTAGCTAAAATTCTGTCTGTAATACCGGAACCAGCCGATATCATGAGCTACCGCGGACGATGGACTATATCTTGATGTTTGACGACTATACAGGGTTTACCACAGCCGGTGACACATACTGCACACTTTTTGAAACAAGCGGCATACTCACTTCGAAACCTTACGGTGTGTTAACACAGAGCGGTTTCGAAGTGAGTATGCCGCTTGTTTCAAAAAGTGTGCAGTATGTGTCACCGGCTGTGGTAAACCCTGTAAGACATTCCGAAACAAAAGTCCCGTACAGATGGCATCGCATATGTCGATTCATCGCCTCTACTTTCTTCGATTGATCGTCGCTTTCCGACTGTCATGCTTGCCTTTTGCATGAGCCAACAGCGTGACAAGCTTTTTATGCGAGTCGCCCATAATCCAACCGTGCTGCTGTAGATGTTCATTGCTAGTGGTGCCTGAATCGTCTCCTGTAGCAATCGGTTCTTGGGTTGGGGAAGATTTGTCACTATCTATCTGGTTCGGTTGCTGCTTCTTTCGTAATGCGGTCGATTTTTTCCCTGTCATTGTCGGCGTTGGTTTGGATTTCTTATCGATACTTAGAGCGCGTACTTCTTGGGAAGAACGTTTGCCCGCAGCTAAATCCTTTCCATCCACGCCGACACCATCATCAGTCGCTTTATCCGCTGCGCGATCTACTGATGATTCCGTATTATCTACCTGTTTCTTTTTTCTTCCGCGCTTCTTCCCACTTGGCGCACCGTTATTTACAGAGACTTTTGAAATGTTTGCCGAGCTTTTCGCGGGTCCTGCAACCTCTCGTTCCATTTCTTCGTCACTGGTCGACGACCAGTAGTACAGCATTTCTCCGGCGTTACGTTTACGACGGGACGTCGATAACAGTATGTTACTGTCGTCGGAGTTCATAAGCGTGGACTGCAGTTGTTCTATCTTCAAATTTGCTTCTATGTCATTTTCTAATAATTTACGCTTCACCTTCTTACACTTGATACTCTGCTCATAGTCACTGTCCGGGTCGTAAGCAACGTTCTTCATCTTTTTCGGTACGACTCTACGCTGTTTGTTCGCGGCCAATGGTGCTAGCTGCTTCCCAGTCCAATCGTCTACTGTGCTTTTTGGTTTTACTCTACCTTTACTTCCAATTCCTGCCGCCCTCGGTGATTTTGCCATTGGTTTATGCCTATTGTCACTATTATTATTGTTGTTGGTGTTATTATTGTTGTTGTTCAAGATAGCTGAATTGATGTTTGCGGACGCCGATACCGGTGGTTCGGTGGTGGAAGAAATTTCAGGAAGAAGATTCAACTTGCTGGAATTTGGCTCTTTTTCAGTAATTTCTATTTCTACCGATCTCCTATCATCAGCGCTATAACGGGTAGAGGAATTTAATTTCTGCTTAAACTTGCTGGTTATGGTTTTCGAAGATATTACTACGCTAGATTCCAGTGTGTGTTCTTCCAACGATGTTAATTCTAACGCTTGAGATACATCTTCTGCCGAAGCAACTGCCGTAGAGCAACTTTTTACATTATTGTTATTTCTGGATATAAGCCGAAGTGCCTTATTGTTGAACGCTGACGCACTACCAACACCACACGAACCATAAGCGGCCGGTTTTCGTTTGCCACTGTTGTTACTGTTCTTGCCCATCGTTTCCAAAATGACACTTTCCATCACCTTTCGAATGGTGTCGTCAGTAACTACTACGTCTGATTTGGGTGATTTTTTATCGAAGATTGTTGCTTCCTTTTTCAAAGCACTCTGTTTGTCGGACAGTTGATCCGTTCGACATTTGTCTTTTTCGCGACTGATGGCATCGCTTAAAGGCGGTGATTGACTAACAGCGGTGCCTGGCTCGGTACATTCCGAAACTCCGGATTTTTTTGCACTTCCAGACTTTTCGCAATGTAGCCTAATCGCTAGTGCCGTATTTGAATTTGCATGTATTTGGTCGTTAAGCTCGTCGTCTTCAGCCCGATCGATTAACTTCATTATATCACCGGCTTGAAAATCTTCGAACTCGTCGGAATCCCACGATTCCGTAAGATTCTTCTGATGAACGGTTCGGCGTCGGCGCAATCGCGCTGCACCAGCCGTCATTACTTCATTCTCATTCTGCCAAAGCTGATGTTGCGCCCGTGGATTTTTATCTGGACATCCATGCAGCTTATTCTCGATGCCGCTGTCATATGGTCCATGAGTTACATCGGTGTTTCGCCTATCTGATTCCGTAAGCGTAATTGGCAACACTTCGGCATCGTTGCTAATCTGCATGGCATCCACCGGTGGTTCGGCTGCATTTTTCAATGTGTCGAAAAGTTTATCAAAGTCCTTTGCGACCGGCTTGGCAGCTGCTGTTGATTTGGATGTAATTGCGGCAGCACTTGGCACCTTCGCCGAGTCTATAACAGCTGCCGTCGCTGCCGTCGCTACTGTCGCTGAAATCTTGGATCGAATTTTGGAATCACCCACAACCTTCTCTTTAGCGCCACCTTTTTTGAAAATACGACCCATAATTAGACTTTTCTTCTGAACATCCGCACTAGTCAGCTTTTTCGGGGAAGTTTGTTCGCTGCTGATACTACTAGTTTTATCTTCCTCTTCTTCTTCTTCTTCGCTCATCGTATTTGTACCGTAAACAAAATCGTCCCGATCGGAGAAACTCAAGCTTGACATTTGACTATCTTCGTGGTCTTCAAGCGGAGATGTCTGGGCCACGGTGGATTTATGTTTCAATGGTTGATGTGCACTCTCGTCACTTTTTACAACAATCTGATTTTGAAATGTATTATTTTTCTTCGACGAATACATCGAAGGCAAATCACCGTCACAGGGTGAATCTTGAAACGCGTATACATCGTCGCTTTCATCCAGAAGCGAAGAATCATGCCGTACCGATTCGGCTACCTGTTGTAGACTGTTTTTGCCCGTTCTTCTCCGGTTTGTGCCGGTAATCATTCTAGACGATGGTTTCTTTTGCGATTTTGTTACATTTTCACTATACTTCGCACGGTGCGCCTTACTCTTCGCCATACTCTTGGAAGTTTTTACCTCACCAGTACGTGACGTTATGAGACTATTTTTCGTTCCAGTAACGCCACTTCTTACGTCTGTCGTAAATATGACGTCTGACGTTGAGATGGGTACATCGACTTTGTTCACGATGGACGAATCAGCCTCAATAGAGGGTAGCTTAGCTTCTCCGCACAAACTAATCAGCTGATCTTCGGTTATCCTCTCAATGTCCGTAGAGTTCACCTCATCGCTCTGTCCTGCGATACCAAACTCTTTGGGAATATCGCCACACAATGCTACATCAGCAAGCGTATCTAACCGAGATTCTTTACCGATGCCGATACCGATACTCCCTGTGCTAGCAGCCGACATTACAGTTAGACCTGTCATTGGTATTGAGACTTTGAAATTGTCGTATCCCTTCAAGGCTCCTTTTGTTTTTATTTTAGCGTTGTTACAACTCTGGCTGCTGGCGCTGCCACTGCTATTAGTAGACGATGATTGCACCGAGCTTTGTGGGGAAACACAGCGTTGAAACGTGTCATTATCGCCCTCTCCCATCACCTCATTAACGGTTGTATAATTCATTTGTTCTTGATCAGTAACGGATTCTTCTCTCGTGGCACAAGCAGCTCCCACGTGTAACATTTGATTTCCATCAACCGACGGTATGAAAGCGGACGAAATGGATGTCGACAAACTGTTTCCGTCATCCGTGAAAACTAACCGTCGGTCGGAAGAATTTCCCTGGTTCATCGTGTCGGTTGTTTTTAATGAAACGCCAAGATGATTTAATTGATCGTTTTCATTAGAATTGGATTCCTTCAGCATGGAGCAACACTCGTAGAATAGTTTTTCCTCTTGGCTGAGTTCCTTGACCGTCTGTTCATCACGATGGTTATTAGGCGTTGATGTGCGGTTGGAAGGACTTGACTCGAGCGTGGTCGAGCCTTCTGCCGCATTATTTTTCTTTTTCACTTCCTCCAACGCAGGGACAACACTAGATTCTTCGAACGTTTGTTTCGTTTTCAATTGCGACTGTTCGCTGATGGCATCCGTAATATCGTCGTTGTTGAGTGACAGCTTTTGTTGCGCGATTAGATATTCTTGCTCAGATAGCTTTGCAATATGGGATAGCGTCATGCGATGCTTATTGTACGCGTCTTGTTTTTTGAACACTTTGCGACAAAGTTCACAGTTGAAGGTTTGCGTTGGTTTGTTGTTTTGCTCCTGTGCTTTCGCCTGTTGACGCTTTAACTTGCTGCATTGACGTCTCGATTTTCTGCGCTTCCTTCTATTGCGTCCACTGTTCAGTGTGGATCTGCCTAACGTTGTTGGAATTTCAGTTGTGACGCTCATCATATCATCATCTAGCGCATCTGTGTTGGTAGTACTATCATCATCAGCAATCACCGACATAGCACGACCCGTACTATACACGGCTGTGCCCAATGGAGGTTTCGCAAACACACTCGCATGTTGGTTCGCAGCACCGCTATCTAGTGCATTACTTCGAGCCGCAAAACAAGCCAGGGACATATTATCATCGTCGGAATAGTCCGTAGACGAGTTGGATGAATTGCCCGTGTTATTGATGATAGTTTCCACTAGTTTGTTTATCGCTTTGGGAGACTCATCCTCATCGTTTGAGAATGAAAATGATTTTCGAGGTAACAGGGATGGCGTAGCAATTGTTTTCTCCATACCTTCGCTCTCAACTGATGGAAAAACATTGGATAGTAATGGTTCCGAATTGTCAACTCCGTTTTTCATATTGTTTACATTGACGGTCTCAACTGATTCTTTATCTATTTCCGTCGTTGGCGGTTCCAATAGTGTTGCTATGTTAGAAGGGTTCAGTTTTCTAGGCTTGCGCCGGGAACTATCGATCAGCATGATTTCCTCTTGGATGTTAAAAAGCTTTGAAACTGTCTCAGCAATCTGGCTATTTTTTGTAGTTCTTCGTTTTGGAGCATTGGATTCTTCCAAGTTGGATGTGTGTAGGAGCAAAGATTCTATTAATGGTTCCGGTGTCCCGTTCAGTGGCAACTGATTGCGACGTTTCCAATCACTTGGGCCAGGTGTTTTAGAACGGCGGGTGAGGGTTTTATGGGATGTTATCTGCTTTTTCGTTGCAGCAAGAAAGCCCTCATCTCCACCTGAATCTAATTCTTGCACGTGCTGGCGTAACTTTCGACTCTTTTCGCAACCATTCTCGAGCTGCTCTTGAAGCTCATCTGGCACTTGATAAATGGAAGCTCGCCGTCTATAGATACGTTTTACTTCGTTTCCAATATTGCGAAGATTTTCATCTTCCTTCGACGGTTGGGCAATGAGCTCCTTGTCTTTGACGTTAGTTGTGGATGAAGTCGCTGCTTGTTGCGGTGTTGTCAGAGCGCGTACACAGACAGAAGATCTTCTAGTATTAATTCTTCGCAATGGTATATTGTTTTGCAATCCAACCAATGGAGGAGTTCGTTCTTCTTCACTGGTCTTAGCATGCATGTTTGGCAATTCGCACGTTTCTTTATGATTCATCATGAATTCCTGCTGCTCCAAACTATTACATTCCACTGTTCTGATTTCATTTACTAAGCCCGTTATCTTTTCTTCGGCGTCAGGAGCAACCTGCATCTGCTCTTTGTTTTCCTTCGCAATACGCTCTTCTTCTCGTCGCTTCTGCAGGACGCGTCGGCGAGGATCACGAGGTTTCATTGTCGCTTCAACAAAGCTCTCTACCAGATCCAAACCCAGTTTTCCTTGGCTGCGTGTACCACGTCGCGATGTCAGGATAAGATCGTCCTTGAAAGTTGTGTTGAATAATTGGTTTTTCGTTTGTTCTTCCTCTTCTTTTGCAACATATTGGGCCAGGTCACGGTCCACAAATACAGATTTTCGACGAGACATAATACGTTTTGGAGGATTTGATGCAATCGGTTTTTGTGTCGCAGTTGTTAAATTCGACGCTTCTGCTTTCGATTGGGCGTCCGCAAAACATAGCGTGTTAGGGATTTTATTATTGTCCGAAAATTCTGTACAACGATGAGTATCAATCGGAGTGTGTTCGAGTTCTTGAGGATCTGTGAGATGACTTGACGCCTGCTTTCCTGATGACCTGTTGCGATCGACGGCTTGTATTTCTTCTACGGATTGCATATCAGATACAGCGGTAATATCATTGTTGAATTGGGCATCCATTATCCGCATCACTGTTTTCTTCGGCTCAACAGTAATGTTCGACTCAGCGGTAATTTGTGCTTTTAACCGAGTGGCTTTATGCATTGTGACCAATTGGTCAGATGAAACGTCTTGAACAACAGCACAATCTTTTGATGCATCTTTTTGAAGTGACGAAAAACGTTCAATGTCGATAGACAGCTTCCGCATTCGACGAAAGCCTGTAGTGGAAGGATCTTTTTCCGTTTTTTCACTAGCTTTAAATCTGCAAACTGTATTTTTTGCATTCGTTGGTACTTCGTTCGATACTGCAACTGATGTTTTCGATGTATCTTCATCTAAGCTGTGTTCTAAAGTTGATTCTTTTTCCTTTGCTATTTTTTTCGTATTATTTACTTTTTTTGGTGCAATCAATGTAGCGATCTTCGGTGAATCTTGCACCGCTAATTTTGGCAATCGAGGATTAGATTTACGCTTAGCTAGCTGTGGAATTTGCTCGAGAGTAAATTTTGCGTCCGGTGTCTCACACGTTAAGTCATGCAATAACTTCAGATCATTCAGCCGCGATTTGTCTACCTCTTTAAAGCTTTCCAGCAGCTGGTCTGATAAAATAGAGGCTAGCTCATTCTTTCGTCGTTTGCGCACAGTTTTCGTCAAACCCCCTTTTTGATTGTCGGTAGCCGTCAAAGAATCAATTATTTCTGAGCTTCCGTCTTTTTGTACTGTATGAGCCTCGTCAGTGATCGTTGTCGCGTGATTAGACTGCGTCACATCAAGGGGTTGCGATGGATCCGGTACTTCACACTGATTCACATCCAAGCGTTCTTTTGCGTGTGTCCTATCAGCATCTATTACCTTTTCGACGGGCTCTGTAGATGACTGTATCGATGGGCACATTTGCTCATTTTGTACATGTTTACCGTGATCTTCTGCCGTATTATGTGGTTCTTCTATAGATACACTTTCCTTTCCTTTTAACATTTTACCATCACCAGTTACATGTGGTGTTGCTAATTCAACATGCTGGTCCATCTGATCTACGTTTTGATGTGTCGATGGTGTCATATTTTCTGAATTTTCTCTGTCTTGGTTGTGCACAACTGAAAAATCGGAAATGTTGGAAGGCGTATTTTGTGGTTCTCGTGGAACGGATGAGAATGTTTCAACGGAGTGCATATTTCTCAAACAAACATCGCCTTGTTTTGAATCATTATAACTCTCCACCACCATATCTTTGGGTGGAATTTGAACTATCAAATCCTTCTGTGCTTCATCGACTCCAGTCACTTTTATCGTATGCTTTTCCATTATTTTATCTAAAATAGACTTATTCCATATCTGCTCCATCAATGCTTTCCGTTGGTAATCGGCCACAGACGCTCTACGTTTAATTATACGACCTACACCTTTACTCATACCTGTCGGAGCATTCACCTTTCCAACTGTAGAATCAAATGTTTTTATACTTTCCGTTCTTAAAGCGGACAAACTAGTTGTTTTTGAGGGCTGTTCGATCGGTGCAGCAAATGTACTCATGTCCGAAATGATAGGCGGTATCGTTACACCACAATTCTCTTCGACAGGAGTGCGAAAGACATTTGTACGCATAGTGATCGGTTCCTTAATCGGTTGCTTGTCCGGATTATATTGAGAATCTCGCTTCAACTCTAGGGAAGTCGACAGTGCTTCACTGCGTGTAGGATGGAAAATTTTTTCCAACAAAGCTGCGGAAGCGGCAGCAGCACTTGGTATCGTTAGTGGTGGTATGACGGGTGGTTTCAGGTGAGCCGGCAGCGTAACGCTAGCCAGTCGCTGCAAATCGATTGCTCCTAGCATTGGTGCGCCCGACGCTGGTAACAAGTTCGGTGCAACGAACGACAATGACATAGAAGCTAACAGATTGGCACTGGCCAAACCCGGGCTAGCGGATAGCGTTGATTGCACCGCTGGAATTGAAGGACATGTTGGATGTTGTTGCCTCACGGATTTGACAGGAATATCACGGTTCGTCTCTACGGTAGATACTGGTAATGGTACGAACACACTTTTTCGTCGGGTACGCTTTGTTGTTGGTGGCATTATCTGGCTGGGCATAGGTGGCATCGGAACTTGAGGAATGATTAGCGTTGTCATGGCAGGCGTATTTTTTTCCGGCAGATCGGCAATATGTCCCATCACACCAATAGGTGCTGCTTTGTGCATAGGACCGGACGAAACCATTGATATCGACTGTTTTGGAGGAGCTACCGAATGCATGGCGTTCAATTGGGGTGTCTTTTGAGTTGTGGAACATTGTGGCGCATTCATTTTATCGCTTTGAGACGACAGACATAGTGCAGCATTCATTTTTGGTATTTGTACCTCCTGCTTTCGCTCGAGGTTTGGTGTTTTAGATTCGGTGATGGTTACTGAAATACGATTTTCAGCACAAGGACCGGAACGTAGACCTGAAGGTATACGCATGGACGATGTGCTCTCTGACGTCTGTTCCGAGCAGTTCGGATGAATACTGTGGTCCAAATAGTTACTGTATCCAACGATCATCGTGTGATTCGGCTCCGAATGCTGTCTAAGGTTAGTGGCACTATTCGGCGCCGGCTTTACGAAATGTGAAGAATTACCGGCGAAGGGAATGTTTGTCAAGGATGCCGTTGAATCTATAGATGATTCGGTCACGCTACTTTCGACGTTTGATGATAACACTGCTTGGGCCGGTACTTGGCGATGACGGGCAACAATGGTGACCGATGGTGCTTCCTTCGAAAACGTTGGACGTGACTGTTTGTATTCGACGCGTTCAATTATCAATCCTGGTGGCAATTTAATGGACGATAAATTACCACTTCCCGATTTTGGTGTGATGGTAGCGTTATTGGAATCGGGTATAATAGAGATCGGGCTCGTTAGTTTGTGGGCACTGTGTTGATTTACAATCGCCGAGCTGGATGCCGAATGTTGATGGAAATGGGATGGCCGATTATGAGTGTGTGCATGCATAAAATGAAGTGCAGGTTGTGCAGACAGATGCCCAATCATTGAAGATTCCTGCTGTGCGGTATGCGACGTTGAGACGTGGGGACGGTGATCATCACGTTTCGGCATCATTTTAGCATTCCGAGTCGACCCTAACGGGCTGTTTTTGGATAAATTTAATGGCTCGTCGGACACTGGATCTGCAGATTCAATTGATAGCGTCGAATGTTGGAATGTAGATTGAGGAGCTACATTAGGAGATAGTGGCCGAACGTTAATAGCAGTCTTCAGCTGGATAGGAGCCGGCTGTGGGTTCGATCGAGTTCCCGTCGGGCAGCGTTCATGAGACCAAGTTGATACGGGAAGTTGCGTCTTGGGTTGTGCGAGTAGCAGGGATGTTGACGATTCGAATCTGTTATCCGACACAATTGGAAGAGAAGAATAAGACATTGGTGCTTGTGCTTCGGCCTGATTGTGTGGTTTACTTTTCACGTCCATTAAACTTCGTTCCGACTGCATCGCTGAGTTTCCACCGGTCGTGTTTACTGTCGCGGGTTCTGTGGCTGACAGGGAAGAAGAATGTGACGATTCATGTTGCATAGTGGTTTCGGGATGTGTTTCGTTGTTGAAAAAATCCACACCCAATCGTTCCGAAAGTTTCCCGGTCAGCATAGCTATGCAATCGTTTAGTTTTTTTGGTTTTCGTTTGCACCCTGATGCCGTTCCACTGGTGAAGTGCGATGGTAATGCAGCGGAAGAAATCGGTGAAATAGACTGTGATAACGAGGATTGCATCATTTCTGTAGGATCAAATTTCGTCGGTGTAGCGGGAGGATAATGATCACCGCCGCATTGCTTCTTAATAGGCTGGTCCGGAGTGAACTGAATAGATGTTATTACAGGAACACTCGCAGTGTTTGGTGCAAGGACATCAACGAAAGGAAGCTGTTGCTTGCTTTCATGCACATCCTTGGTATTGTTGTCCTCATCGTTTTGGCGTTCGCCAGACGTCGATGTATCAGCTGCTTGATCTTCCGCCAGCAGACTTGTTTTATCACAAGTTATCAGACCACTGCTAGGCTCGGAAGCATCTTTCGGTACATCTTTACACACAGAATTAACCGTGCCGTCTTCCGTCGGTGAATCGGCATCATTCGACAGTTTGTTCGTAACTACTCCTACAGCAGGCGTTTGGCTGCCCCTGTTTGGCATATTGTTCCTTCTTTTCAAGGCATTGCGTTTGCGTGCTTTATTTCTAATCGATTGCAGTGATGTTGGTAACACACGCTGTCCGCTGCTACGCAACAGTCTATGGTGACCGTTGGATGTGGATATTCTTACGAGTTCATGCTTATTTTTGTTCCATCGTAGCATTCTTGTCTGACTTACTGTCACCACCGGTGCACACCTTTTTACAATGACCTTTTTTGTCCTCCCTAAATGTTGAACTGTGTGAGCAAAATCTTTATGGCCTTTTCTGTCATTCGCATTGCTAAAATAGTCCCCCAGTGGAAGTTGTTTTACACGAGATTTTTTACGCGGTGCTTTATGGACCGTTCTAGACGACGCACGTAACGTGGTGCCGGCTACAGACAATGAACATGGAATAGTTTGTTTTGCACTCATCGCTGTAGTATTACACTGTGACCCTATCACCTTTCTTGACGTGGGAACTGAGGAGGTCGTTAAATTCTTATTAGTTTCAGTACTACTACCATTACCATTGTGGACAGATGCAGCAGTCAGTGGCGTTGGTTGAAGATTCATAGATTCACAAAGTTGTGAGGGTGATGTAGGTTTAACCTCCGCTGCAGATTTGTTGGAACCATCAGACACTCTTCCTTTAGCAGCCGGTAGCAAAGCGGAACTGTGAAAAGCTTTACGCCCAGGAACAATAGGCCGCTTGTTGATTTGATTCGATGTTTGGAGCTGCATCTGACGAGAGTTGCGCTTTGCCGGAAGATTAGCCAGAAGCCGTTTTACTATGTCACCTGGAAAACGGCAAACGTACAAAATTAGATGCATTATCATTAGAAACAACAAATTTATTACAAACACTCACTATCGCTCTCCTTCGGTTTGGGTGATTTTCTATTCTTTTGGGTTCCACTCAATCGAACTTGAGTATCACTGCTGCTACTGCTGCAGCTACTACTACTGGTGCTGCTACTGCTGCTACTGAGGCTGCTACTGCTGCTGCTGTTGTTTATGTTAATGCTGTCCCCATCAAGAGTGTTCAAATTACTCTCATCATGCGTAGACAAAGCAACATTAGCAATCGAATCCGCTTTTTCCTCGACGTTTGATTGATGTTGAACTTTTTTAAGTGTAGAAACCGAAGTAGGCGCCGCACAGTTTATACCGCTACGATTGCCACCCCTTCTTCGTTTGGCACGACGATATTTCATTCGTTTCTTCGCTTGCAGCCAAACGTAGTCGTTGGAGCAGTGCAGAATGTGTGCGTACAGGACTATCTGATTCTGGCACTCCTTCTGACACTTGCTACACATCACCGAGAGGGTGCTGCTGCTCTCGTCCTCATCATCGATTGTAAGTGCGGAACAGTGGGCGAGGGCATTACTGACGTCGGTGCTAGTATCCATCAGTGTAGTGATAGAGCTATTAGTGGAGTATCGACCATAGGACGAGCCGCTGGTAGTCGTTGAAAACGAGGTAGCTTCATTTGACGAAGAATCTTCATTTTTTATCTCGGTAAGTGTGTTCACGCCACCATCCCTAGCATTTCGATAGTTCGTCGGCTCGAGCGTAATACTATGGGCAATTCTTTCCGCGTCCGTTAAACGCATACAGTACTCACGGTGCATAGCCAGTGCCATGAAGGGAATGAAGAAATGTTTGTACAATCGCTTCTCAATAAGCTCTCGGCCTACTATTTCGTAGAAAGTAGAATGTACATGCGGATGGCGAAAAATGCGGTGTTCTTCCACCTGTTTGAGCGAAGTGAACTTCGCGCCGCAACCGTAACAGATGTAACATCGCGGACGGGCCCATTCACCGCTTAGTACGACTGGTGACTGCTGAGCATTCCGATTGAGTTGCATCAGCTGCAAGTGCTGCAGAAAGTTAAGCCCGTGGGTTGTCATTTGCGTGCTGTGTTGATTCGACGCCCATGGCACGAGCGACACACTGCCATTATCCAACATCAACTCTTTATCTTCCGAACATTTCGCACCCGTCGCCACCTCGCCTATAGTCTCCTCCGTCTGCTCCGAGTGCTCGTCGGATGGTTCGATCTTAATAATGCGTTGATCATGTTGCTCTAAATCTATCTGTGGCAACAGACGAGCATCCAGTATTTGATCCAGCTGCTCTACCATTGTTCGCTTTTCATGCCGCAAAGTGGCTCCAACCTCTTCCAACCGTACCGCCGTGTATGCATTGGAAGAAGAAGAACCATCCACAGAGTCGGATGGCAATATAAACTTGCACTCTCGTTCGGGGACCGATCGGCAATGTTGGAACAACTCATGCTTCGTGCGCATCGTCAGCTGTGTCCACATATCCAACTTGGAAAGATCACGTAAACCAACGGTAGGTTGCTTGATTTTCTTCACAATTCGGCCGTTTTCGTTGACGTATTTGTACTTCTTGACGAAATCCCACTTCCACTTCCATGAGTTCTTCGTGATCGGTTTTTTGGTTTTCACTGAGGACGTCGAGGGAAAGGATGTTGGGTTTGTGGCGCTCGTCGTTGGCGTCGGCTCGGCGCCGTACTGATCAACGGTAAGCAGCGTAGGAAACATTACAGAGATGGCCGGCAGATTGGTCGCTTCATGTATTTTACTCTCGGTTGAGACTGGGCTCTTGACGACCGTGGAGCGTACCGTAGGTACCGCAGCAACGGGGCTCATTGGACTCGGAGCATTGGGGCTGGAAGCTTCCAATTTCCCATCCAGATGGCAGCTTAGATTATTTTTCACATTTTTTGTAACGTTTTCGTAGAAATCTTCATCGAATATCCCTGTGGTGCTGCTTAACTGAACTATACTATTGCTATTGCACGGGTTACTACTTATGCCACAGACAGTGTTACAGCCAACATGATTATTGACACCGGCACTATTTCCACTGGCTTTTTCTGCGCGGTTACACGACCCTCCCAACATGTCAGCCGGTCCGAAAGAAACCGAAGCATTGGTACCACCAACATTAGCCATGTAGTCGGACCCTTTCGTTGACGCCTTACTGCTGGAATCAGCCATTTCCGGTTGCGCACCATCATTGACTGACACGGGGGCATTGTTCAACGTAGAACGAATTGTTTTGAGCTTCGAGATTTTGTTGTAGCAGTTGTGCAATGACTGTGCATCCTCGTTTGGTAATGCAACGGCTTTCTTCTTAACAGCCGATTTTCCAACTAGCGAAGGCGTTGCAGAAGATCCCGATGATCCCGTTGACGAGGGCGATGAGGTTTCCGACCCGACGGTGGCATTTGCAACGGTCGAAGCGGCAGCCAAAAGTCGCCGACTCTGGCGAGGTAAGCGATGCTGCGCAATACCCAATCGCGACAGAAGCATCGGTTCGGAATTTCGTCTTAAAAGCCGCTCCGATTTTTTGAAGGCTTTTGTTTTGGATTTACTATTATTGCCAGCGTTTTCGGCCAGCACTGTCGTTGAGTTACGCAACGAAGATCGGAGACATATGTTAGGGGCCACTACCAGCGGTTCACCCTTGCTGGTGCTGCTTGTACCGCTATCCGGTGCAAGGCGATCGGTCGCATCTACAACCAGTTCCGGCTGCACCGATAAAGGTTCGGCTACTGTCTCTACGCTCGTGCCTTTCTTGGGCATTTTACCGTTCCCACTACTTCGTGCTGTTTGGTGATGGTGAACGTTGGTTTGGCCCGGGCTGAAAGCTTTAAGGGCGGCTTTCGACTTCGGCCGTCCATTGTTAGTAGTGGGTGGATGCAATGACTCGAGGTGTGCCTCTCGGGCTTCTTCGTTGGAAAAGCGTACGTTACAACTTTCGCAAGCATAATATCGATCGGCGTGGACAGTTATTAGGTGCTTGAACAGCTCCGGCAGATCTCCCGACGAAAGATTCAATGCCTTTCCTTTATGGCAGAAATTGCAACACGATGAAGCGTCCGATCCGGAAGTGGCATTAGACACGACCCGTGCGCTGCTTCTTCGTTCTTTTGCTATGCGATGAATGCGGTCCGTGTGCTTGATCATCAGTTTCTGGTTGCCGAAACTTCGATCGCAGTACAAACACAAAACTTTATGCGCCAAGTTGTTATCGCTCGGGTCGTCCTTGCCAATGTCCACACCAGCCGGTACGGAGGACGTCTCACATCCGCTCTGATCAGGCTTATTTCGTGCCGATGATGCTTTAAGCTCAATACCAGAAACCGTGTCTAATGGTATGGTGGTAGCAATATGATTTGGGGGTTTCTTAATTATATTCAGCATTCCTAGTATTGATTCCAGCCGATTCAAAGGCAAACTGCAAATAATACTGGTGCTCGAATGTTCCTGCGTTAGATCATTTCCTGTTTCAGTGCTTTCTACCATCCCGATTGGCTCCGTGACATTGATCAAGGCTGGCGATGACGATGATGATGATGTAGAAGAAGTTGCTATGCCGTCATTACGATTGGAAGTCAACAGGCGGGAAGACGTCCTCCGATGGACGTACAGGTCTTGATGTGCGTCTTCTAGAGCGTTTGATTTGGTGGAAGGTTCCGGCAATGTACTCGCATGGTCCAACACGCTTTCCCGCAGGTTAGAAATTTCTTTACACGCATTTCTTCCCTTGCTGCTGTCGCAATCCTCCTTTTCTTGTTCCTGGCTTCCACCAACGGGCAGGCGTACCATTTTAGTCTGCAAAAAAGAGTTGCTTTGTACAAACGTTTTCAAATGAACATTTCCAGCAGTTTCAATTACCATTATGATTTAGTTTAACCATCCATTTCAAATCGCAACGATGGTTTCAAGGCATGCACCTTTGACACGATTGTGCATAATGATTAATCGCAATAGACTCACTGCACACAAAGCGCCATGTAGTGTTGTTGTAGTCACACAATTTTTCAATTTTTTAATTAATTACCACGTGTATAGATATGTTTAACCCTTTACGAAAGCCATATGGTGCAATGTGAGAACCATAGCAGGCATATTCTTCGGTTGGGTATGATAGCACATTTGATTTTTGGTGTTGTTTTCGCTGGATCTTCATCTATGAGAGAATATCATATCCCAACCACACGTCGTCGGTTACTTTAGTTTCTGTCCTTCCGTTTCAGAACCAAACAAAACTGGCGGACCCTGCAACAGTAAAAAATATGTTACTTGCAATTCCAAACAACCCTTTGCAGCGCTGCAATTTTCTCTATATTACACACGCACTTGCATCGATTTTACAATGCAATGCAGGTATATTTGATCGGTTAGAGCTGAAGATGTATATGCACGCTGTTTCCAGCCAGTGATGTGTTTTGTTTTATTTTTTATGGCTGTTTGATGGTCTGGTCCAAACGTTCGTTCGCGCACGCACTAACAAACACAAACACTACCATTTTTTCGTGTTTTTTCTTTCACTGCTGTTTGATGACACCCTTTTCTGAGCATGATCTTAACAGCAGCGTATAAGACGGGAATTTTGGAAAGGATTCTTTCTTAAAACCCTACACTAACCGCACAGGTCGACACTTTTGTTGTTTTCATCTTCACTTTGAAACTTTCATTCTATATTATCGGGTATTGCACTTGGATTATGCTCGCAATTCGTCGGATGAAGAAAACAAAACATAATCAACATGATGACGAACCATCGCGCGAAAACATGTTCTTGTTCATTGTTCACGTCACATTCGGTCACACATCTCCTTGCAGATGGGAAAACACGATTTTATCTTGAGACTTTGCTTCTCCTTTTGTTTAATTAATCCACGACGAGCAAAACGGAGGCCATCTTGCTTTTCATTTACGATGCGTTTTTGGCTAGCGATGGGCTCTCGAAAGCAGAACTACAGTTCCGCTCCGGGTATCAAATGACAGTGAGACTGTCAATGAGAAAGACACTGCCCCGTTGGCATCGCTGGTACAGAACTACAAAGCAGCAGTTATTCAGCTATATTACATTTCGTTTTCGAACTGTATACCTTAAGTACGGTTAATCAAATTGCACTAGGCACGCCATTACTTTCGGTGTTCAACTTTTTCATCTTTTATACTCAACAACAACTTTTCAGCAATTTTTTGAACATTTACGAGTTTACATTTTGCGAGTCTGTCTGATTCAAGGAGATTTATAGGAGGTGTAGTCATAGCGATCGACCGTTTTTTTTAGCAATTTAACCTCAGCTGTCAAAACGGCTGTGTAGTGGGACAGAGAACACACACGTACGGTACAATTTTGACAACTGTGGTCAATCCCCGTTTCACTCTTTCACGACGACCAAATGTTCTAGATGTCTACACCTACTATATATCTCCTTGGTCTGATTCAACAGGCGTTGTATGGATTGTGTATAATCATGCATTTGCTGCTTTTTAGTGTAGAATCGACTCTTTATTTATGTTGTCTGTCCGTTCCCTTCGACCGTCATCAAGCTACTGTCAATCCATCTGTCAACTTCCCGCCTGCTCCTATCGATCTTCTATCTCTGTCCCTGATGCTTCTTCGCTCCTATCCAACGAAAATTTCTCGTTGGATGGACGTGCTTTTGAGGGGAATTTCTCTATCGCACCCGCTCGCACTCACGGCAAAAATGTCCCT
>KB672491.1:6729049-6760593 GCA_000349145.1 Anopheles dirus | reverse complement strand
TGTTTGCCGATGTCGCATCAATTAGGGGAGAGGGGTGGATGTTAGTTAAGGGAATCCAAGAGAAACATTAAATTGTGATCAATTCTCTGGGTGCAACGGATGTGTTGGAGTATTCTTTCAAGAAATCTAAACAGCCCGGGGCACTCGAAGAATGTCATAAACGTTCATCGCACAATGCAACGAAAGTCTCTGTCGCATTTTTAAGCTGTCCTTATTCTGTTTAGTGTTGTTGTCTTTCACTACAATCCTCGAAACCAAAGTAATACAGCATTTTTCGAGATTGGAGTGAAAGTATTCCATCTTGTATGCTTTGTTCGACGATGTTGCATCTATTAGTGGACAGGGTTTGATGTTTGATAAGGAACTCCAAAAGAAACACTACATTTTGTGATCGCTTCTCCAAGAAATCTGGAATATGTTTTCAATAATTTCAAACTTTCCGGATCTTTTGAAAAATGGCAGAAACGTTCATCGCACAGAAGGGTAACGATAGCTTCTAACACACCTCTACGCCCTCAACATTCTGCTCCACGCTGTATCCTTCGCTCCAATGTTCGAAACTCATCTATTCGGGCTCTCGCAGTTGTGTCCAGTGGGTGGCAACGTGTACGGCATTTATCCGGTATGTATCCGCAGCTTCGGAAGTCGCGAAATCTTCCGGAATTACGGCGGTGCGATTTCAACTCCGCCGTTCCTTCGACGCTTCGTCCACCGTGCAGCTAGTTCTTCCGCCTAAAGCCTCTCCATAGTCTGCCGATAGTGTGATTTGCTATTCGCGGCAGATGAGCATCGGATACATGTGCTACAATGTGTCAAGCTGGTTTACTGCACCTGCAAGCACAACCCCAACGTGCTCTGTTTAGTTTGGCTGGGCGAAAATTGGCTGTTGCGCAGGAGCAGAACCGAAACGGAATTCGCGATCTATCCTTTGCAACAGTTGGACGTTGACGCGCAAAACAGGTCGACACTTGTGCCGCGATTTTGTTGATAATTTCCATTTTTTTTCCCCAGACACCCGGCACCAGCTACCCTTCTGCGCGCGTGTGTGTGTGTGTGTGTGTGTGTGTGTGTGTGTGTGCTTACGTTCATTGAGATCGCCTGCCGTCGTGCCGTACCTGCCTCGGTGCTCTCTCTCTCTCTCTCTCGGCTCCCGAGAGCCCGAGAGAATGAATCCTTGGCGCAGGTACCCCGCCCTATTCTTCGTCCTTGCGCTCTGCCGCTGTGTGCGTGCGCATGCGCACCCCTCAACGAAACAGGCACCCGGGCAATCGGCCAATCGCGTGTCCTGCCGGGGCCGGGCATCCTTGCGGTGGTGGTAGTGTGCGCGCCCGGGGGCACAGACCCCGCCGGTCCGTTTAAAACATTCGCACCGTGCCGGAGCGCAGATCAAACGGGTGCGAACCGTCGGCGAGTGAACATCAATCGAGTGCGCGGATGAGTGTGTTGCCAGTGGCACAGAGCGAAACAAGGACCTTCTTCCTGCGAGGTGTATATGTGTGTGTGTGTGTGTGTTTGCAGTGTAAAGCGAGCCGGTTCAAACACACGATCAAACGGAGCGAGTCTGCGCCATCAACCGTCAGCAAGCAGCAGCAGCCTAGATGATGTTCAGCAGCCTGCCAGCGGGCCAGGAGCGCGGCCAGGACATGTCGCAGTCGCCGGTCAGCTCGCCGGAGCTGATCGACCCGCGCTACGGCCACCTGCGCCTGCCGGCCTCGTCCAGTGAGTATGCGCGCAAAGCCGCCGGCCTGCCGTCGCTAACGAACGCCCCCGGCCCGGGGTCCCTCTCGTGCGCAGGCCGCATCCTGTACGACGTGCCGTGCAAGGTGTGCCGGGACCACAGCTCCGGCAAGCACTACGGCATCTACGCGTGCGACGGGTGCGCCGGCTTCTTCAAGCGCTCGATCCGGCGCAGCCGCCAGTACGTGTGCAAGTCGAAGGCGGAGGTCGCGTGCGTGGTGGACAAGACGCACCGGAACCAGTGCCGGGCCTGCCGGCTCAAGAAGTGCTTCGAGGTCGGCATGAACCGGGACGCGGTGCAGCACGAGCGCGGCCCGCGCAGCTCGACGCTCCGCAAGCAGATGGCGCTGTTCATCGCGAAGGACTCGCCGCTCCGGCACGACCTGCTGCTGGCGCCGGGCCTTGGGTTGCCGCACCAGCACCACCAGCACCATCACCACCACCACCACCACCAGGGTGGTGGACACCATCACCACCAGCACCGGTTCGAGCACGGGCAGCCCGCGATGGGGCTGGACCTGTCGCTCGGGCGCAACCCGTTCCTGACGCCGCCGCCGCCGCCGGCCCCGCCGTCGGCGTCGGCCATCGCCGCCTACCAGCCGCCGGCCCCAGCGACGGCGGTCAACGCCGGCGCCAGCCTGTTCCACGCGGCCCACCCGCTCGTCGCGGTCGACGCGATCCGGGAGTCGGCCGCCCAGCTGCTGTTCATGAACGTCAACTTCCTGAAGAGCCTGACGCCGTTCACGCAGCTCCCGATGGCGGACCAGCTCGTGCTGTTCGAGGAGTCGTGGCGCGAGTTCTTCATCCTCGCCGTCGCCCAGTACCTCGCGCCGGTCAACTTCAGCCAGCTGCTGGTCGCGTACGAGTACCTGCACGCGGGGGGCGCCGCCGTCAGCGAGTTCCTGCTGAAGGAGGTCGAGATCTTCCAGGAGGTGCTGGCCCAGCTGGCGGCGCTGCGCGTCGACTCGAACGAGTACGTCTACCTGCGCGCGATCGTCCTGTACAAGAGTGAGTTCGACGCGGAGACGAGCATCTCCAGCGTGAGCAGCGACGGCTCGGACGTGACGACCGGGTCGTCCGCGAAGTCGATCGGCGAGATCGGCACGGTCCGGGCGCTGGAGGAGAGCGCGCGGGAGGCCCTGGCCGCCTACATCGGCACGTGCCGGCCCGCCCCGGCCAACCGCTACCGGAGTCTGCTCCAGCTGCTGCCCGCCCTGCGCAACGTCTCCGCCTACACGATCGAGGAGCTGTTCTTCCGGCGCAACATCGGACCGGCCCCGCTGCTGAAGCTCCTGCTCGACTTCTACCGGCAGCAGTGAGCTCCCGTCCTTCTTACCTCCCTCCCTCTCTCTCTCTCTGTCCCGATCCCGAGGGATCGCTAAAACTTCTGTGATTGGTGTGTGTGGTGTGTGACGATAGCGCGGATTTTAGATGTTAAGTTAGGCGTGCGCGACGGCAGATTATAGTAACCAGAACGCATCTTTATCATATATGTCAGGTTGTGCTCGGACGCGCACGAATAGTTAGACGAATAAACGAG
The DNA here is from genome assembly GCA_000349145.1 of Anopheles dirus. Lineage (NCBI taxonomy): Eukaryota > Metazoa > Arthropoda > Insecta > Diptera > Culicidae > Anopheles > Anopheles dirus. The sequence goes on along the minus strand of KB672491.1, from coordinate 6,757,316 downwards.
GAAAACTACAAAACTGAACAATTCGCCTTTGATTGGTGTTGGAAGGGGTTCTGTTGGAGAAAGAAACGATTGCGGCTTCTCGCACGGGATTGCTATATTTGCGGTAGGGATTGATGTTTTGGGGATATCATTAGAGATCGTGAAGAGAAATGTTGCAAAACAATCGAGACATATCCGGGGCCAAAATTCTCGAACTCTCTTCTAAGAGGACGCAGTCAGAATCAGGACATAGCTCATTGGGTTAGACTCCACATCGCGCGGGATGTCTCCACTCGTGTACAGATCACATAATTCCATCGCGTTTCAGTGTCCATTAATAACTTCAAGTTCGGAAGTTTTACCCAGTTCATATGAAATGAAAGTCGTCGGATGTATCGGACAAACCGTTTTGTTCTGTAACTAGCTTTGCCTATACGAGTGGAGCTAAATTCGACCATCTTCCAGAGACGTAGTCGCAACGATTGCAGCATCCAACCAGCATCCAACAGCAATGTCTTCATCGGTGTACAGATCGCATGATTCTATCGCGTGTTAGTGTCCTCGGTTGTTCTTGAGTCATGAATAACTTTCTAAAGGGGAGTTCTAGAGCAGATTTGTCGGAAGTTTTACCCAATTTCTTTACTATGAGAGTTTCTTGGAAAGGTGAGACGTCGGATGCATCGGATAAACCTTTTTGTTCTACTACTATCGTTCCCCAAACGACTAGAGATAACTGCACCGGTTGCAGGTGGATCCAGCTCCACAGCCCCAATCACTCCACCTCGCGTGGGATCGTCCTCGCGCGATCGAGGTCGAGGCTGGCAGGCAGAGTCAAGCAACGGACGGATGTCCCAGGCGCGCGCGCGCTCGAAAGCCGATCCGTTTTGTGATTCCTGGGGCACAAAAGCCGTCTCGGGACTTCAACGTTCCTTCGGGACGGCTCATTTCGTCACCGTATCCCGCGCCGGGGACTGTGTAAACAGGCGCTGTTGCGCTTATCTCAATCGCATCACCTTCGACGGTATGCACGCCCGACTGCTCCCGAGATGCCGGTGGGAACAGCGACGTTCGTGGAGGCAATGTTGAATGCTTTATTCTTTCTTTCCCTGACAATCTCTGACGGCGAGGTAATGGTGAGGAACGGCAGCTCATATATAGATCTATATAGATCAACGCTCTTCTTCGGAGTTGGTGAATGGCGCGGATGCACGCCGAGTGAGTGGCTCCCGGGGACCGTCCCGCCAGGATGCGCGCTGCTCAGTTCGGTCCTCATATTTCACCAGCCCGACCTCGAGTTTCCTTTTATGTGCGCACGCTGGCATTCGGCAGGGACCGGTTCGCTTTTGTTTGGCGAACGATTGCCTTATCCTTCGCCCCATTCATTCCCATTCAGCATCTCGACATCTCATCTTCTCAAGCTCTTTTTTTTGTTGCTTCTACTGCTGCCTCTGAAGGTGATCCTTTCATGCCGAGTGGTCCCGGCTCGAGTTCCTCATCCTCCAATCCGCCGCGATCAAGTGAAAAAGGTATGCAAAACCTTTTTTCCCAAGCCCCGTATGACGAACGACGACGACTAGGAGGAGGAACCCAGGATGTTGCCAGGAAATCTTAAACCCCCCCTTACTCGCTTCTCCTTCCGTCTCTCTCTCTCTCACTCTCTCTCTCTCTCTTTCCAGAAGTGCGCATTGTCAGCGCAACAGCACAAAGCTTCGAAGTCACACCGGCGGACGGGAACTGAGCGATCCGGTAGCGACAATGACGGTGCTGCTGTTGCTGTTGTCGCTGCCGCTGCTCCGGCATCCTGTCCGCGAAGCACACCGGCAAAGCGGACTGCGAAAGCAGAAGCAAAAATCAGCTAGTCAACATAGGTTCCGCGGCGAGCGTCTCTATCATTGAGCGTCGCGTCCCCTGAGGACGTCGTTTCGCCGTTGCTGCAGGCATGAATAAGCAACAAAAACCCGGGTTCCGGGTGGCAAAAGTGAAGAAGTGATTGCTGCGAGCAATTAGCGCGCGCTGCATACGGGGAGCTCATCGCATTTGGAATGTCTGCAAGGACGCTGTAGCGGTCGGGGTACCCACCCACCTGACTTTGGGCTGGAGCGCTTTGTTTGCCGTTCAACAATTCGCCCACACGGTGAAGATATTGCTCCCCGGCGTAGCTACCCTGAATCGCAGGGATCTAATGGCCCACAGCCATCCATTAACGCCAACCGGAGGGTATGGCTAGTTTATGAAGTGCGTGCTGTGTGTGTGTTTCTATATCTCCAATGCCTCTAGAACTTCGCTGACAGCAACGAATGGGCGGAGCAGTTGGTGTTTTATGTTCAATGGAGACGTCGCAGCGCCCGGACCTCCTCAGTCCAAGGGTAGTCCGGGAGATTCCTGCGCATATAGCCTCCGACACCCACCCAGGGTAGAGAGCCGGGCCGCGCATCGTGCCGTCGCTTCGCCCGCGGGTAGAAGGCACAAGTCGCAATGTCGGATCGGCTGCCACTACCCGTAACGGCGGGCGCGGCGGCTTTCGTAGAGCGCGGCCGGGGGCGGTCTGTTTTCAGAAAACATTTAATGTCCGCCTCGCCCGATTATCGGTAATGTCGCAGCAACTCGTTCGCGTCGTTTATTAGTTCGCCCGTACCCGGGCTGTTGTTGTTACCGAGTCTGACCTTACATTTCGTTTTTTAATGAACTGACATTCATGCACGGGACCGATCTTTCTTTAATTGCTCCACGAGACATGATGAGCACAGCTATGCGGACAGTACCTGGAACGCTGATTTCTGCAAGCTAACGTACAAATGGAACGATTGCCTTTTGTGCGGTTAATGTCTACGATTCGAAATGGAACACTGTCGAAGGTTTTTTTTAAAGCTTTACCTACACATGACATGTTTAGATGATGTCCCTAATGATGGGGAAGTTTTTGCATTATAGGCGATAGGCGACATTGAGGACACAATCGAAGTTTGAGCGAGATTGGCTGCGCTGGATCATCTTCCAGAACAGCAACGCCCTGTGTTCTAGAACATCTCTCGAAAACTCCAAATGTGGACAACGCTCCAGCGGGAAGATCCGCCAAGAAGCGAACCCACGAACGTTGATTCCAGCGAACATCCTGCGACACAAGAAAGGAGCAATCCACAGGCGATAACTCCGGCTAAGGATATAGTGTGTAGGAGAGTGGTAAACAATAGAAGACGAAAGAAAGCAAGCAACCACCACGATCGCAATCGCAGCGCAATTTGTCAGCCCTCCGGTTGATCATTTGACAGTTCGGTGTGCGCCATTGTGCGCACGTCGCAGCGGGCCCTCCTCCGACGGGGGAGATTTTGATTGTACCGCTGCACCGTCCTGCCCCGAGCAGTATTTTCCTTTCTAATTAATGTAATCCGACCATTGTGCCGCCTTTCAGCAGCGCACTGGCAATGGCGGCCGTGTAATGAGTTTCTTTTCTTGCCTCCGTGCCCGGGTGTTTCGCACAGATCGTGTTTTTTGGCTGTTGTTGTTGTGTGCGTGTTGTTGTTGATGTTGTTGTTTGCAAATCTAACGCTTCCGAGAGGCCGAAGAAGTCGGGTCGCTCGCACGGCTGGCACACGGGCACGGTTCCCAGCGCCCAGCGCGAAGGCAGGTACTGTACGGGAAGGTTCCTCCATTCTTCGGCGTTCCGTTCCGTGGAAGTGGACGCGGCAGGAACAGGGGGAACAAAAAAAAAACACAGCAATACTGGCTTAACGGTAGCTTTTTGGCACCGAGCCTTTGGCCCGGGGCCGGTGGGTTTTTGTTTTGCTCTCTTCCATGTCGTCTTCTTCTCTCTTTTTTTATGCCATCAGGGTGACTAATTGGTTCTGGTGTTTTGCAATCGAAAATCCATCCCGGTGCCGGTTTGGTTGCTTTTAGATGTACTTAATTTCTTTCTAGCTCTCGGACTCGTCCTACCTGAAGCGCTGGAAAGCACGCTGGTGTGGGCTTTTCTTTTGGCACAGCCATTAACTGGCTGTCCTGAACCGTGGTGGCGAAAACCAATCAACGGAGTTAGACAGATGCTTTACAAGGCGTTAAAGCCCAGCGGAATATTGGTTGAGACATCTCTGGCTTGGCCTTCGGCGGCTTCCACGGGCTGGTCTTGTTTTGTACTGGTTTTGTTCAACAAATCAATATAGGGATATAGACTATTCTGTGTTTTTTCTAAACTTAAGAGTATCTTTCGAATATAGAGCGATCGAAAAACTCTGACCGAGAGAATTTCTGAAGATTTTCAAAAAAAACCTCAACATTTATAGAAAATTTAGCAAAATCTCTACTCAGAAAGCTTTATATTTCAAATAGTTAGGAAAGCTTCTTAAACGATAAAATTAGAAGAAGTTTCAATATCTTTCTGTAGGCAACTTTCAAACATGACTATGCAATTAGTTTCAGTTAAGATTCACAGAAAAGAAAACAAACTGTCCATGATACTCTCCTGACAATCCCAAGTCGTTGCCGTCTTGACAGCAGATTTTAAAAGTCCAGCGGGATATCGGTTAGGACATCTCTGGCTTGACACCTTCTACGACTTCCACGGTCTGGTCTTGTTTTGTCCTGATTTTGTTCAACGAATCGTTCAACTTCCCTAGTTTGTTATCCTACAGCTCCAGATTGATTTTTCATAACTCCGGAGTATCTTCCAAATAAAGAACGATCGAAAAACTTAAATCATTTCCTCAAAATTGCTCCTGTTCCTGCCGAGAGAGGCTTCTGTGTGAACTGATTTGATTTCTGAAGATTTTCCAAAGAAAAAAACCATTAAATTTATAGAAAATTTAGCAAACTCTCTAATCACAAACCTTTATATTTCAGATAGTTAGAAAATCTTCATGAACGATACAATTAGAAGAAGTTTCGATATCTTTCTATGGGCAACTTTCAATCATGAGTGTGCAATAAGTTTCAGTTAAATTTCCCAACATAAAAACAAACTGTCCACGATACTCCCCTTACAATCCCAGGCCGTTGCCGTCTTGCCAGGCCCGTCATCGTCAAGCCGACGCTTGAGCGGCCGCGCAGCCACACCCGAATCCGCACGGCCGGAATCATCCTCAACGAGCAAACTCAAATAATGCGATTTTCCGACTTCGACTGCCGCCTGCGAAGAGGTGTACTGGTTGTTATTATTATGTCCGCTGTCGCTCACCCCGATTGTGTCACGTCCTTGAAGTGTGCAATCGAGGCCAGCCGGCTGGGGTTGCCCGGGCCAGTGCCCATCAGCTGCTGGCAAACATGGATCGGCAAACAGACGCGGCCGGTTAATCGCTTCTTCAACCGGCAGCCACGCGTTACGCGCGGCAAATCAGCGCGCCCGGGCGGTTGATTTCTCGACACCCCCTCCGCGTCACGCGTGCCGGCCATGCAAATCGCGTGCGTCGGTTGGCACCGAACTGCGACCGGGTGTCCGGGATGTGGGAACTTGGGATTATCGGCTGTTAGGTTCTGGTACAGCGCACGAGAGAGAAAGGGAGAGATCTTCCTGACTTACATCGTTCAACAGGGGAAGCATCACGATGCTCCAGGCACCATATTGTTCAAATTATGCTCTCGAGCACTCGTTATATCCCCTAAAGATTTTTTTTAATTTCAATTTCAATGTATAATCATTTCAATTTTTTGAAAAAGCTCCCAAAAATCCAAAATTGACAATATTATCTCACAGCTAAATCCGCATTACGATCTATTCTTCTAGTTTCTGTATCGATACAAACTTCAGAAATTAGACAAAAAAAAGTTTGCTCATATTTCTGTCTCTACAAGTTCTGGAAAGGGTTCGTCGCTTGTTTTAAAACTTTTTTTTTTATTTCGATTTTAACTTATTCCAAACATTCCGCTTGACACCATCATGCGTGCAGCTCTCTCGTACGGCTGTTCCTCGGCGAAGCCCGGGTCCAGAAATCACAACCACATCCGTCCGGCGGCGCGTAACTCGCATCGGCCCAGGAAGGCAGGCGACGAACCCGACCGAGCGACCGAGTGAAATACAGTTACAACAACAACTTGTCACATATGTCCCAATAAAGTCGCAGTAAACGTCGCTCGCCCAGCGCACCGTACCGCATTGTCTCCGTGTGGGCGAGGCGGGAACGGGAAGCAAAACAAACCTAGTGTAAACACGCGCCCGGTGCCGCCCGCCCGGCCAGACCGAGCAACACCAGCCACAAAAGGGAACCCAGGCGCAGGCGAAGGCGAGCACGGCCCGGGTGTTTTTGCGGCGGCCGGCAGACCGGAGGTAATTCTTAAGCCGTCATAAAATCATAATTTCTTCATTCCAGAAACCGATGTTGCTCGCCTCACCGCTTTCGGTTCGTTATCCGCCGGCTGAAACGGTTTTACGATCGACGATTATCGGCCCTCTTCTTTTTTCTCTTTTCTTTCGGCCCTTATTTGTGTCCGTCTGCCATCGCCTCCTTTCCCGTGGTGAGGACACACCTCAACGGCTTCATCATCTTCTGCGTGTCGTATTCTCATGGAAAATGCGACTGCGGGGAGTTCTGGGAGCCTCCGTGCGGCCTTGGGCGGTGGGGATCCGTCCCGCGCTCGGTCAATGGAGCGCCCGGTAGGGGACCGTTATCCCGGGGCCGCTTCCCTGGCCCAGGTAGGCCAGGTAGGCTCCGGGCTTTGCGGTTCTGCTGCCGGCGTTGTTGTGCCGTGATTTATGATTTGTTATGAGCGATTTTATGAAGTGCTAAACGACTCCGCCGGCGGTGCGTCAATGGCCGGTGCGTTCGGGGTTCGCGTTTTGCTCAATGAAATCCTCGCTGGCACTGGCAGGAACGTTCTGGCACGGTTTAACGTTTTCTCATCTGTTTGTTTTTGCACGACTCGGCAGCGTGTGACGCAAACCCTGCAAGCGAAATAAACTTTACGTAAAACACAAATGAACTCGTCTTTTCGACACAGTTCTTATACAATGTATCTTTTGAGCACGAATTATATTATAGCCTGAAAATAGCCCCAAACTCCATCTATCCACATGTGGAGAAAGTGGTTCAGAAATTCAAAAAAATCCAAATCCCAAGAAATAAAAGAAAAACTAAAAAACAAAACAAAACGAAATAGAAAAAAAACGAATAAAATGAGAAAAATCAAGTGTTTAGCTTGTGCACTGTGAACATTCTAATTTACGCGCTTCAACACTCACGGTCAAATAGACCGAATAGTCCTTTGGTGCAAATCAAGGTGTCAAGTGACACCTAGAAAGTTAGTTTTGGCATTTGTTGACCGATTTGGCTGACATTGTCACCTGTTATGCGCTAATTATTCTAGTTTTATAATCCGTTGAGCTTGTGACCCTACGTCAAAAATTTAGAAACGTATAAAAATTACACGCAAACCATTTCGGAGCGCGAATTCCATGAAATGGCATATCCAAGGGGCAGTCATCCAAGACCTAAGAAAAAAAAGTCCGATAAAAATGTGGAAATGGCATCAATTTATATATCAACTCCCGCTATCTCTTCACAGAGAAAGCCACTTGACAATTCCAGACGCCATTGAAAAACGTGTAGACCGAACAAAAGTGTTTTTCTATATAAATAATACAACAATTACATGAATTATGTCTTAGAAAAGCACAAAGAACAATAAAACCGTCGTTGGAATAACGAACTTAACAAACAAGCAAAAAACATGTTTAAAATAATATATTCTTCTTCTTCTTCTTCTTCTTCTTCCAGTCATAAAGTGCAATTTTCAGCGGAAAATTCTGTTTTTTTTGGAGGTCCTGGACCTATCTATGCCATTTCATGAAATTTGGGTTCCAAAAATGTTCACTTATTTAACGTTTTTAAAATTTTGACGTAGGGTCACAAACTGAACGGATTATAAAACTAGAATAGCTAGCTCAGGACTGAAAATGTCAGCCTAATCGGTCAACAATTTCCAAAACTAGTCTTCTAGGTGTCATTTGACACTTCGCTTTGCACGAAATGAGTTACAAGCTGTATCTCACAAGTCTACAGATTCTAACATTGAATAGAAACATTTTTTGAAAAAAAAACTTCGCATAAATATAAGACTTTGGGGGAAAACCCGGTTTGTCAATATCTCTAATCGTTTTGGAGTTATCGAAGCGCAAAGTGGCAAAAGTGTCAATTGACACCTCGATTTGTCCGTTAGTGTTAGCACTCATTAAGAATAAAAATAAATAACAAAAATATTACAAAAAAATACCTAGGAGGCGTATGGTGAACCCTGTGATCTTGCATAAAACATTTGTTTGTCAAAACACTGAATATTCCGATTAAAGGAAAAACGCACAAGAAAAATGGATCGCCCGGTCCTGGATTGTGGAACTCAAACCACGGTGAGCCATTTTTTAAGCCGCTCCAGTTGGACATAACCAGCGCGGAGCGACACGTTTGATGCGACACGATGACAGCTCGTTCTTGAGAAAGGCCCTCTCCATGGGAGTGACTGAAGTGCCGCACCGCGATCGGCAAAACTCGCACCGAAAAGTTCGGTGCGCGCAAGGAAGCGGTGGGACAGCACAACGAAGAGAGAGAGCGAGAGTGCGAAAGCAGGAAAGCACAGAAATGCAAATCCACCCTGTTGAAGTCCTGGGGCGGCCGCGCCTACACGAAGAATGGCCTAATCCGGCAGCTAATAGATCAGATTTGGCCGGTAATTACTCGGCAGCGCTGCACGAAAAGAGCATTACGGGGTGTGTGCGTGTGTGTGTCGGGGTCCATTGTGTTTGCGCGGGGTGGGCCGCTGCTAGGGGGTTGACTTTGTTGTCGCTATTTAGGAAGCGGCCCGATCCCGCCGCACAGCCCGGCCGGGCCTTGTGTTTCCTTTTCATTAGGATCATCCGCCCTTCGGGTGCCGAGCGGCAAGCGCACGGGCCCTGACGCTGCCCCGCAGGACTCGAGGCACTCGGAGCTTTCCGCCGGATTTGTCGGTTTGCTTACCTCGCCGCAACCGGGTCCTGCCCGACCCCGGTCGCACACTAATCCCCAGGCACGGTGACGATCGCGCGCTGGTCGGTTTGTTTTCGCAAGCTGCCGGGGCGCGCCTTCGGATGTAAGGCACTCCCCGAGGCCATGCTCGAGGAGGCCGCCCTCGGAGCGTCCGTAAGCTCGCGTCGGCTGCCGATCGGCCTGGGCGATATGCTAATGCCCAGGGCTGCGCAGGTAGCGCACCGGGCCCGTTTGATATCGCCGGGCCGGCCGGGGATGCGCAGCAGCAAGGCTACTGCCGCTGCCGGAGCTACTTGAGCGAGGCGAGTAATTATCGATCGTTTACCCGCACGGCCCCCGGAGGCCCCTTTCCGCTCCGGACAGCTGGGTTTAAATATTAGAAATAATATTTATGATAAATATTAAATTAGACGGCACTTGAATGGCGAGCAGGGACCTCACGGGGCCGTGTGCTTCTGCTGAAGTGCGAACGGGTGCGAACTCATTGATCGGGAGGAGAGCGTAACGGCAGTGGCAGATCGAGGTACAGGGAGGTTCTAAGCGGATCGACCCGATGGGCCCATGTTTGCCCTTGCAAGTTAAAATGATTGTAGAATAAGGATATAAGCAATAAGGGTTCTTCATAAGCCGCAATAAGTGCAATAAGGATCCGATCTGGTTCAGGTAAGCCGCCGATGAAGCTCCAATAACGTTCAGGAAAGTTTTTGACTACGCGCCAAAATGTGTTCGATAAGGTTCCGATAAGGATCCGACAAGAGCTGGATATCATTTCGGTAAAGCTTCGACCAGGTTCTCGTAAGTCTCACATAAGGCTCCAACAAGTCTCGAATAGAGTTCTAATCACACTTCGATACGGTTCTGACAAGGCTCCTATAAGGCTCCAATAAAGTTCAATAAGGCACCGAGAAGGTCCCGATTGGAATCCGACAAGATTATGATAACGTTTCGATAAAGTTCCGATCAGGTTCTCGTGAGTCTCCCTTAAGGCTCCGACAAGTCTCCAATATGGTTAAATAGAGGTACGATAAGGTTTCCACAAGGTTCTGGTAAGGTTCCGATAACATTTCGATATGATTTCGATCAGGTTATAATAAGGCTATAACAAGGTTCCGATCAGGTTTTCATAAGTCTCCCATAAAGCTCCAACATGTCTCCTATAAGTCTCCAACAAGGTTCAATAAGGGTAAGATAAGGTTCCTATAAGGTTTAGTAAGGCACCGATAAGTTTTCGATAAGGAACCGTCAAGGATCCCACAAGGTTCTGATAAGGTTCCGATAACATCATGATATGATTTCGATCAGGTTATGATAAGGCTATAGAGGTTCCGATCAAGTTGTGATAAGTCTCCCATAAGGCTCCATCAAGGTTCCGAAAAGTCTCCCATAACGTTCCGACAAGTATCCAGCAAGGTTCAATAAGTTTCCGATAAGGTTCCAATGAGGTTTAATAAGGCACCGGAGGTTCCGATAAGGATCCGACAAGGATCCCACAAGGTTCTGATAACACTCCGATAACATTTCGATAAGGTTCCGATAAGGTTCTGATAAGTCTCCCATAAGCTTCCGACAAGTCTCCAATAATGTACAATAAAGTTCCGAAATGGTTTCGATAGGGATCCGGAAAGAATCCCACAAGGTTTCGATAACATTTCCAAAAGGTTCCGATCAGGTTCTAATAATTCTCCAATAAGGCTCCAATAAGGTTCCGATAAGTCTCCAATATGGTTAAATAAGGGTACGATAGGGTTCCGACTTGGTTCCGATAAGGTTCTAAAAGGGTTCTTTATCGGAACCTTGTCAAAGTCTTAACAGAACCTTACCGAAATGTGATCGTAACTCTATGAACCTAGACCTAGGAGATTTAAGTCTCCTTTGTAAAAATGTACAAGAATCCATATAAAGAGTTATTTAATAAGGCTCGGATAACTAACTTTAGTAGAATATCATTCTCATAGATATCTTCAAGATTAGGTTGAAAAAAAACCTAAAATATTGAGCCTGTTTTTGTTCTGCAGTAAATTCAAACTCACCAACCATTAATGCAGTAGAGTTCTCCTCCGACTTCTCGACGTACAATGTTAACCAGCCAATATGAAGCGGTTCAATCGAGCCGTTCCGGTGTCGCCTATATCTGCTGGAAAATAAATAACATCAGAACAAGAAGAAAAACCACACTCACACTCGCCAAACAAAAAAGCGAGCACAATACAGCTCCGCCACTTCACTGTAGCAATGCGCTGGCGAGCGTATCGAGAGCGTAAAATTAAAGCACCCGAAAGAAAGGGAACAGTGCCCGGTATCAAGTGGGCTGGCTGAGTGAGAAAGAAACAAGCGAAAACGCGTTCTGGTACGTGAAATTGTCGTCGGGTCGCAACTACTCGAAAAACTGTTGCTGTTGTTTTAAGCGCGGCCCGGTATGCGTGCCTGCTGCTGTTGCTGCTGCTGCTGCTGCCAAACACTCGCCTGCTCGCCTGTTTGATTGTTTCGCCAAATTAATTCACAAAAGGGTAAAGCGCGCTAAAACAATGGTACCCGTGTGTTGGTGCATTCTTAACGGGCGGTGTTGTTTTTGTCGACCGAGGACTAAAGTTTTCGCGTATTGTTGCTAATTTTTCCAGCAGCAGCAGTAGCCAACGTATCGAACAGAGGAGGTCGGATCCGGGAAGAAAGGGGGAAAGGAGCGCTATCGAGAGGAAAAAGAAGAGAAAAAACAATGCCACTCCACGGAGGTGCGCGCGTGTGTGTGACCCCTTTTTCCCAAAAACCGCCGGTCGCCCGGGATATTCCACAAGTGTTCTCGAGCCTGCCGAAGGACTTACTGACGCAGAGGCAGCCAGTCGCGAACACGCACGTCACACTCGCAATCTGTTCCCGCACGCCGCAAATAATTGCTCGAGGACGCACTTACCGACAGTAGAAAAAAAAAAGGTTGATACATCTCGAGAGGGGGCCGCACTCGGTCTCGGTCCGGCAGCAGGTGGCACCGGACGTCGCAGAGCGGTCGTTTGGCAAAGCGTCGCCAAGAAGTCTCTGCCGGCTACGGCCACGCTACACGCTCGAATTCTCACGCTCCCGGACTCTCGGGCGCCGAATCGAAGGTGACTCTCGGGCGCCTCTAACGCCGTGAAGGACGCTCAAGTGCACGGTGGGAATTGTTTTCCCCGCGTGACTTGAGGTCGGCAGGCCTCCGGAGTGTCTTGGGTTAGATCTTAGTTGCCAATCGAATTCGCTCCCAAGGGCAATGCAATTTTTTAATTTTTCAATTACCCACAAGAATGATGCACGGGATTCGAGAATCTTCGATTCATTTACTTAGTTTCGAGTTTCGTGCGAACAATCATAAGAAGGTATGAGATATGAGAAATGGTGCGAATAATCATAAGAAGATACGAGAATTGTAAACCATCTAAAAACCAGGCTTCAATTCAAATCAGAGACTTAAGGACGAATGACAAGCGGTAGACACTTAATTAAAAGTTTGGAGAGATTAAAAGATCGCAAGTGATTATTGAGGGTTTAGAGATATTTAAGTTATTTAAATGAGGTTATTTAACATGCAAACAATTTATATAAAATGTGAGAATTGTAAACCATCTATAACGAGGCTTCAATGCAAATCAATGACAGAAGGACGAACGGCAAGCGATAGACACCTAATGAAAAGTTTGGAAAGATTAAAAGATCGCAAATGAGTATTGAGAGGGTAGTTTATACAAGTTATTTAGCTTTATAACATTGATAGAATCTCTATAAGATGTGAGAACTGTAGAACATCTATAACCAGGCTTCAATTCAAATCAGAGTCTACAGGACGAAAGACAAGCGGTAGGCACCTAATACAAAATTTGGAGAGATTAAGAAATAGCTAATGGTTATTGAGTGGATATCTATATACAAGCTATTTAAATTTATAGAATGTAAAGAATCTCTATAAAATGTGAGAACTGTAGACCATCTATAACCAGGCTTCAATTCAAATCAGAGTCTAAAGGACGAGTGACAATCGGTAGACACCTAATGAAAAGTTTGGAGAGATTAATAGATCCCAAATCATTATTGAGAGGGTAGTTATATACAAGTTATTTTTAACTTTATAAAATGTAAAGAATTTCTAGAAAATACGACAATTGAAAACCATCTATAACGAGGCTTCAATTCAAATCAGAGACTAAAGGACGAACGACAAGCGATAGACACCCTATGAAAAGTTTGGAGAGATGAAAAGATCGCAAATGATTATTCGCCGCAAAAATTCGTCCAATCGTTTTCTTTTTTTGGCACATTCTGTGTCATCCTAATGGCATCGGAAAGTAGCTTCCGTGGTGCTACAAAACAAACCGTTGTACACCCAAACTGAGCTCAACTGTGCGGCTGGAGATGGGACAATTTTGACCTGAGAAGCCGGCAAGATGTTAATCGCAGGAACCGTGCGCATTCCGTGCGTTTATTGCCCTGTCTAATTGTTGCTGTGGAGCATATTCTGACGTTCTTCTTTTGTCCCTGCCCCTCGAGCCACGGGTGATATTAATAAGCTCGTTCGCGGATGACACACGCGTCAGCAGGCATACCGTTCCAGCATCTCAAGGACTCCCGGGCGCCCGGGCGAGGACTGCGGCGACCGCAGCGAGGCAGGCAGCAATGCGCATCGTGCTTTATTAACAAATTTCTCCCGTTCGGACGGGTCGAGAGCAGCCCGGGCAAGGTACGGGACCCGGGGTAATTGCGCTCGTAAAATGCAAAAAAGGACATAACCGAGCCAACCAAATGTCAGCCCTCGCCCCCGGCCCGCGGGTGATATGGTTTGCGCGCTCATCATTGCTTTATTACTTCCCGGCAGCTACCTACCGGCAGCTCGTTGTATAAACATTTGTCCTTCTCGTGAGACGTGAAACCGGCGGTTAATGGCGGTCGTAAACTCGCTGCGGCGTGTGATTTTATTTGCACGCCACGGGGATTGGTTTCCGTTTCGCACGGCGGAGGTGTTGGGGTTGGTGCTCCAGAAGCTGTTCTTTTTTATTGTTGCTCTCTCTCTCTCTCTCTCTCTCTCTCTCTCTCTCTCTTTCTCCTTCTCTGTGTAACGATCATAAATTCCAGAGCACGATGCGAAGCGCAATTCTACCCCGTGCAGCGTGTTGCGTTCGTCTGCGTGTTTGTGTGCTAAATGCGCTTTCTTGAGAATTTCTTCCAAACTGATTCAGCCCGACTACGGTGGTTTGATGAGAATAACTCGAAAACTTGAACAGATAGACAAAGGCGATGTTCTACAAAGTTGTAGTGAACAAACAAACACGTCTTTGTATGATTTTTTCTCATTTTTACAAACACTATTGCACTATTAACACCACGAACTAAACTGCTCCATGTCACAGAACTATCCAACGGCGTAGGAAAACTTGATTTTTTTGGAGAAAACTAATCGTTTTAAAATTCGGTAAAAATCCAGATAGTATAGCATGACTTTGAAACACCATTTATGTATTTTTGAACGATTTTTTTACTTTACATGCTCGACCTCACCAATGGCATTCATTGTTTAGATATTAAACATTTTTATTTATTAAAATCACTATAGATTCTACAGAGTGTAGTATATCACTAAGAGCTTCTTCAAGGAAATTGAAGATGTGGTTTGAAAAAATTTTGAATAAGTTTAATTAAGTTAAATTCATATTTCTGTTTCAATACGTTTTTGTGAATATTTCAGTATTTGAATTTTTTCTTCTATATTTTAATGACGGATTTAAGGTTGTGTTCTTCTATTTGATTACTTTTTTCCCTCCCGAAAGTCTCTCCGACACTCTTCGCCCTATTTACATGTTTAATGCCAGGTAGATGATAATGTTCCTGCAAACTCCTATGGAAAAAAGTTGAAGCGCAACCAAAACTTTTACTTGGCTGCACTTTTAATCCCATCTCCGGGGCCTCGGCAATCCGTGTGCAACGCAGCGATGGCGGCGGCAGAGTTTACAGCGTATTAATCGGTGTCACCCCATCGCCAACCGCTTCAATTAGAGTGACTGACGGACGCAATTACCAGCGCCAGCGGCAAACTAATCCTCGCCGACATCCTCGGTGACATCCTCGGTTCGGCAAACCGTTAACGCTTTCGAGTGCACCGAGAAGCACTTCCCAAGCGGAAAAGGGAGCGGATAGGAGAGAGAAAGAGCGAGAGAAAGAGAGAGAGCGCGCAAACGCAACGGAGCGGAACATTCCGCAAATCGCGTGGATTATTAAGAACTCATCACGTCATATTTTGTCAGCTTTATTGTTTGTTGTGCGGCGCTCGCTGTGCCTGTGGCGGGATTTTGCAGCGTCGAGCATCCTTCCCTGGTTGGGCTGGCCGTGCCCTATGGGAAAGTGTGCAACGGGGTCGCGCAACACACACACACACACACATGACGAGGGCAGCGAGGCGTTACGAAGCGTCCCTTCTCGGTGAAGCCCGAGCCCACCCTCCTGCAGCAGGAGTCGGAACCAGGTGTCATCGCTGCCGGAGAGATGAGTCACGATCGCCTATCTGCGCGTTGCGACTGCACCGGACTTCCTGTCGGGGCTAATTACAGCGTCCTGAGCGAGCGACACGCAGGTCGTTGTCCCTGGTCACGCACACGGCAAAGCGCCTTCGCAGAACGTGACGTTCGACGAACCTGACGAACTAAGTCAAGTGTCTGCCACTAGCGCTGCTGTAAAGAGCCGTCTCCAAAGCAGAAACTTCGCCTAACAGAACCTTTTTTGTATACAAAACCAGTAGTTTGACATTCAAGATCCAGACAATAGGGTCTTTTAAATAGCTAGATCTTGCTAGAACCTGTCACCAGTAGTTTGATATCCAAGATCCATATAATAGGGTCTTTTAAATAGCTAGATCTTGCTAGAACTTTATGGTTGCACTTGCATACTGCGCCTATTTTAGGAGACAGTTTAGAGCCGCATCAAGAATAGGAGAAGAATAGGGAATTTGTAGAAAATGTCACTAAATTAAGGTTTTTTCCTCTAAATTGAGTGTTCAATTAGTTTCAAACCAGCTACAGCGCATGACCCATAATGCAGACGCAGGTCGCAAAATTTCCGCCTTTGAACCGTAAAATAGTTTGATTATCCAAGATCCATACAATAGGGTCTTTTAAATAGCCAAATCTTGCTAAAACCTTATGACCAGTAGTTTGATATCCACGATCCATACAATAGGGGTTTTTAAATAGCCAGATCTTGCTAGAACATTATGATTACACTTGCACACTATGTTCTTTTTTGGGAGACTGTTCGGAGTCACATCGAGAATAGGAGAGGAGTAGATAATTTTTAGAACATCTAACTAAATTAAGGATTCATCCTCTAAATTGAGTGTTCAATTAGTTTCAAACCAGTGCCATTAGATGTCAACTTCTAACTCAACAATAAGTATCTAGTATCCTCTAAGTATCCTCTATTCCATGAAATGTCCGCCTTTGGGTCGTGCATTATTTTGCTCTCTTTTCTACCTTATAACCTCAAGTGTTCATCAAGTCGATGTGGGACATCATAAATTGCACAAATGTTGTTGAAAATCTGCGCAAAATGTCAATAGTACAACGAACGAGCAGCCAACGTCCAGCGTTCTCCCATTTCTTCGCAGTGCGAGCTCGAACCGAGGCGGCGGAAAGCGAGAGTTTCTCCCGCCCCGCTTCCCATCGGCAGACATCCGCATTGCATGCAGCGATGATGAACAAAAAAAAAAAAACACGAACGCCAACAAATCCCTTCCTCCGAGCCGGGCAGAAGGAAGGAATGTGCGCACCGTCAAGGTTGTCCCGGGCGGCTCTTGAGGCTGCCGTGGGTCACGGGTGGGTTCGCCTATTTATCTAATAATTAATTATTATCCGTAATCGTAACAGCACACACACGAGCACACATTCCGAAACGGGCACGGTGTTTCGGCCGCAGAAACGCCGCGAACGAGAACAGAACGAATCGGGGCGAGCGTTTTGCTGAAAGGTGATTGTAGAAATAAAAACAGGTTTCCTCGCCTGCCGCCGCACACAAGTCACCGCGCCACCTTCGAAGGGGCAGGGAGAACGGCGCGCTGGGTGGGTGGGTGGGTAATGGGCCTTCGGATTCGCTTCAATTCCAATGGCTCCCCCACCCACGGTTCGCCACACGAAACACGCTGCGGTCTGTGGTCTGAGTTTTGGGGCAGCTCTGCGCAATTTGCGGGCTTCACGCTTCCGCCTCTCACACGGCCCTAATAGGAGGTGGTGGCGTGGGGAGGTTCGGCGAATGCCTCGGTTTGCCTTCCTGTTCTGGTGGCGGCCCCCCCCCTCCCCCAACAAACCCAACCATATAAAGTGCGCCCGCGAGCACTTTTATTGATCTCGCAGCGCAAAAGGCCTTGATCTCGCGCGCGTCCAAGCGGTTCTCTCGTTCGCTGCCACTCCTTTCGGCCGCGCGGCATTCTCTACATGCAACGAAACTGAAAGTACTGGCAGCCACCAACCCAGGAAGCGAAATTCAGGTCAGCGCGCCAGAGCTGCGGGCATAAATTGTGCATACTGAGTGTGGCGGTTGGCTGCAAAATTGCGGCGAGACTGTGACGAAATGGGGGCTGAATAGTTAATAACACCAAACCGGAGAGGGCACTAGAGAAGTAGTGTCCCTTCTCCATCCACAGAAGACTCCTAGTACCTAATAAGCAGCATCTGCATGAAACGGAACCGATTTGCGATCAGGAAAAGATTCTCAAAACAACGAGAAGAGTCGAGATTCGAACCCGGGTGCGCTCTCCCAAGCGCTCGTTTGCAGCAGCGCGCCTACCCACACCACTACCGGCCCGCTTGGGGAGGAAGCACGCAAATGAGCAATAAGAAAGCGCTGGTTGAAGGTGTTTTTTTGTTGATAGTGTGAACTCATGTCTATTTCAGGTTAGGAATTTCCGTTTTGTTCATTTTTTTTTGTTTGTTTTGATACGATTTTCTCTCTCTTCCTATCTATCGCATATCTCATCGCACCAACGCTGCTGGTGTTGCTGGCTCCAGGTCCAGGGCTCGCTTCGTTTGGATATAGTCTTTGTCGGACTGCACTCGCTCACTCTCGTTTTCCCTTCACTCTCTCTCTCTCTCTCTCTCTCTCTCTCTCTCTCTCTCTCTCTCTCTCTCTCTGTCTCTCTCTCTCTCTCTGTACACACCATCTACGCCGTGCGGGGGACGAGGAGTGAGGAGAGAAGGCGATGTGGGGTTGATGGTAGCGACCTCTACATTTACAAACGCTTACATATCACAACAGGCAAAGTAACAGCTTACTTCGGCTAACGGCTAAATAACACACACATACGCGACGACGGAACGGAGGGGAGGGAGCGGGGGAGTGGGTGTGGGTGTGGGTGGGTGTTGGGGATCTGGGGGAGGCTTGGCGTTCCTTCCTGTGTCGTCGCTCTAGACCTTGTTGAAGGTGTAGCTGTAGCCGTCGGGGGTTCGGTTCAGCTGCAGCTTGCCCGGCGGCTGGAAGCGGTGCGGAGCCGGCGTGGTGGTCCAGGCGGGGGCCGGTTGCTGGGGCTGCGGGGCGTAGTTGTGCTGGTTGTACTGCGGCTGTACCGGGGCGGGCGCGGCGTGGTAGTTGTGGACCGGGGCCGGTGCCGGGGCTGGGGCAGGCGCCGAGTACTGGTTCTGGCTGAAGCTCGGGTCGTTCCAGCGCGGGTCGTACTGGCCGTCGTCGTCGTAGCTGCGGCCGCCGTTGTACTGCGGCTGCGGCTGGTACTGCGGCTGCGGCTGGTACTGCGGCTGGGGCGCAGGCTGCGGCGGGGCCGCCGGCGCTACCGGCAGATGGTCACCGGACGCCTGGAAGCTGCGAGGAGGACGCGTGCGTTTGGTGAGTCGTGGCGCGCTCGGAGACATCGGGCGTCCGGCACACTTACCCGTTCTTGCCCGCGACGTAGGAGATGGTGCGGCGCTGGCCGGTCGGGTCGACGTAGCTGTACGAGCCGCGCCGGTTGCCGTCCGCGTCCGTCTCCTCCTTGAAGTCGGTGCCGTCCTCCTGCGTGTAGGCGGCGCCGAACTTGCCGTCCCCGGACAGGTACCGCTGCTCGCTCAGGATCGCGGCCGTCTTCGGGTCGCGGTGGTAGCCACCGCCGTTGTACTGGGCCGTCGCCGCCACCAGCAGCGTTGATAGGAGAATCTGCGAGAGTCGGATCACGATGGGAAGAGATATGGAGCTGGGTTACAAATAGGCATTGGACTCTCCGCCGTGGGACGTCGGTTGACTTTGTTTGGAGCTTCACCCACGCTCTCACACACACACACAGACACACAGGGCTCACACACACACACACAGACACAAAAATGCAGGTGTTTGATTGTTGGAAGAGGGTGGAAGGCTGTGTGAACTCACAAATCTGAACATGGTCGAAACTTGGGTCTTCTTCACTTTTTTTTGCGGACGGGGCACTAGAACAGGCACAGCTTCTGCGGTAAACTGCTTCTCGCGAGCCTTTACACACTCACAAAACACGCACTTGTTCTCGAGGGAAAGATCGGGATGGGGTTATAGGGACGACTAGATCCTTTCCAGCGCGGAGGCGGAAGCGATCAGGGCCGATTGAATGCGAAGAAAGAACTGACTCTGCTGGGCCCGGCCCGGTAGCTTATATACGGTCCGCGCGCGCGTCTGCGAGTTGCGTGCAAACCTCGTTCGGCGGGGAGGGAGGGATGAGAAGAGAGAGAGAGAGAGAAGGAGAGAGCGGAGGTGGAGGTGGAATGCCTTCCCCATCGACAATGGGAGCCCGCGAGTGGACACGAGCCGTCTCGCATGATCGGACAGGCGCGGGAGCGAGATGGCGCTACCAGGTTCGCTCGAAGGTGGCTCGCCAAGCTGGAGGTGGCAAAACCGAAAACCCATCTGTGTCTTCCGCCTGCGAGAGTCGATCGCCCGCGCTTGGCCGCAGAACGTGCCAAGACAGGCGCGGACGTGTTCTGCAATCAGCCTAGATCATCCAGCCCATCAATCAATGAGGCGGCCCAATCGTGCGCCGGCGCAAGTCTCCTGTCCCCGGGCAATGCCCGCTGCAGTTGGGCTATGCGGAAGACGTTGAGGTGAGTTGATTGGGGAGGGTGATGTCGGCGGTGATGTCCAGGCATAGATCATCCACGGCAGCGTCTCGACGCCGTTCCCGACAGCAGCGCTCCATAAAGACCACAGAGAAGAGTGCAGGCATATCATACCCGAAAGTGGTACTCGTCCCAGACACTGCCAAACGGGTCCAAAAGGCGGAAAGAAGCAACAGCAACGTCATCAAGGCAAACCACGGCTGGTCGGCGGTGTACTGCAACGCGATTGCACCGCTAAATGTCAGCTCGCCACGCCACGCTCCAAAAGGACTCACTGCACCGAAATAAAAAAAAAAAAACAAAAGAAAAACCGGAAAGCGCGAAACCCGTGGCGAAGGGCAAACCGAAGAGTCGCCGGATCGGTTTCCGGCATGGTGGGTCGAGTGCGCGCGCACACACAAGCGCGCGAACCAGAGCGAGAACTCGCGCAAACCGCGCCCAACCCAGGCGACCGGAGGCCCAAACTCGCCCGACCGGATGACATTGAGCGCTGCCGGCGGGGTTTTGTGTGGTCGCACTTCTGCTATCTCCGATCGCGGTACCGACACGCAACGGAACGCGAAACGCCCTGCTCCCGCCGGTGGCAGTACTCCAACGCGGAAGTGGCGCGAGAACTCTAATGTTTGGTAAAATCTTTGGATCTTCGGCTCCGGTTGCGTCATGTGCTCCGGGATGCTCCGGACGGCTTACTCAATACACCTGTGCCCTATCATTACGCTCGCAAGTCGCATAAGCCGGACATCGGCATCGGCACAAACTTCTTGTCCGCACTCCAGCGGTTCCAACGTTGGACACGGACATACTCGTGGCCTGTTCTTGTCGAATCTGGGACAGCGACAAACGGCTCACCTACATACGACACATTTCCGTGTTCCAGCGGGCGCAAGCAAGTTCAACGGGCCGGGCTCGCAGGAGGTGAGCGCGAACGTTGCAACATCGTTTGCAACCAGCGCCCGAACCCGAAGGCGAGCGTGCCAAACTTTCGCGGCCAGTACAGTACCCTGTTCCTAGAAGAAGTGTGTCTGTGTGTTGGTTGTGGAGTCGATCGCGCACGGCTAGCGTGCTCACCGGTGTGGAGCAGGTCGCGTGTAGCCTAATACCCCCAACTCTGCAAGAGTCTCGCTCCAAACGTACTCGAATACGTGCGCGTGCCGTTCAGCGTGGGCGCATTCCACGTACCGGTACCGGGCCCAAAATCGAGCGGCTCACCATTTCTCCCAACGCGCTCCTGTTCCTGTTTGCTTCATTAGTCTAATTGCCGTTTGTGAAGGCGCTCTAGTGCGGCGTGCGCAGGTGGCCAGTCTCCTAGGCGCATGACGTAACAATGACCCAGCGGATAGCGTGGAGAGTGGCACGTTCGCCGTTCGTCCGATTAGCCGGTGCTAAGTGCCCAAGAACAGCAGCAGCGCGAGCAGAAAACAAAAAGGCACCCGCTCCCAGAGCCGCCCGGCCGGCCAGTCGCGTCCAGTTTCCGCCTTCTTGTTGACCTTGAACGGGCCCGAGCGTTCGCTTTTCCTTTCCCCGAATCTCGCGCTGTGCCCACGGACGCCAACCGGTCGGAACAAGTGAGCCGCGGCGAACGTCTGGAGTCGCGAAATCCGGACTTCGTCGAGGGGGAAGCGTGCGCCCAACAAAAACCGACCTTCAACTCCAGCGCGGCACTGGAGTGGCGTCACGCAGACATCTCCCCCACCCGAGACAAGCACCAAGGACAACCGGTCAGGATCCTCGGCTCAGATGTCCTGAGCGCTGGAACGTCGCGCACGACCGACAACTGACTTCCCGGCCGCGCCGGGAAGTCACACACCATTTTGATTTTCGTGCCCGCGCGTTTGCTCACGGCGCACGGTTGCAGAAACAGATGGCTCTTCCCGTCGCGGCCGGAGGATGGCTTAATAGAAGCGAACGGAGACCGAGGGGGACCAAAACCCGTAACAGACAGAGGCGCTGTGTGAATCTCGGCCGGCCGGTTCTGTACGCCATTTGCACCCAACACACGCACACAGGCGCACACGGGCTTTTCGGCACATCTCTCAGAGACGCAGCGGCCGAAGGGGCGAGGGTTCCGTTCCTGTTGTGTTCCGGCTTTGCCCGCTCCGGCACCCGATTGCCATTCAATCATTCACTCACCCAGTCAGTCAGTCAGTCAGTCAGTCAGTCAGTCAGTCAGTCACACACCAGTCAGCGCAGTTCATTATCCCTCGGTTTTCCCCTTCGCCTGCCTCGCCTCCTAACGCCGTCCATCGCCCGATGCGCTCCCTAGCGTCTAATGGACATCCCTTTTGCGGGCAGGCTTTACCGACAAGGGTTCCTGCTCGCTGCGAGCAGCATCAATGGCAGCCGTTAATCCGAGCCGTTTCTATTCACTCTCGGCTTCTTCTTCTCTCTCTTCGTTCCCGTGCCGATCTACCCGCTGCCGACTACACCCGGGGGAACGACAGTCGATCGGCACTCGATTGGTGACAGTCGGTCACCGACACGGGAAGTTTGGACTCCAGCAATTTGCAATGTGGATGCATCGAAGCCGGGATGCCCCGGGCCGCGTATACGGCAACAGCAAACAGGAGTCACGGTGCGCCAGATCAGATAGGAGCCAGCGTGCAGGAGTTCTGCACCGGGCAGGCTAATCCGGTCGGGGATTGCAGCGCCGAGCGATCGAAACCGAAGTGCGTGCGATACCGAGCCGCGATAATGCGTCAACCCTTAACGGGTTCATCACCATATGCCGGTGACTAGGAGGGGAAGAACAGGAACAATTGCCGCTGTCTATATTGAACGGCCTACGGGGTTGAGGTGACGGGAAGATGAAGGTTTCTGCAGTCGCTTGGTTAATTTGACTCGCAGGAGCAAACGATCCCGCTCCTGGCATTCGCCCGGGGACACCCGAAGTGGTTTTGGTCGAATTTAGCCGTATTAGGCACCATTTCCCGGACCCTTGCTGGATTGATCCAGCGCTGGGATTTGCTGCTCGGGTTCCAGGTTCCATGTTGTTGCGCTGTTCTGTTGCCAGCGGATTGTTTGTTGTTGTTGTTTTTTCTCTCCCCCTCCGTTCTTCTCTCGTTTCTTGATTGTTTCCGCGTCCATATGGTAGATAGTATACTGCAGTTTCAACCCAGCGCTCATTTACAGCACACCAAGATTGCTGTTACCCCCTTCCGATCGAGATCTGGTGACGCAGAGGTGCTACTGCGTTTCACGTTGAATTAGCTATTAGAACATCGGCCGATACACGACCAACCTGATGCTATTGCCGTGACACGCATTCTGGGTCGACTCTGGCCTAGCGCATCGCAATCAGCGCCGGACAGTCGAGGCATATCACTAGCCAACATCGTGAAATTGGATCGCCCATGGCTCGCATCACAATATCGCACGGAAGAAACGGCACCAGCCCTTCGGCTGCAAACCTATCAATGACCGAAGGCAGCCGGGTCCAGTCCGCAGAAGCGGCGAAAGTCAGCCCGAAAGGCACAATTTAGCAACTTAACGTTGGCACCGAACCGGCACGGCGGCGTATCCTGCTCCGGTTTCACTCCCGGGCCCGAGCGTCCCCGATACAGATCAGCGGCATCCCGGCGGATGTGCGGATGTGTTCCGGGGCCCCCTCTCGTCCGGCCCAACCTTCCAATCTGTGGTTGGTGCGCGCGTCAGCTGCCAGCTGGGAGTTCGGACGCTTTTGCCGCTCGTGGAACGCGGCTAGGGTGCGGGCTCGAGGGACGTGTTTGCCGTGCGCATTACAGGCGCGATAGATAGAGAGCCTCCGCGCTGTGCCGCATCATCGCCGCTCAACTGTATCGTCCCGGCAAGCTCAAGTGGTTTGCCGAGCGAGACAGCGCGGCTGGAACAGCGGCGCATTCGGGGAATGTGAACTGCGTTTTGTTGTTGCTGCTGCTGCTGTTTGGGCCGTTACCGTTCGCCCTGCGTACCTGAGCCAAGGGGTGCCGCCGGGGATCTCGGCAGGATCTCTTGCAGCTCGGCATCCGATAAGCTCCACTGACCGTCAATGGTTCGCTAATCCCTGCCAGATTTGTACAAGCAAGGAGGTCCCGCTCTCGCACTCGCACTCCCGTCTCTGTTTTGCTGCTTGCCCTCTGACACGGTGCGTACGTGCTGAGCCGGTGAGACGAATCTGACTTCCCCGGAATGAGGATGCTCGGGATGATCGCAGGCAAGCTCCAAAAAACAGGGTCGCCGCGCTCGCCGCACAACTCCATCTAGCAGACGTTGCGCAAAGCCCCTAAAGGTGACGAGTGTGTTTTGTCAGCTGAGCCTCCGCCAGTCGTGCGAAACGTCAGAAAGGTTCTTCCACGTTCGCCCGCACTGCGAGAGACTAGAAAGCGCACGCACACACCCTCACACCCGATCAAGAGAACGTGGGGGCAGGAAAAGAACGCTCCACTACACTACCACTTACCAACAGTGTCAGTTCGGAAACGAAAAACAAACAAACGCACACACCGGCAGGCCGGAACAATGAGCATTCCGCACGTTTCCTGCAGTGCACGGTGGTGTGCGACACAAGCAGCACACCTGTTGGACGCCGCCTGCACAGGCGGGCAGAAGAATGTGCTCCACATTTAAAGTTCATTAGTCGCTTTCGAATCTGATTTGCTCCCGTCACTCGCTTGCTCGCTCCCTCGCCGGGCCCACCGGGCGGGTCTAATGAAATAACTCCAATAACAGCCCAGTTTCAATATCGATTTCGTGCGTTCGTCACGCTTTGCCAAACATCCACCGAACAAGGGAGGCGAGTTATCCGCCGTTCGCCTTTCCACCGTCATTCGCACCGTCTTCTTGGAGGCGTTCGACGAGGAAATGAAGTTATTAATGAGCCTCTTGAGGTTGAGGCACGTTCAAGGGCTCCCCCGGCCGTCGCCGTCGCCCGAAGTTTAGGCTTCGCAGTCGCCGTTCCCGGCCTGCGCTTGAGTAATCGAACCCGCGCGTTCCACAGTCCGGTAGACTAATATGGAGATTAGTGTTTACGCATTGCACGGATGGCTTCGTCCGAGCGCAGTTTTGTGTGTGTGTGTGTGTGTGACTAACGCGTGTCTTCCTCGATGCGTTACAGGTGCGTTACAGCTCCCGGTACACAGGCGGAGCGAGAGAGCAAAAAAAAGGCCCACCCGGTCGAGATTTCAAGTACGCCTTGCCTTGGAGCAACCCCGGTAGTCAACCCCCGGGGCGCAAAATCAAAGCGGCTAAGCTGAGGAAAGTTTTTGCCACCGCTCGATAATCGATTCGTTACCGAATCGAATCGATCAGGCGGGCGAACGCTGTCTGCCGCTCCACTCCAGACCCAGATCAATTTTGTAAATCGCTGAACATGAATACGCCGCACGAGAGACGCCAGTAGAGCAGCAGCAGCAGTAGTAGCAACAGCGGAAAAAGCGTAACAGTGCTGTGACTGCTTGTGACACACCCGGTGACAGAAGGGGGGGAACTGGATTGGAACGTATGCATTCGCAGGCCATAAACCATACCGTCCGTCTGTAACTGTCCCGTTGGCGCGTATGTGTGGCGTAATCGAGCGGAGTCCGCATACTCATACCCATGCACCCAGCGTGTTCTCGGCGAGCGTGTTCCAACGACCGTGCTGCACTGCGGAGATCCCCCTAGGTGATTTTAGTTTTCCCACCGGAAGTAGAACCGGATGATGCTACCGTTTGTCGTTGCAGGAACACATTGGACGGGGAAGATCTCGACCCGGTGAGGCTTTCAGCCTCACAAATCGCGGTCTCACGCTACCGGCCACTCCAAAGATGGCTCCTCGGCGGGCTCGAAACGCTCGCGCATGTACACCAGTTTAAAAACGGCCAGGCACGGGAGGGTCGATCGGCCAGGAACATCAGGTGGCGAGATAGGGCAGTTAGAAATGTGTATCAATTTGCCCAACTCATCATCTGTGCTGCCCAGTGACGAGGGGTGCGTTCAATGCCCCCTACGCGTTTTGTAGTGGGCGCATCGCTGCGAGGGTGCTGTGGGAAAAAGGCCCGACAGATAACGCCATTTGGTGCGATCATCACTGCAGTGTGCATGCATTGGTACGCTTCCACCGCAGGTGAGAGCCAACGCGGACGTTGGCTCCTCCACGTACATCGGCGCATCATTGTCCTGTTTTGCGTGTTACGGGTTTCGTCCGTGTGTGTGTGTTTTTTTTCGGTGTCCGTCCCTTCTGCATCCGATCCTCTCCGGTGGCAATAGATCACCGCTTGCGTTCCCATGCGCTTTCGTACACGGGATGCGCACGGGGTGTGTGTTTTCTGGCAGGGGTGGGTGATGCATTCCGCCACCGACTTACGCAGCGCAGCAACGCCGCTGCGATGCAATTAGCAAAAGCCTACGGCCAATTAGCGCTCCTTTTCAGCGTGTTCCGCCCGGCCCTCGGTCCGTCGGGCTTGCTTAAAGTCTTAAAGGCAATTTTCGGCTCTCATTAGCCTGCCCGGAGGCCTGCTAAGCCCTCGGTGCTCGGGCCCGAAATCTTTCGCCCCGCCACTGATGCGGAAAATGATCGGGGATCTACGGGGCTTTTGCTTGCGGCCGGTGCGTACTTAAGCCTGCCGCTGTGTGCAGGCTGTTCAGGGCTATTCTGTTCGTTGCAAACTTCTCGAAACCGATTAATTGCACCTCTTGTGTCGATCGCTTTCCCAGCACCCAGAAATCCTGTGATGCAAGACGCCTGGAGTGGGGTCGGTCGCGATTCGTTCCTACACCTACACCGTCTTTGCTGGCTGCAGCGAGCCTTTGAGATCTTCGACAATACTAGGACGATTCGTGGAACGTCTGCGCATTCCAACGAATCAAACCTGCGTGAGATGTGTCACAAACTCACTGCGCATGAATGTGTGAGAGTTTTGTACAGCCAGCGGCACCCAATTCGCGCGAGATCTAACCTCAATCGTCTCCTCGTCACTTCAAGTTTCCGCATAGCGCAAGGATCACTTCTGGCGCGGAGTTCAGATCTTCACCGGAGGGGTCGCGTGAGATCGGGATGCGAAACAGCGGGGTTGTGCGCAAATCGCCCGGCCAGCGAGTGCCACTTCGGAGCGTCGATGAGCTGAAAGTGTCGACAAGACGCACCGCTAACAAGAAGGGCCGCTTGAGATTGGCCAAGAAGAAGGGCCAAGGGGACCTTACGAACCGCAGAAACCAGCGCCTACCCGCGGGGCGGTGTACGGCACCGCGGTGGTCGCCTACAGATCCCCCTCGTGGGACGTTGATTCCCACCGGCTTTTGTGAGCACACCGGCTGCAGCAGGACCACCGAGTGTGTGAGCCGCGTAGCGCGACGGAATCTTGAAATCCCGCACGACGTTCCGGGAGCGGTTCCATTGTTTTCGGTGCGCATCCGCCCTCAGGTGCGGCATGACACTGCGGCTGCGGGCCGGGCGGGATCGACCGTGCAATACACCCCGGCATGGTGGGTGTTCCCGAGACTTCACGCACGCCCGACATTATCCGTTTGCCCCGGAGTGCGCGATTTGACGATCATCCCGCATGGGGGGAAGGCAAGCAAAGTTAGTAGCTTGTTCTGGCAAAGCTAAATAGTCTCTTACTATGTCCCGACGCGCTTCCTTCGAATGTTGTGCATCAACAAGCAAAACACTTGCAGGGAAGAGCACCTTGTCGATGTTCCCACGGATGCAGCAGCAGCCTTTGTACGGGATGGCACAACAAAACCCCTGGTAGCAACAGTCGCAGAAGCCCGTCTTCCATCGCTCTGCACGCGGGTGTATCGTTGCGTTGTTGTGAAGATACACGAGATGAACCAGATACCGCACCGCACTGAAGAAGATGGCGCGGGCGGTGGCCACGCCATCAGAATCAACCGATTCGATCGGATTCCGCTTTGCTCCGCTCCTTCGCGTGGGTATTGTTTGCTGTACGCACCGGTGCCAGCAACACAACACAGCAACGACGCAAACTCTCGATCAAATCCGTTGCCGTTGACACCGACTTGTCGCTGTGAACGCCGAAGGGAGGGGGGAACACAAAGAACGTATCGCATTTCTCAGCGCACAGTGCGACCAGCATCTAGGAGAGATATGAAGGTACGAAGCCGTCGGTGTCCTCGCCATTGTGCTGGCCGGTATGGATTTTGGATGGATGTGGATTATCGGAATGCGCGCCCGTGGTGGACGCAGAGCACCGTATCGGGATAGCTGACGGGAGCCATCTTGGAATGCGCGATTGCCCCCATCGTTGGCTGTGCTGAGCTGAGTCCGATATGACGAGTTCAGTTATGCGCAGTACGTTAATTTCAACTTCCAGCATG
>KB672491.1:6685074-6707616 GCA_000349145.1 Anopheles dirus | reverse complement strand
CTGAAGAGGATGATAGCCTGTTAGTAAATGCGTTCGATTGCAAAACGAGCCCGACGTGGGATGAAAAATTGAACAAAACAGGAAGTTCTTGTTGGAGGGAATCATGTTACCAGGGAAGTAGTTGGTGGATCCAATGACACGAAATTCGTTTAGATTTTTCCAGCCTCCATTATTTAATGATCAGACATGATTTATTATTTGTAAACAAATGCTAAAATGGCACTACTACCACTGAGATGAAGGCATCTTCATAGTCCCAATCAGGAAGAAAGGGATGACTAACCGATTCAAGAGAACTACCGAAGGTGAGAAGGAGAAGGAAGTATTGCGATCGAAAGCAACCTCCTGACGAGGATGATCGCCTGTTACTAAACGCGTCAATTTCGAACACAAAACTAGCCCGACGGGGGATGAAAATTTGAACAAAATAGGAAGTGTTTGCAGTAATAAAGCATAGCACGTATCCTCTGGTGGTTGTAATGGCACGAATTTCGTATTTGTTTGTCTTTCGTTTCCAGCCTCCACTGTCCGCTCGTCGTCGCCATCGATCGCACTGCTGAGCCTGTCGTTCGGGGAATTTCCAAAAAGTCGGACGAGCTGGAGGTGACCGGGTCATCTCTTTTTTATTCAGAAAAACATCTCGAAATGAAAAGAGAATCTTATTTTTTTTGCAGCCGTACGACAGTTTGACTCACGTGGCTCCATAATACAAAGCCCTACAAATTCATGTGCTTAACGGCGCTTAACAACGTGATAAATTATCGTCGACATTGTTTCAACGCAGTTTGGCTTAAATTTTTATTTGTAAAAAACCCTTTTCTATTCGCATCAGCTGATGATGAAAGATAACTGTTGGAAGTACATCATATATGGTGGTTTGCACATTTTGGTGCTTCAAATCTGTCCTTGCAGACCCGGGTTGTCTGAGCGTAACCTTGATTTAGGCCACCGATACTGTGGGATCTCTTTGGCAAACAGATTTTGCAAATTTTCGTACAATTTCTCGAATCGATATATCTTACCACGAATTATCACCTCGAGCACGTAAAAAAACACCTAAAACAAACACTTGGAGTAACGCAAAATGTCTATATATTCACCAATGTAGTCTATCACCCACGTGTCGATGCAATTAAAATAAAATGTTTTTAATTGGCCGATTATAAATAAGGGGGAAATTTTGCGAGTGCATCTATGCAAATGCAACACACTTTCTGCGATCTTATAATTATGGGTTAAGGGCGGGGTTTTTCTGTTGTAATAATAGCTATTTTTTAATTTGTTGAGCAGGCGCGGTTTTCCCGCTCACCTCACAAGAGAGCCATTGAGGTTAGAAAAGCTTGAAAACTTTGACTCAGCCTCGTTATGCTTGCCTCTCTGGGAGGAAGACTTGGTAGTTGTTCCCAACAAAAGCAAGTGTCTCTTATTGAAGAAACTTTAGGAAGATTCGATCGAGCACAGGATAACAGGAGTTCGGGTAAAACACATCCACTTTTCCAAGAAATAACCGGCGCTTGAAGTCTCCGTCGGGCGCTATGCAGCAGCAAGCCGCTCGCTTATGCTTCCCTGTGGGCTCCGACGGTGCGTAACATACTAAAGTGCAAAAACGAACAACCTCCCCCCTCCCCCCCCCCCCCACGGAGCGACTTGCTTCGCACCGTTTAGTGAATGGCGCTACGGCGCAGACGTCTTCCGTCGTTCGCCGTACTCGGTTCGCTTGTTGCTGCTGCTGCTGCCGGTGCTGCTTTTGGCTGCACGCTGAGAGAATTGTGCGGAAGGGCTTCCTTATCTCTGCCGCGATCTGTTCGTCGATCTGTGCGTGTGTCTGTGGTGGTGGTGTATGCGTGTGTGTGTGCGCGAGTTCATACTCCGATTGTTCGAAGCCATATCGGGCGCCGCGAGGTTGGCGAGTGTGTGATCTTACATTTAACAGCAACAACAAAAAGAAAAGAGAAACAAACAAAACCGATGCAAAGTGAATGGGAGCGGACCCTCGTCTAGGCGCGAGGCCGCCTTTTGCCGGTGTACCGTGTACCAGCCCGAGATAAAAGCATTCTTAACCTTCAGCGTCTAGACGGGACGGGGACGAGGGTTGCACGGTGTCAAGTTCAGGCTTGGTGCAGGCCCGGCTCAAGTTGCGCCCGAATATTCGCAGCGCGAACGAACCGCCCGCCGGAATTTGGGTCAAATGTGGCTGCATGTAGCACGGCGCGGAGACGTGTGTTGGTGACAAAATAAGAAACGAGTGGAGAAAAAGAAAACAACAAAACGCGCCAAGGTGCTCCACTTGGGACGTTGGACGTTGGACGTGCGAGCTTGAACGGAAGGAGCGAAAACATCCAAACAGACACCACCGGATTCGCTCACTAGCGCCTGCGAGAGGTACGAGAGCCGCCACCTGCCAGCACACGTCGGCCATCAATCAGCAATCAAAGCGCCGGCGGTGGCGTTCCCCTAGGATCGCTGTCAGATCGCTGTCTGTCAGGTGTCGGGAGCCAAATTTCACAGCATTTCAATCAAATCTTCAAGCGCGCACGTGTGTGTTAGTGTTAGCGTGTCTCACACATTCTCTCAACATCTACCTCCTTCCCGGTGGCTCCCCCGTCCTGCCCCGGCAGCTGTTCCCGATGCGTTGCTGCCTGCCTGCCGTCGTCCTGATCACCTGAGCATGTCCCTGCACGAATGGTACCGCCGCCGGGAGCGGGGCCTGCCGCCGCGCGTCGGCGACACCGACATGATCTACCGCACCATCTTCCGCTCGCTGCAGCCGACGCGGCCCGCCCCACACACGGCAGGCTACGGCCAGGACTGCGGAGCCATCTGCAACTTGGAGTTCTCGCCCGACGGGTAAGTAAGCCTAGCGCGCGCGCGCGCTCGCGATGTCGGCGGTAAAGTTCAAAGGCGGAAGTCTACTCCCCAGGCGTCCTCCAAACATTGCTTCTGGTAACGCCGACCCAGCGACAGTGTGTGCGGTGCCTTTTTTTTGCTTCTTCCTCTGCTGCTCTTCGGCTTCGGGTTCGTTTTTGCTCTCTTCTGCTCTGGCGTCTGTTGTTGTTTTACGATTTGTTTCTCACGTTTAGCTAACGGAAGGGCTAAGAATGTCGACCGGCGCTGCGGTCCGGATTTTCCTCGCCGTGCACTTCCTGCCGTAATTGATTGATCGATTCCATTATGGCCCGTGGCAGTGTCGCACAGGTGGTGTCGCGGGTACATTCGCTTCTTTTTCTCTCCCTCTCTCTCTCTCTCTCTCCCTCTCTTCGTGCTGCTCCGTGGCGTTGTGGAGGTGGAGAAGTTTATGGCCGTTCTTTCGGGCCAGGTCGCTGCGGCGAGCGAGGTTAGTCGACCGTTGTTCCGTTTCGCTGGCAGATCTACCATAATATCCGGCTTCCGCGTTTTCTCTGTCGCTTGGCGCTCTGTTTTTTTCTGTCTTTCGGTTTCTGTTGATACCGCGCTCGAATCGCGTCGAATTTGCGGCTGCGGAGACAATAATCTCCATCCGTATCCGTGTACGAATTGGACGCGAGCGAGACGGAGCGAGGAAGACAGAAAAAAGGCCAGACCAGAAGTATTGCTTGATTGCGTAAGATCCTTTTGGAACCGGCAGGGTCCAATGGGCGTAAAATAGGATTAGGTCAGATTCGAGCTGGCTGGGTGGCATCTAACGCTGGAAGAGGCAGGTATCTTGAGGTCCGCAACCGTCGGAATGCTAATCGCGTGCGTCAAAAGCAACGTCTGGTCGGAAGTACTTGATGTTTTGGACGTTCTTGGGCATACGAACGGTTTGCGATGTGGCGATCGTGCACCACCGGCGCTCCCCGGCTCCCCAGACATTGCGAATCATTGCGAGCCGTCTATGCACGGTCTGCCCATCACGGTATGCTGCGGACGTACACGGCGTACACCGCTGTTCAAGGCGTGCTTCTTCATGCATCACTCTGACCGTGACCATAACCCACACGGCACGATCGACTAGACCTCCAGACACACACGGCGTCGTCGGCGCGGCGGAGTGACTACATGCTAGAGCATGCGCGCACTTCCGAGTTGCTCGATAACAAATCGCCGGAATAATTTACGTGCGAACATCAGGGTCCGCTTTGCATCGCATGTACTTCGTGTGTAGAACGGTGTAGCTCTGCGTTCGACAATGTTCTCATGCCGTTTCCCGTGTGCTCCTCCTCGCCCACAACCTCCAGGACGATGCTGACTGCCGCCTGCGAACAGAAGTCGATCGTGCTGTTCGATCCGCTCACCGAGAAGCAAATCTGCGCCGTCAACAACGCGCACGACGGCAGTGTCAACTGTATCAGGTAAGTTTTTTTTTGTTAGTGTTTTGGTCTGTGCGGACGTTGCGTCGGGAATGATGTCTGGCTCTACTCCCGGTTTGCAGATATGTCGACAACCGCACGTTCGCCTCCTGCTCGGACGACACCACGGTCGCGCTGTGGGACTCGCGGAACCTGTCCGCGAAGTTACGGACACTGCACGGCCACAGCGGGTGGGTGAAGAACATCGAGTACGCCCGGCAGGACGGCATCCTGCTGTCGTCCGGACTGGACGGGCTGGTGTACGCCTGGGAGTTGAAGAACAGCACCGAGCAGGGCTGCACCTACCAGCGGCTGCTCCACGTGCCCGGCCTGATGCGGTGCCGGCTGGCGCCGGACGAAACCCGCCTGGTGCTCTGCACCAGCAGCGGGTACCTGATGCTGGTGCACGATCTGAACCTCTCCACCTTTGCCGGCGATCTCGTCAACTTTCGCGTAAGTAGGACCACAAACCGGAACCGGTAGCGTCCCCGCGCACTAACCACACCAACACACAGCCAAACATTCACCGACTGAACCTGATGCGCAAGCAGCGTGCCGCGCCCGCCACCAACGTTGCCCACCGACGGAAGAGGAATCGTATCGAGTTCGTGAGCGACTTCCCACCCGGAGACAGTGCGGAAATCATCAGTGGCCTGACGGTAGGTGTGTGCGCCGCTTTCTTCGTGGATCAATTTCAATGTCGCTTCCACCGTCTCCTTCCCAGATACATCCGCAGGGTTGGTGTGCGTTGAGTAGAAACATAGCGTACGACGAGCAGACGGAGGTGAGTGTTGCAGCGACCGCGCGCAGAAGCGCTGCTAGTAGTGTAATCTTCCGATCTTCCACAGTGGTCGGTGGTGCATGACATACAGAGCAGTGCTGGGAATGATGAACCTAGTGGCGACGAGGAGAGCGAACTGGAGAAGGAAGATGACTTCGAGTCGGAAGAGGAACCGGAGCTCCATCAGACCAGTACGAACGGCACGGGTAAAGGCGTCGTGCGGCGCGGCTCCGACACCAGTGCCGCCGAAGAAACGGAGACCGCCTGCCTGCCGCGGGAAGCCCCCTGGTGCAGTGCGGTGATGCAGCGGAACGTCATCAACAAGTGCGTCACGCGCGTACACCCTCGTCCCAGCACACGTGCTAACGCTTCCGAATCGTTCCAGCGTCTTTCCGGGCCACTCGGGAGCGTCGTGTCCGAGTTTGAAGCGGGCGCCACACCGGCTGACCGAGGCCAAGCAGGACGTGAGCAGCGCACCGAACGCGGCCGGCATGTGGCCGGCGATAACCGTCCGCAAGCGGGAGGACGCGGCGAAGCGAAGCGGGCCCGGCCCGGACGGCGCCCGGCTGCTGTACTACATCCAGGAGTCGAGCAGCGTCGAGGGCACGTACATCCGCGAGGCGTGCTTCTCGCCGGACGGCCGGGTCATCTGTTCGCCGCACGACGCGTGCGGCATCCGGCTGCTGGCGTTCAACGAGCGCTGCAACGAGCTGCAGTACGCGCGCCACTGCACCAGCACCGCCGGCCAGCCGCAGCGCCTGCGGGAGCTGCAGTACAAAGCGTGCCATCCGCACGTCGTCATCAGCAGCCAGTTCAGCCCGCGGATCCCGCTGCTGGTCGCCGGCTGCCTGCTCGGCAACATCATCTGGAACCTGCCGGTGCTCAGCTGAAAGTGTCCTTGCGAGACACCGACTTAACGTATACGACAAAACACGATCCTAAATAAATGCTTCTCATTGGTGTAAGTTTTTAATCGCTCCGCTCTGCGTTGATGTTTTATTCAGCTGTTGTAAACATGCGTTTTTCGGAAGAAACCCAACGTCCAGACGTGCCTGCGCGCATTACGTAATAACAACCTTGACACTCGTGTGTGTGTGTGCGTGTGTTGAACGACGAGCCAAACTGTCAACAAACGGGCTTCCACGGAAGTGGTGTGGACCTACCTCTCCGTCCCGTGTGTTGTGGCATTGTTTGCGTTTGACAGTTCAGTGCCTTCGGGTGGCAAACAAAGGCACGCAGCAGGCGAAGAGGTTTTAATCCTGATTTCGGTGTTTACATCAGCGCATATCAGGAGTGGTTGCGCTATTTTTAACCTCCCTCCCACTGCCCGCCCAACAAAGAAAAAAAAAACACTAGACCCTCCTAGGCAGTGCGTGCGACTGTTCGTGATGGTGCAGATGTGCTGCGGGCTAGGAGCTACGCGAGCAACTAAATAAGTAAGGCGTGCGGCAGGTGTGCAAATTGACCGAGCCGCGTCGGTTGCGTGCGGCAGGGACATCACCCCGCAGGCGAGTGTCCTGCTGCTGGCTCGCGGATCCCGGCTGCCACCGTTGGCCACTCGCGCGCCAGTGGTGACGAACGGAACATGAAACTACAACTCGCGATGGGTCGCAGTCAGAGCCCGGCAATGGAGAAGGACGCGGAGGCGACGAAGGGTGGTGCGTACGAGGCGACGTCCGTGAGCGGTCCGGAGGACGACTTCGAGCTGTGGGACCAGAGCAAGGCGCTGCGGTCCGTGTACCGGGACAACCGGTGGAGCCAGAACGGCTGGTCGTCCTGCATCCCGATATCGATCATACTCGTGCTGATTGTGCTGGTCGTGCTGCTGCCGCTGATGGACCACAGCGAGCGGGCCGGGGAGGAGTCGGGCCGGGCGGCCGGTGCGCTGCCGGCGCGGCCCGCCTGCCCCGAGTCGTGTGCGGTGCAGCTGACCGAGAGCATCCCGGAGGGTTTGGTGTACCCGAACGGCAGCCCGACGTTCCGGAGCACGTACGACGCGTGGACGGCGCTGATCGCGGTGGCCCGCGAGACGATCGAGATCGGGTCGTTCTACTGGACGCTGAAGGGTGCGGACGTGTACAACCATTCGTCGGCGCGCGAGGGCGAAACGATCTTCCGGCGGCTGTTCGAGGCGGGCACCGAGCGCAAGCTGCGGGTGAAGATCGCCCAGAGTGCGCCGACGTCCGCGTCGCCCAACCTCGACACGGACCTGCTGGCGAAGCAGGGCGCGGCCACCGTCCGGTCGGTCGACTTCCCCCGCCTGCTCGGGGGCGGCGTGCTCCACACGAAGGTGTGGATCGTCGACCGGCAGCACTTCTATCTGGGCAGCGCGAACATGGACTGGCGCTCGCTGACGCAGGTGAAGGAGCTGGGCGTGCTCGGCATCAACTGCTCCTGCCTCGTGCACGACCTGGCGAAGGTGTTCGACGTGTACTGGGACATGGGCGCACCGGACGCACGGCTCCCGCCCAAGTGGCCGAAGGAGTATGCGGCCGACTTCAACCACACCGCACCGGCGCACGTGCAGTTCAATGGGAATACGGCGCTGCTGGACACCTACTTCTCGGTGAGTGGTTTGCCTTCGTTTGGTGGTGGGTTTGCCTCACTCTAGTGCTTTCGTTGTTCCGGCCGTACCTTACGTTCGGTTTGGGGTTTGTGTTTCTGGGGCGAATTTGCTTTGCGCTCTGACCATATCAGCTGCGCAGGGTGTAGGAGAACGAATCGTTTCTGTCATTCCAACACGTCCTTTTAGAGCTCTCCGCCAAAGATGTCACCCGACTGGCGGACGGACGATCTGTTCGCGATCCTAGACGTTATCGGTAAAGCGAACCGTTTCGTGCACATCTCGGTGATGGACTACTTTCCGCTGACGCTCTACACGCGCATCACGCAGTAAGTATGGCGTCGCCTACGGTCGTACGTACCGTAGAGCGCAAGCAATGTCGCTAACCGGCACGCTCCTCACCTATCGCGCAGCTACTGGCCCTACATCGACGACGCACTGCGCAAGGCGGCGATCGAGCGCAAGGTGTCGCTCCGGCTGCTCATCTCGCTGTGGGACCACTCGCGCCCGTCCGAAGAGTACTTCCTCCACTCGCTCGAAGCCCTCTCGAGTGCGCTCAGCGGCGTGGACATCCAGATACGCCGCTTCATCGTGCCCGCCTCCGACGACCAGAAGAAGATCCCGTTCGGGCGCGTCAACCACAACAAGTACATGGTGACGGACAACACCGCGTACGTCGGGACGTCGAACTGGTCCGGCGACTACTTCATCGATACCGCCGGCATCGGCATGGTGATCTCGTCGTTCGACACCAACGGCACGATCATCCAGGAGCTGCAGTCGCTGTTCGAGCGCGACTGGAACAGCCGGTACGCGGTGCGTCTGAGCTAGATGCCTAGGAACAAAACGCCATTTTTGTAAAGCTTCGCGCGTGACTCAGTTCGCCAGTTGCTCTGCGCACAACTCACGACATGATCTCTTCGTACATGGATGCCTTACTCACGAGTTTGACTGTGCCTTAGGTATATGCGATTGGTAGTTTAGATAGTGCGACGTTTTCCCTCCCCTTCTCCTATACAACGCTATATTTTTGTAGAACACATCTAATTTGGTCATGAAGGTTATGACATTTCGAACGTTGTATCATTTTAACGATTAAATAAAACTGTTCCATTAAATTAAACACTAGTTTACAGCTGTCGTGAGGGTTTGGGTGTTGGAAAAGAGACACTGTGGTGATGTCATTTCCAACAGCTTGCCGCTCGTCGAACGTATTTCAAAAACACACTCATTAATAACACACGTGGCTCGTAATACGAGGGGTCGAAGTATATTATCTATTTTATTACAAAATGGAGTAAGTTAACATTAAGATGGATGCGTTCAAGTCTCTAGCTGCTAAATGGGACTTCGCAAATGCTTCGCTTTCTGCACGCAAGTCCGCCCGCAGCATCATTCGCATTCATCGTGCTTTCATCAGTTCTTCAGTCAGAGAAATGAACGGATCAGAATAGAACACGGAGTAATACTAAAGGTATCGTTCATGCTCTAGCTTTAGACGTTGTTGTCTGTTTTGCTTTCTTGCTCGTTGAACAAACACTGCAAAGCGATGGGGAAAACATCAAAATCCACTGCAAGAAGCTAACCAAATCACGCAGTTTCAACACACAAACATATGCCAGAATCTTGTACAAAACGATTAAATTTTCGTTGGTGATCGTCACGTTCGAATAATTGCAAGCGGCATTAAATTTATGAGAAATCTGTTCAAACTCACTGACACACGAAGAAAGAGTTCCAACAATCAACTAGTGGCTACACTAAAAAGAAAAGCTTATAACTTACAACGCGTAGCGGGGGGACGAAAAAACAAACATCGAAGCCCCACAGCGACCTACGAGTACTGCTACAGCTACAGTAGGCGCGTTCGATGAAACAAAACAAAAATGCTAGCATCCAGTAGGTAGAGTGAGAGAGAGAGAGAGAGAGCGAAAGTCACCAGTCTTGAGATTTGCTACTACAGTACAAAAAAGGGGACACGCTGGCGCTACTCGTTGCAGCCCAGCCCGGCGGACCAGTTGCAGATGCCGCCGACCGGGTCGTAGCTCAGACCCTTCGGGCAGGTGTACTCCCAGCCGATGACGCCTCCGATCTCCATTTTGGCACACGAGATGAACTTTTTGCACGACAGCGGGTGCGGGAAGTTGCCCTGGTCGAGACACTCGATGATGCCCGGCCCGTGCATGATGACTTTAACCTGTGGGACGAACCGCGGTGCTGTCAGTAGTTGCGGGGGTCGTTTGCTCGTACCGTGCGCTTCGGACGTACCTGCGTGCTGGATTTGCCGACCTTGCGAGTGTCGCCGTCGTCGTAGTAGTCGTAGTCGAACGCGGCCGGCCGGTAGGTGCGCCCGGTCACGTCGTCCTTCTGCTTGCGCCGGCCGTTCGTCCCGTGCTTGTCGTAGTACTGGTGGTTGCGGCCGAACTGCGCCAGGACGGTGGTGTCCTGCCGCGGGCTGATCGTCGCCGTCGCTACGGGCGAGGTGTAGTGGAGCGCGGGAGTCGTCTGCTGGTAGTAGTACTCGGACTGCGTTGCGATTCGTGGACGCTGCGCCGCGTTCGCTAGAGATGGGACGGAGAAAGAGCCAGCAGCAGTTGAGTGCATCGAGCTACCACCGTGCGGATATGGACGGTACTTACGGAGCTTGTGCGCCGGCTTGCCCTGGACTGGGACGCTGTAGCCGATCGCGTTGGGATACTCGTGCGTGACGTTGTACTTGTGCGTCGTCGCCCGGCCGTTGACGGGCGCCGTGAACGGGGGCTGCTTCCCGAGCCACTCCTTGTCGTCCAGCCCGTTGCGGGCCGTCGTCGTGCTGACGACCGGCAGGGGAGCGCGCGACAGCGTCGTCAGCGCATCGAGCAGCTCCTGCTCGATGGGGCCGGCATCGCCGTCCGGTTCGCCGATCTGCTGGTGGCGGTCTTTCGCGTCGTACAGCTTGCTGTTCTGCCGGATGCTCGGCTCGATGTTCTGGTCGTCGCCGGTCGCGCCCGGTGTCGTCGGCTGCACACTGTTCGCCGCCAGTGGCCCGGTGCGGTGTTTGTTCTTCTTGAAGAACTTGCTCGCGGCGGAGACGGACGCGGCGCCGGCTGGCGATGGGACCGTCTCCGGCGGTGCCGGCGTTGTGCTGCGCGTCAGTGGGGAGCCATTGTTTCGCCGCTTGAACAATGTGTTTACCGGCCGAGTGGATACCTCTGCGTGAAATGGGCATTTAATAGGGAGGAGGGGAGACAGCACAACACAACATCTCATTTAGCTACTCGTGTACCATCGCAAGTCATCGAGCTTGCGAAACGACCCCGGCCGGATCGGACGTGGAATTGGCTTCGCTGCGAGCTCGTACCCACCACCAAGCGTCCAGCGTCCGCTTTGCGTCACGTGTCCCGAATTCCAAGCGAGCGTACGTAACGACCGTAGCGCTCCACACGACACACGCGGACATCATTTGAAAGTTATGCAGCCGTTTAGTGGACCGGTTCGATCGCCTAACAGGCCGGTGGCAACCACGCCACACAAACAAACGCTCCCCTGCGGTGTTTGCGTGATTTGAAATTCAAATACACAGCCGCACAGTCAAGCGATGTGCTCCTGCGCTGGGAGCGAGTGCGCGGAGGGGAGCACAAAACCCGAAATCGGCATCCCGGTCCACCTTGAAATGGTTTACAAATTAGCTACATCGGGAGCCTGCGCTGGCGCGTTGGCGACGCAAACATGGCTGGCAAATGCACGCGGCAAACGTTTGCTTTATGTCCATACGCGGACGCCGATCTCCGGTGGAGATACCAATCGGTCAACACGATCGCACCGAACGTGAGATGACGGATGGTCAAGAAGAATTCCGGAAAAAAAAACTTTCTATCACGATCTCTGACGACGCGCGAGTCATCTAAACGCGCACATCTGATGATCTCCGATCTGATGATCTCTCATCTGTCAGCCGTGTGTGTGTGTGCGTGTGCCGAAACGCATTGACGGCTGCTGGGAGCGACGGCAGAAAGAAACGGCACGCTTCAGCCATTTGCATGCCCCGAACGGAGACCCCGGGGGGTTGTTGTATAAGTCCGTGTCTCCATGCGACCTTCGCTCCGAAAAGATGCCATCCGGCCGGAGGAGTGAGGGCGCTCACTTTCGCTCTCACTCTCGCTCTCACGCACGCTTACCTGTGGGGCTGGTCTCGCCGGGGTTCGCGGTGGTGCTCTCGCCGCCTGACGCCGCCGCCGTGCCGGTGTAACCGGTTCTATTCGCTGGTCCATATTTGCGCCGTAAGCCACCGCTGGCGAAGTTCGGCCGGGCGCCTTTGCCGCTTTGCGACACCTCGGACTTGCTGCTGGTGCTGCTGCTGCTGGTGGTGGTGGTCGACTCCTCCGACGATGACATCACAGCGCCCGGCCGCTGTCGGTTGGCGCTCGCCAGCTTCGCCAGGTAGTTGGAGGCTGTGGTGGGACGTCGGCGCCGCGCTAGCAGCGGCGAGGTCGGCGTCGTCGTTAGCTCCTGGTCGCCGGCGGAGGTCGCCTGCTCGACACTCGCGCCCGGCACTTCAGAGCGCCGCGTGCTCTTGGTGCGTTCGGTCGTCGTGTCTGGCTGCTCCCGGGACGCCTGCCTGTTGCCGCCGCCGCCGCCGGTGGACGGACGCCGCAGACTCGGCCGGTACTGGGGCCGTACCTGCAACCGGGAAAGAAGCGGTTCTGTTGCGGTGATTCACGAAGACGAGCGGGAAGACAACGCCACCGAAAAGGGGGTATTGTATTTGAGGCGGAGAGAGTGTCGCTTCACGCGCCAGTGTCAACTTGCGTACTACACTGCGGCCCGGGAGGAGCCGTAGTGTGATCTGTCTGAGCGCGCTCAGTCATCTCGTGTAGGATGTTGCACAACATCTGACTCGTTTGCACTGTGGGGCTGTTTGCTGTCCTGCAATGTGTTCTGTTGCGTGTAGATATCTATGTATGGACGTGTGTATGTGTTTAGCGCGTGTAGTGTAGTAGTTGAAGTTGCAACGAACGAACCACTGTAAGGAATCGGAGGTTAGGCTGCGGAAGAGCTGAGAGGCAAGTTTTCCGTTTGAGAGCAGGAGTAGAGTAGGAAGTCAAGATTGAACCGTGCTGACGCGCGATTCTTGACTGTTAGGAGATAGCTAGTCAGAGCAGCGAAGAGGCAGAGTACGTACACCCGAAGAATAGTAACATGCGTTGGTGGAACACAACCACTATGCGTAACAGCCTGTTCTACCCATGCGAGTCCGCCGTGTGTTCGTTGGAGGCACTGCCAAGTACACATCTGTACCGAACGGAATCCGAGCACAATCGTTGCATAATCGCATCCGGCCGTGTCGTTGTCACCATTGCGCATTGATTGATTTTTTCTGCCGCTCCATCAAACCGGTTCGCATTCCTTGTCCCCCCCCATAATCAGCGCGCGGTGAAAGTTAGTAATGGGTGTCGTTTCCAATTTCGCCTTTGTTCGTAAAAGGGCAAGCCAGGCAGGGACGGCGCACGGGGCCATACGGTATAGAAGTATGCCGCAACCGGGAGAAAGTTACGTGCAGCCCGAGATGTGTTCACGTAAACGATTTTTTGCCGCCCCAACATCCCCAACATCTCGTGCCGGGACAGCGCGAGCTCCGACCGTCCGTTTCGTTTGGAAATTGAAAGTTTTCTCCACTCGGTCGGGTGCGGACCACCCCGTGGCGCTGCATCCCCAATGCGCTGATCTGTGATCTGTGTCGCAGCGAAGGGACGGCGATTTACGTATCGACGAAAACGAAAACGGGTCCGCTCCGGAGATGCTAATGGCCGGACACTTCGCACAGTCTGCACGCGGCTGTGCAGACTGTTGTCATCGCTTTACGTAACGCAGGCGCGCGCGCAAGATTGGTCAGCGGCGGCGGTGAAAGGGCTTTACGCGGTGCCGGATTCGACGAAAGGGAGAAGGTGCTAAATTTCGTTTTCATCCTGTTACGCTGATCAGCTCCTTTCGCTTCACTTTTGCTTTTACCGACGGCGGGTAGTGTCTTTCTGGCGGCCGGGAGAACACGACGTGTTGCTTGAGAAACGAGCGATTCGTGGCGACGTATAAGGTGCTTTGTTTAATCTTCTATACAGAGGCTATTTACATCTTGTGCTACGCAGGTCACTCTTAGCTGTACCGTGTGTCCAATACCAGTTGTAGGTCTATTTCTAGGTCCATTAACGTCTCTAACCGAAAGGTAAGCTACAAGTACTAGCGTGGAACCTGAGCGAGTCCGCAATCCAACTCCAAGATACGACTGCAGACGCAAACGTTGTTCGATAGCTTCTACCAATGACTTATTTATATCACAAACACGCCGCCTGTGCCTGTCGAGTGTCGCAAATAAAATGGGCCCCCCCTCATTACACAGAGTGTTTGATTGGATTTCATAATTGCAATAGTAAACAAGCCAGGCAACGCGGCGTCCATTGTGTGGCCCGGTGGCATTGTGCGTGGCAACAAAGCTGAGCGTCCGGCGAGAGGCACCAGAGACACACACGTGTTCTGCAGGTACGAACCAAGGTTGCGCAACTGGCGCGAGCATGCTTCGCTGAAGATCAATTGCCGCTGTGTACTGGACAAACCGATTCTTCTGGACAGTTGCAGTCGGCATGGACTGGAGCGCCTTGTGTATCACAAACACAACACGCGAAGATAGCTATCTTCTAGCCAAGCTAATGAAGAGAAGGGAGGACCGATCAATCCATAATGATGGCCATCGAACAAATCAAAGCACGTGCGGGTAGAATGCTATTGTACGGAATGTGGGACGCACAGACCCGAAACAGAAAACAATAAAGACAAGCAGCAACTGGCACAGAGAACCTCCGCCGCCTGACCCGTCTACCAGTCCGGCCCGTCTTGGCGGACAATGCGTTCGAGCGAGCTCGATTCGTACCGAAAGAAATGGCGAGTTTCGCCCAACGCTTGGAAAAGGCTTGCAAGAGTATAGAATAGAATGTTTTTTTTCCTCTCTCTCTTCTGACCTAGGACTCGCTCTAGACCACTTCACTAGCCCAAAGCAGCGGGAGTGTGTGCTTACATCTTACAGAAGTATATTGCCAGCTGGTACGATTCGTTTACGTGTGTGTGGGATACGAAAGAACGCTAGCACACTACGGCGAAAACGTCAACACACGCCAGCGTCCGGGGACACTCAACACCTAATTGGCTACTCTACATTCACACATTCCACATTCTAACACTACACGGTGCATGGTGCTGCGTACAGTATCAAAAGCAGGCCTGTTTTTCGCTCCGAACGTCTACCCACGTTGGATATCGGAGGCCAGTGGAATAGTAATTGCTGGTACTCATTACCCCTGCTTCCAACGACACACACACACACGCACACTATTGCATCATTTGTCGTATGGTGGTCGGTTTGCGGAGTGGAGTGGAAGTCGGACTCGGTACTATTGCTATCCTGCGGCTAACAGCGACACATGTTGTTGGAGCAAACCGACCGGGTGTGGAGAAGCGTTTGGTCATCCTTCGGTAGTTTGGTTGGGTACAGCCAAAAAGATCTCACGTTCGTTTGGTTTTTGTATAATTTTTCTTAATAAAACTTGTACATGTTTTCGGATTTGTTAGCTTGGTTGTTGTTGTTGTTGTTGCTGTTGTTGTGGTGTGTACGTTCTATGACGGTAGTCCTCGGTAGTGTACGTGGTACTTAATGTAGCATAACAGACGTTTCAGTATAATACAAGGTACCGCGTGAGTTGCAATGTACAAACGTGGCAATCGGGGTGTAGTGTGTGGCTCTTTCGACTGTTCGAAACGGTTCGCGACCGCTACTCTTAGTCCTAGTTCACGGTTTGGGATGCTCTGGACCCTAGCCTGTGTGCGGGTTGGTTGGTTGGTAACGGTAACTACTGCGCGCCGCTACCCGTCCGCCTGCCTAACACTATTCGACAACTAAACAAATAATTTCAAACCATTAAAATGTAACGCTGCCTGCTGCCACTCCTCCCAGCAGCACTAAAACACTATTAAATTAACCGAACGACCGTGGTGACCGGCGTCGTTCGAGCATTAAAAGCCCGGCGCAGCTAGTGCGCCTTCAGTTAAAACCAGATTAAAAACAAATGCGCTGCGTCCGTTGCCTGCCTCGCTCTCTACGTCCGGTGCGCACAACTGTGTGGCTCGAGGCGCCTTATCAGAGCGTCCAAAAGGTGTGCAAACACTGTTTTGGGGCGGGCTGCTGATACCAATCGAGCGTTTTTCTTTTCATGTAAAATAGACTAGCGTTTGATAGCAAAGGGGAAACCATATTTGGCGTTCTGGCGTTGGCGACGATTGCGCTGCACAGGGGGCAGCGGATATTGGAAAACGCTCGTGCTTCGTGCGATGCTACGGAAGTAAACAGCAATGGACAATGTGTCTGTGTGCGTGGGTAGAAGAAGTAAAATAAATAAACAGATCAGCACTGATCTGTTTCTTGTTGCTGCTGTGCTGTTACTGTTGCAGACGTGCAAGGCACTCTTCACTACCTGGCATGCTAGGGTTACGCAGTGCACACTCATTCGACATGCGCCTCTCGTTTGACTCGCTTGGACAAATTGGGCGACGAGTATTGGGGTGAGCTACAAGTTCAGACCGGAGGTGAAACCAACCCGATT
This sequence comes from Anopheles dirus, assembly GCA_000349145.1. Lineage (NCBI taxonomy): Eukaryota > Metazoa > Arthropoda > Insecta > Diptera > Culicidae > Anopheles > Anopheles dirus. The sequence continues at coordinate 6,691,341 of KB672491.1, read as the reverse complement.
CATAACGTAAACAAACCATTGTGGGACATTGTTAGTGGAGGCGACCCAGAAGCACCTGCCTGCGGGCAGGTTTGCGGGAAGAATAGAGGAGCGAACTCGCTGAGGTATCGACTGCACGGAACGTTTGCCACCGGAGTGTTTGCCCCTCCCGTACATTAGTGTCTACGTCCGTCGGCGGTCCTATGGCATCGTTGATTAGTCATTCGTTTTCCTTGTTTTGTTTGTTTGTTTGTTACACGGTACAGGTGTGAGAGAGAGAGTATTAGTGGTCAAACGGTGTAAGATTAAACACGAAAAGAAGAATGTGCAGGATGGGGGTTTTGATTAGATTATAGAAAGAATAAAACATAAACATTAGGGATAACGAAACAAGTACTTGATAGAAACACACACGCATAACAGTGAGATAAACATAAACCGTCCTAAAAGCTCACGCCATCTTTGTTTTTTCGTTGTTGTTGCGGCTTACCACTCTTCACTGAAACAGTTTGGTTCGTCAGGTTGATTTGCAACTGTCACACACACACACATGCACACTCACACACATACACACACACGCACGCATATACACACATACATATAAAACCTACACGGAGTAAAAGTGTGAGAAGTGTCCCATTTGCAATTGCAACCTTGTGCCACCAACGCGCGGCCTTCTTCGCTAGGAGAACAAACTACCGCCTGCCGGGAGAAGGTGCCTGGACGTGGGTGGACGTGGTCTCCGTCACCGCGCGCGCGCCGCCGCCGCCGCCGCCTCCACCACCACCTAACTAACCTCAGCCGTGCGGCGCAGGAAGTACGCCGCGGACGGCGGTATACTGTCCGGCTGGTCGAGCGCGTCCGCCCCGTGCGGCGCCTCCACCGGGAGCCCGCCGTCACTGCCGAGGATCTCGCGGTCGAGGTTGGCCGCCTCGAGCGCGACCGGGTCGGCGTCGGCCGTCAGCTGGCGCGTCAGCTCGTCGTTGTCCAGCTCCGGGCGGTAGACGGGCGAGAACTGGCGGTCCTGCCGCTCGCCGGAGATCTCGCGCGTCACGAAGTCCGGCCGCAGGATCGGCGACAGCGGCACGCTGTACTTGTCGTTCTTGCTCTCGATCTTGAGCTCGGCGTGCGAGCCGGCGTCCGGTGCGTTGACCGGCAGCACGTACTTGATGTTGAAGTCGATCTTCGCGATCGGTGCGGCCGTTGTGGTCGTGGTGGTGGTCGAGGTCGTGGTGGTAGTCGTGCGTGTCGTCGACTCGGCCGGACGTGCGATGGCTTTCGGGAGCGGCACGACCGGGATGTCTTTCGACTTCCGGTAGGACGGGCCGCCGCCGGTGGCGCCTCCTTCCGGTGTGCCGAGGTTCGGGCGCAGCGACAGCGACGACACGTACTTGCGGTTGTTGGTGTAGTGGCGCGAGTTGGCGACCCGGGCCGTGGTCGTGGCCGGCGCGGGCGGTTCGGTCGTGAGCGGCTCCGTCGTCACCACGACCCGCTCGCCGTCCGTCTCGCCGGAGCTGTAGGCGAAGTCGGGCGACAGGCGCGCCCCGGTCAGCTTGGTGTACTTGCGCTTGCTCTCCCGGCTCGGCAGCACCAGCGACGGCACGCGCTCGTACACCGTCGTGTCCGGCACGTCCGCTGCCGTCGTCGTCAGCAGCTCCGGTGCGAGCGTGGTGGTCGTCGTGGTGGTGGTCGTCGTCGCTTCCGGTGTCGTCGTCTTCGCGGGTGTCGTCTCGCTCGCCGGCTCCTGGAAGGAGAACTCGGCCGGCAGCGTGTACTTGTGGACGATCTCGCGCTGCGTCGAGGACGACACGGCGGGCGTCGTGCGCGTCGTGCTGAGCGTCGTCTCTTCCGCGTCCCTCGCCACCGTCACCACCGTGGTCGGCTCCTCCGCCGGGCCGGAGTAGTCGCCGGTCGTGGGCGGGTTGTACCCGCCGTGCCGGAGTCGGTCGGTGTCGCCCGCCTCCGAGTCCGGCTCGTCTGCCAGCTCCGGCCGCACGCTCGTTACCTGCACGTAGCGGTCCGTTTCCGCGTCCAGCTGCGTCACCGGCACCGGCTCGTCCTCCGTCACCGCGCTGAAGTCCACACTGGAGATGCGTTCGATCTCCTGGTGCGGCGCCACGGTCGGCGCCTCCTGCTCGGTGTCGACCGGCGGCAGCACGGTGGTCGGGAACCCGCCGGCACCCTTCTCCGCATCGAACAACCCCTCCAGCGGGATGGTGGACGTCTCGACCGTGAACACACTGTTCGAGGACAGCACCACCGGCCGACCGCGCTCACCATCCAACTCCTCGTCGTCCACACGCTCTGTGACCGGTGCGCCACCAAGCGTGGTGGTCGTCACACTGCTGCTACTGCCACCGGTCTTGTTGCTCGCCCGGTTCGGCTCCACCAGCCGTATGATAATCTTCCGGTTGATCTCACCGAGCTTCTGCATCACCGGCGGCTCGTCCGGGTTGCTCGTGTTCTTCGTGTAGATCTCCACGACGCGGTGGATCTTGACCAGCTTGTCGGTGCGGTTCGCCGCCGGCAGCTCGATCTCCTGCTCCTCGGTGCGGTAGATCTCCGTCGAGGACGGCACCGACTCGTTCTCCTTGTCGATCGAGAACACGTGGTACAGCGTGGTCGGCTTCACCGTCGTCGTCGACGTTCTACTACGGTCCTGCAATACATTGACATCATCAATATCGATATTATCATTAATCGTGTAGATCGTGTCGGCCGTATTCAGTGTCGTGTAGTGCGTCTCGTCGGACGCGGTGTAGTATTCGGTGGTGGTTCTGAATGTGTTGACTGTATCCTCGTACGAGGTAGTGTTCTCGATCTCGTTTACTGTCTCAAAAAGCCATGGTGAGGTGGTGGTGGTTGTTGGTGTTAGCTCCTCCGTGCCATTGTTGTTGTTGTTGTTGTTGTTGTTGTTGGTAGTAGTGGAAGGTACGGTAAAAGCGGTTGTTGAAGCATGCGGGTGTCTAGTTTCGTCCGTTGGCGACTCTACGGCAGCGGACGTGGTGGTCTCGCGCTGGCTCGCTTGCGGTGTCGTTTGCGGCGTTCCTTCGGGCGTTGTTAGCAGCAGCACCGTCGGCACTGTCACGTTCTGTCCCGGGCGCGTCCCATTCGTGGCGAATGGGAAGCCGCCGAGGGACGCGGCTGGCAGGCTGGGCGACGTGAAGTTCCGGCGGCTCGTTGGTTTGCGCGGCGTGTAACGACGTGTGGCGAAGCCGGCGCCCTGCTCCAGATCGTTCACCGTCGCGGCAACCTGAGCACGCTCGTCCTCCACGCCGCCGGCGCTCGCCAGCGACGCCGTCGTCGACCGCTGCCGTCCGAACGTCGCCCGTGTCCTGGTCGTTGGGGTGAAACGTGGACGCGGCGTGGTCACGCTACCTGCCACAACTCCACCGTTGTCGCCGCTCAGGACGGTGCCGTTCTGGGCGGTCGGTTTATACCCTCCGACAGCGCCGAACGTGCGCCGGCGCGTCGTGAACGCTCGCTGCGTGGTCGAGGTCGCCGATCCGTCGCCTACAGGTTGGTTGTTCTTGAAGATGAACCGGTTGCTGCCGGAGCTCGGCTGGACGCGGGGCGGCGTGGGCCCGATGCGAGAGCCCGGCCGTCGGATACCACCGTACGGCAGCTCTGGCCTCGGTTTCTCGGTTTCCGCCTCTGCCGGCACCAGACTGTTGCTGGCGTCGCCACCGAGCGCACCGAACAGCTTCTTGCCCTGCCGCTGGATCTCGTTCTCACCGTCGCTCTCTTCGTCGCTGAACCGCTGCTCCTCGGACGACGAGTAGCGCTGCTCCTCCTGCGACGTCCGGTCCGTCCCATCGCCGTAGGTCGGCGCCACCGTCGTCGTCGTGGTGGTCGTGGTCGTCGTCGTGCGCGCGTACAGATTCGGCCGCTTCGGCAGCAACACCGAGGTGCGGTTGATCGACTTCTGCTCGGCCGGCTTCGCCGCGACCGTCGCCTTGTCGAACGAGTTCTCGAACGCCGGCGGCCGGGCGGGCCTGCTCAGTGAGTACGCCGGCCGGCGCCGGTTCGCACGCCCCGGGCTCTGTGGGCCCTCTTCCACGTTCTCGTTGGCCGGCGCGGCGGTCGTGGTCGTGCGCGTACCCAGCTGCAGCGGTTTGCGCTTGCGCGACGGCACGAACGGCACCGGACCGGACGGGGACACGGCGTCCGACTCCGGTGTGGTCGCCACGAGCGACTCCTCTGTGGTCGTCGACAGGCGTCCGTTGCGCGCCAGCGAGAAGGACGGCCGGTTGCGGCGCGTCGGCACGAACTTCTTGATCGGCTCGGTCGGTTCCGGTGCCTCCGTCGTGACGAACTTGCCGGTGAACTTGCGGCGCGTCGCCCCGCTACCGAACACCCGCGTCGAGCTGCGGCTCGGGATCGACTCCGACTCTATCTGCTGGCTGTCGTTGAGCCGGGCGGTGGGTTCCGCCGTCGCGACCCTCGGGGTCGTGTACGCGGGCTTCGCCTGCTGCGGTTGACCACCCGCCACCAAGTTCGCGCTCGGGTTCACCTCGGTGGTGGACGCGGCCAGCGTCGACAGCATCTCCGCCGAGTCCGCATCCTCGCCGTCCTCGCTGTTCCGCAGGTTTGGCAGGCTGAGCAGGTTGTCGCTGTTGAGCAGATCGTACGCCGGCGCAATCTCGTTCGAGGTGTCGGTGATCACCGTCGTAAAGTCCGAGTTCGCCACGTTGCTGTCCGGGAACGTGGGCTCCACCGTGTACGCCTCGGTCGAGGTCGTCGTGGGCGTGGCTTTGAACAGCTTGTTGCCCGGCAGTCGCTGCCTGCGCAGCTCCGTGTTGAAGGGCGTGCGTGTCCGCCCGGCCGGCTCGTCCGTTGCCGCGGCCGTAGTCGGTGCGGTCGTTGTCGTGCGGCGCCGGTTGACTCGCTGCCGCTTCGTCGTCGAGATGCCCGTCACCCGGTCCGTGACATCGTTCGCGAGCGACTCGTCCGTTGGGCTGAACCTGGCCGCGAACGCGCTCGTGTCAGCGTTGAGCTGCTTGCGTGGGGCGAACGGTCGCCGGGACGGTGAGCGTGTCGTCTCCAACTCGGCTGGCGTTGAGCCTGACTCTAGGGTCGTGCGCAAACGTATAGGGCGCGTCGGACGGGTACGCCCGGGAATGAACGTCTTGTTCGTGTTGACCTCCGAGACGACCACGTTCAGTGTGGCGTCGACCGCCTCGGTAGTGCTGCTGGTGGTATACCGATCTCTCAGGCTGGACGAGACGAGCTTCCTCGGCTGCGGCGTCGTCGTGTCGACTTCCGCCGCGTTCACGTTGTACACGGTGGTCAGCTCGCTCAGCAGTCTGCCGTCGGGCGTGACGCCCTCCTCACCGGAGGGCCCGTTCTCGGTGGACATATCGTTCAGGTTCTCCGCCAGCAGGTTGTTCACCATGGTGTCGACGTTCTCCACCGTTCCAACGTTGAACGGACGCCCGCGGAACGTGGACCGCTCCGGGGGAAGCGTACTCGACACCTCCGGCAGGGCCTGTGTCGTCGGGACCGAGGTCGAGCTTAGTTCGTTGCGGCTGCTAAACCCATACCGCAGCGCCGTACCGAGCGTGAGCAGAATGCGCTCCTGCGTCATAAACGGATCCTCGGCGATGCGCGTGTACGACTTGATGTCGGCGTCGCTCGCCGGTGTTGCGCTCTCGTACGGCTCCGTCTCGATGCGTGGCTCCTCGGTCGACGACGTCGACCCGAGCTCGTTGCCCCGGCGGCCACTGTACAGGCTGAAGTTGACGCGCCGCAGCGAACCCCGGTCGCGCCCGGTCGTCAACGGGCCCTCGGTGGTCGTCGTGGTGGTGGCCGTGGCCGCCGTCGTACGCCCGATCGCGAACCGATTGGCGGCCAGCTCCCCGGCAGACGGTCGTGAGCGGCGGCGCGCGGTCGTCGTGACCGCCGTCTGCTCGGTGGTGGACGTGGTCGTCCGGACGGTCTGGGCGGTGGAACCGGGCCGGAACCGCACCCGGCCCCGGTTGCCGCGCACCGGGACGGCCGGCGTCGGCTCGCTCGTCCCACCGTCCACCGCCTCACTGCTCTCCGGCGTCGCGCCACCGACCCGGCGCTGCCGGCCTGCTGAAAGATCAAATCTCTGGGCATTGGAAAAACTCACCTTTACGGAGCGGAGCGTGGACGACTCGGTCTCTGGAGAGGTGGTAGCGGTGGCGCTTGCAAAGCTGTTCGCGGTGTCTGGCAGGCGCGTCGGACGCGTGCGACGGCCGCCGGTTGCGAACGGGCGCGGGGCCGCCTTTATCGGCGCAACTTTCCGACTAGGGTTAGTGACAG
>KB672491.1:6567574-6680074 GCA_000349145.1 Anopheles dirus | reverse complement strand
CAACGGTGGCCCGCGGTGGCATCGGCACTCCAAAACCGGTAACCGCGCCGCGCTAAAGGTGATATTGGTTCGACAAAAAGCTCGCGCGTTGCGCGTTGCGTAATGCCCCAACCAGACGGCCCAAAAACGACACGACAAGAAAGCAACAAACAACAGAAACCTGTTCCCGCCGAGCAGGATGTGTGTTGCCGGGCGTGGGGAGGCACGTGGAGGAGCCGAGGCCTCCGCCCCTCAGGTGGTTCGCTAACAGCGTAATGTTTTCCTGCCCCCCCTCTCCCTTGCCGCCGAAAAAATGCGGACGCCCAAACATAATGCCACCGACGGGCGGCCCGAAAAACAAGAAATCGAAGATACCACTCTTACGGTATGCCGATTTTCCTTTCGCACGATGTGCCATAATCGCGAGGCCGATTTCGCTGGACGCTGGTTTGGGCCCGAAATCGTTCTTGGATTGGTGCGTAGCCGCGTTCCACCCGTTTGCCGCTTGCGTCACCGAGCGATCGCCACCAAGCGAAGCACCCCGATGTAACGAGAGAGTCCCCGATGAAGTCACGCCCCTGCGATGAGCGCATCCTCCCTGCCCGGTGGCATTTAAATCGGACGCTAATTGCCACACCTGTTGACGTTTGGCGCACGACACGCCGGGGCGAAAGTGTCACCTCATGCAACGTCACACGGCCGTGTGTACCGGGTGGAAAGTGAAATTGTTTGTCACCTCACGGCCAGAAGGATGTCGCAGCGATGCGCAAATAGTGCGAGCACGGTAGCACGCTGTTGACCGAATCAATTATGATCACCTCGCGTTACGTCCGCGGTATGGTAGGCTTTCTGGACATTCTCTTTTCGTTGGTGTTGATGTTGCTGTTGGTACAATCGAAAACTTACGAGCTGCCCAGTTCCGGCACGGTGCGGAAATCATTACCCGAGGAGGTCACGAGTGAACTGCGAGGACGTTCTCGAACGCACCCCAGCGCAGCTAGAGGCTTAGTGGGTCCTACAAAAGGCACCAGATGAAGTCTTCTATCACTCGTCCGTCGGTGATTTTGTTGACACTCGACGATGAAAGCTTACAGGGTTTTGCATCCATATAAGGGAACCTTTTGTTGAAATTGCGTTCCATACCACGATCCAAATAATGTTTTGACAGACGTCAACTGTATCATTGTATTAGCAATGAAAACCTTCCTGTTTAATTCTGAACTGCAACCGAAAGCATCGTAGTCGTCTAGCTTCTTCATCCCGAAATCCTCAACGCTTTTCAATCGGTATGGAGAATGTTTCAACTTATAAGGAGAAATTTGCAATCATATTAGGGGAGCAATATGTAAACCGCGTACTTAAATATTGGTAGTTCATTTGTTTGTTTACAGTGATCGGTGCCGGCATCTTCATAGTTCGTTACGCATGCCTTTCGCGACATCAGTTCGATGAATAAATAATATTCATAAATGTTTTGAACATGGAGATAATTCATACAAGAAGTTGAAAGCTCATCGTTTGAAGAAAACCGCACTGATTACATGGACGAAAACCCTGTATTAAAAAAAAACGCCACACGGGAGATAAGCAGATCGATTGTTCCATTTCTGCACTGCCACCACCAGCAGCAGCGTTTGTGTCGGCATAATCAGGCCGATTGTTGGTCGGGCGACGTAATGTGTGGTGCCGCGCGGAACTGCTCCGCCAGATGAGAAAACACTTGACGATGGCGGTGGTGATGGTGGCTGTGACTGGGTTACGAGGCCAGCACCGCGACTCAATGGAGGCAGTCGCGCGCATTTAAGAGGTTTCATTATCCGCCACCGTGCCGTGGTTAGCGCATGACTGAGCAGATCGGAGGCTTTCGTATTTACCTGCACTACACGAGCGCGAGTGCGGTTGTAGCTGTGATTGGTACCGTAATTATAGTTTTGTGTGCAGGATTATGTGTGTTTCGCTACGACTAGCACCTATTTGGAGAGGAGCGTAATGTAAATCGAACGACGCACGGCGTGGAGTACTCCTCCAACGGGATGCTATAACGTCGTTCCCATGTATGGCTCTCGCCCGGATGCGCTGCAAGCCCGGTTAAGAAACACCAAGGCGCGCGTACAACGAAATGACCAAAGCCATCGTGATGGATCGTGGCCGGAATTTCCAAAACAGAACGAAACAAAACTTCGTACTCCTCCGCCGCCTCCGAGAATCCAAACGATTCCAAAAAAAAAAAAAAAAACTGCCGTCTAGAGCAACGCCCGGGAAACAATCGCCGGTACGCCTGTACGTGACCTCACCGGAATGGGTTCTGGGTTCGTTTCACAACCGCATTCTCAACCTCCAAGCTCCAAGATGGCGGCACGGGGAGCGCCGGGGCCACTGCTTCTAGATGGATGACTCATTGTTCGTTGCGTTTGTGGGCGATGGGCGACCGGGGGTGTCTCCAACGTCCCTGCCGGGAAGTACGCGCGTTTCGGCATGCACAAGCAGTGCCTCCCCAATGTCTGTCACTGCCATAACTGCCGCTAACGGTATCGAGGTGCGCTCTGGACGCGATCTACGGGACGATAGGGAGGTTGTGACTTACCGGAAACATGGTTGTGCTCGTGCGCCGCCGATTTTGCTTCTGGCGGTCCCCGGTGTCTGCACACAGAAGGGCCCCAAAGGCACCGTCAGCCACCGTCTCCCGTGCGAGCGCCTTCCCTTGTACGTCGTCGGCTGTCGTTGTCACCGTGGCTGCTAGAGGAACCGGGTGGAAGTGGGGAGTATGGTGAGATGGAGGCCTAGCCGCAGGAAGCACGGCGGCGCATTCCGATGCGGTTCGCCGAACCTTACCTTCGCTCTGCGTGCCTTCCCAAGTCTCCAGGGTCTCTCTCTCTCTCTCTTGGACACAGGTGGATCGTGCTGTTCGGGGGGGTTTGGTACGTTCTCACATGCGTCTGGTCGGTCCTACCGGTCGTTGCATCACCGCATCCCAAACACTAAAACATAAACACCCTTGGGGTCGAAGTCGGACGGAGGGAGTTAGACACGAGATGTAAACGTTTGGAAGGAAGCGTTCGAGCTTTAATTGCGGCTCCGGGACAGGAGATGTGCGTGTGGTTGGCGCGTGCGGTTGGAACTTGTCAACCGAGCGGGGTCCAACCGAACCAGCGAGCTCTCCAACGTCTGTCCAGTACCCGGTGACCTTCGGCGTGGCGTGCCGCACTTTTCCCGCGCCAGATCTGGCTTTCATCTATTGCGTCTTGCTGCCCGTGTGGACCAACTAGCAGAGCGGACCGCTCGCCGATCTCTCCCGCTCCATGTACACGATTCTAGCGTCATAATTACGGACATGTCTACATATCGGCACAGATTGGCTCATGCCGGACAAAAACAGCAACGACGAGAGATCACCTGGCGCAGATGCGGCAGGCGGCAAATATTTGCTCCACTTAAGCGCCCCCCCGCCTAAACGCTCGGTCTACTTATCACGCACCACAGAACATATAGGGACGTCGGTGTTGCCACCGGCCACCAGCGTTTCGCGCTCGTCCTCATTATCGCGCAGCCCTTTTCGAGATGCGTTTAGCACCCCGCGAGGGAAGCGAATCGAGTCAGCGCTCGCGGACCTGCTCAAACAGGCGCGACCACCGCCGTATAGCCCAGGTACCCAGGTCCCAAACCAGGCGAAAGAAGAGGCAAACAGAAAGCAGCCAACTTGGACGGTAAACACGGTGGAAGAAAGCGCGAAATGATGCAATTAGCATAGACATTTCGAAATGCACCCGAGCGCACGCGATCGCCATCGCCGATTTAGAGACCTCCCCCATGCCAGCGTTTCCAGCCGATGTACGTATCGATACGCCGAATACGTACACGGAGGAGAGACGGAGCGGCAACATTACCACCGGAAACGATCGACGACCGGTGTGCGTGCGCACGACGCTGCCTTGCATTGCGGGGCCTGGAAGCTACATCGGCAATTCTGCCAGCGAACGGGCCACCGGGTCTCGAAGGCAAATCTTCGGAAAGAAACCTCCCATCTATGCGCTGTTCAATTGTTTGGCTCTTTTTTGTTGCAGCTACCTGCTTGCTTTCTTCAAACACCGACAGCTCTCTAGTTGTTTCCTGTGTTTGCGAATTCAATGAAAGTACGAGTCGGAGCAGGTACAACAGCGGCACCAACAACAAAAAAGCCCGTCGTGGGGAAAATAGGACCCCACCGGTTTGAAATCACCCGGAACCAGTAGGTTGCAGCGGGTGCGTGCTTGCGGGTGCGAAAAGAAATGGCTTAAGCAAACTTAGGGAGCCTCTCCCCATACATAACCTACAACTAATCACGCTAGAAGCCTGCACCGGAAGAATTGTGGAACAATCGAACCTCGCGCCTTGCATCATCAGTTTTGGAAGGGACTGCGTGTTGCCACGCTGTCAACACGCGCCCAAACAGCCTTCGGTTGCGCGTTGATTTCCTTGATTCAGCGGTTCGCTTCCCCGATCCAGCGCGTGCATTGTGCACGCTCTCGGCGCGTAGAATCCCAATCGCAACAATCGTACTCTTCCGCCGTGTATTGTTTCTGGCACGGCCGAAGCCGGAGATGAGCTCACGCTCGCGACTCTCACGGGGGTAGCAGGGTAACCTACTTCTTACGGCGGACAGGCACGGATCGTGTATTCTTCGAGCACAAAGCCTTGTGGGGCCACCGTTCTCTATTCACTATTCATCCGGTGTCTGTACGGCCCGGTCGGAATGGCTTCCCGGACTTCAAGAACACCTCGAGCAGCAGGACAAACGTCACCGGCGCACCGTCCCGTGTCCCTAGTCCAACGACCCCGGGGAGATCCCGCCGGTAGATGATGGTTTCGGGTCGCCGACACTCCAGGGAGGGGCGTTAATTTAATTCAAATCAAGTAAGCCTAGAGCCCGTAGTAAAGGGTAAAAATATGCATTACCTCACGAAGCAACCGTAACGCACAGGAAGGCGCCGCGGAGAGGAAGGAATTAAAAGCTCCAGCACCGGGGCGAAGATTTCGTGCTCGATTGCTTGGCTCCCAGGCTTCTTACGAGCGACGGGCGTGAACTACCGCACCGGGTGAGCCAATAAAGCTGTCACATTCCCCGAGAGCCGCGGACACAATCGCGCGTGTTTATCAACCTGCGTTTAATGGGTTAAAATTGAATGGGAACAGAATCGATCGACGTACGCCCGACGGATATTGGGGCCCCTATTTCAAGATTTTACACCAGATCCGACCATAATGGACAATGGCAGCCGCCAATGTCGTCATCGATGGTTCGCGTTCCACCCGACTGTTTGTTCTCTGTGCGGTCGTCCACAGTTTTGAGCGGTTTTTTGTGCAGTCTGCGTCCGACAGCCATTATAAGTAGGCAGCCGAACGGCAGCAACACAATAGAACAGCCACCGACGCCACGGAGCCCCGGAGCTCCGGTGCGACGTTTCCCATGCGATGGAGAAATGTAAGATGTGTGTGCAATCTTTGCAGCCCACTTCGCGTCGAATTAAAGACGCGAGGAGAAATAAGCGCCGCGTACACATTACTCACCTACCGGTTGCCACACTGGGCCGCCTAGGATCTAGGCTGACCTTTGCGGCGCTCTGTTACAAACTGTCGGACGGTGTCGCGCACATCCAACGTCACTGGATGTTTGGAATCTATCAAAAGTTTAGTAACGCTGGCTGCCGCGGGTGATGGTCACCGACCGGCGGTGGCCAGTATGATAATTACATAAGGCACACTTATATAACGCCCGCCATACATGGCACGCGATAATTGGGAACGGACGCTGGGGGTGCGGAAAACATCACCAACTCTCTGGAATGTCGCACGGGACGGCCGGCCCTGAGTGACATCGGCGACAGTGGCTCGCATCGGCGACACGGTGGCGATCTCTTCCGCGTGTAAGATGAGCACGGTAAAAGCGGACCTGCAACTGCGCCGCGATCCGATTTCATTGCGCAGCACACAGGTTGGCCCGATACGGATGCAACGGCTGCCAGATCGTTGACTGCAACCCCGTCTACAATATCCGTCTTTTCCGTGTGCCGAAATTGCCAACAAAGCGTGCCTGGGTTGATGATCCTGGAGCGAGCAGAGGTGAGGTTGCGAATCTTGAAGCGCCCGAACCTGGTTCGCACAAGCTATCATGTCAGCGCCGACTCCTCGCAGCCTCACACACGGATACGTTCCTTTCTCTCGCTCTAGACTAGTTTTTCTTGTCTTTTTTTTGCTGTGTGCTGCCCGCGCTGGTGTGTCTGTGTGCTCCAGCTTGTGAGTGGAGCTTGCCGAGCAACTCGTTACCGGGCGCTCGGCTCGCGTTAATACGAGCTCAAAAGAAAGGGAAAACTACTCGTTATATACCTGCGGTACGAAATGTGAAGGACACCGATATATAGACCCGATCGGTGGCTGATCGCGGCAGCGGTCGACTGGAGGAGTCGGCTGTGCAAAGTGAAGGTTACCACCAGTGTGGCTATCACTAATCACGGGGCTCCCAACCCCGTCGGCAGGAAGTCGGTGAGGCCTAGAATGCCGCCTGTCAGGAATTTAGACGCTTCACCAAACGCGCGAGCGCACGGCAGATTTGTGGGGTTGATTGAAGAGCGACAGTGCCGAAAGCTGAAAGTCTAGTTTGTGTGTGTGTGTGTTTTTTTTTGCATCCACAAAGCTGATCCACCGCGAGTATATAGGAACACCGGTGGAGCGGTCACCACCCCCCGAGCTTACCTGGCGCGAGTCTCGCTCGGTCGCAATTGCGCTTAGTGGCGCTAGTTTTAGGAAGCAAGCAAGACGAAACTACCGAGACGTTGCACTGATGGCGAGATTTCACTTCGATCGATCCGCGATACCGTGGGCTCGGGCTTAGCTGGAGGAGCCAAACTCTGGCCGCCTCCAAATACCGGATTTGCAACCGCTGGCACACACTGGCACGCACAAACACACGTCGGTTGTCGCCTTTATCAGCGTTGCACGAGAGACAGAGAGACCCAGAGACAAAGAGAGAGAGAGAGATAGAGAAGGAAGGAGTGGGTGGATAACGTGGGTCCGGTACTACTGCTAAAATTCGCTCAGATCTTCTTGCAATCCAAGTTCTTGCGCAATTGCATTGTTAAAATTTGGCTTTGGAAACACACGGGGGAGTCACAGTCGGCGCCCACCCCGTCCACGCCTGTTAATCTCACGACTGTTTTGTTTCTGGCCATCCCAAACACAAGGGAAGGGAGGCCCTATGTAGGCCAAATCAGAAGACAATTACCGACCTGTGGAGCTGTTGGCGACGCAAAACGCACCGCCGGAGATGGATGCCTGCAGGGCCTGCCGCTCTTACGCCAGCATTCCAAGAGACACACAGACACACACAGCACACACACAGGCACACACACACACAACACACATACACGCAGCCACCGACGTTGAAGTTTCTCTGCTTGTTTGATTGTGATTTGACCCGTGCGTTCAAAATAGTATACCGAGACACAACGCACAGCCCCGTATGTGGAGGGGGGCGCAACGGACACAACTGGAGACCTTAGGAGCGGGTTTTTCTGGACTGGACCACCTCCTCCGCCAACCCGAGCGCGTGCTCGGTTTAGGCTCAAGAGACGAAGCCACGACTAATGCACACACCGCGCACGACCCCAAACAGCAGACTTGTCCCTCCCCGTCTGCCTTGTCTTCTCCCTAAACACCGCGGTGCTTACCGTATAGTCGGTGAAGTGCGTTACAAGTTGACTCCCCCCTGCGAGCGGAGTCAGGCACAGGGTGCGCGTTGTGGACAAGCAACCTACTCTTTAGCGCAGTCGGCGGCTTACTGAACGCTGCGTCGGCCGCCTGGTAGCCAGCAGCTCCGTCGCCTGCAGATTCCGTCTTCGCGGTGGAGGTGGTGAATGCATTCCAAAAACCGGTACCGGAGCGCCGGCGAGGGAAGCTTGGGGGGAGGGTGCGGACGGAGTCTGCGGTGGGGCGACAGCGCGGTGGAGAAGAGTGGAGTGGAGGGGGAGATGTGTTGTCGGTGAGTAGGTACCATTAGCGTTTCACTTTCATACTCGCTGGAGCGTCCGGATTCGGCCATCGAGTCGAGTCGCAGCGCCGCGGTAGAAGTTACTCAAGATGTGGCTCGGCTTACTGATGGCGCGTACCATCTCACGCGCTCGCTTCTTCGCCTCCTCTGTCCACAGGCCGTGTACTTCCAGCCCATATCTGTTCGCACTGGTTTTTTTTTGTTGTTTGTTGTTGTTCGATTGTTGCTGCTTTTTTTCTTTTATTATCTCAGGCCAATTCGCGGAGCTTTTTCCTGCTCCGTGTGTGCCGTTCTTTCGAACATAATTTGCTGAGCATACACTCGCGGTGCGGTGGTGATCGTCTTGGGCTTTCAATTCTTTGCTCATAACCATTCCACGCGGAAGGCGGTGGGGGGAGATAAGCCGTTTCTCTTCTTCCTGGTGTGTTACGTTGCTCCTACATGGGAGTTTCGGATGGATCTCAAATATGTAGTTTTGCTGCTGTTGGTTCGCTGTTGTTTCAAATCCCCGCCCCGCTCGGATTCCATTCGGTGGAGTCGCTACCCCGCGGGAGTCTCGTTATGTCTGGATCGATGTCAATGTTATGCGGCCCCGAAATGATATGCATCGAAGATCGCTGTGATTTGTGTGGCAAGAGGCACGCGATGTAACACTGGGCGATGGCATACCTTATCACACACCCTTATGCTATAATATCTAGCCGGAATTCGGGCCCGACCCGGGACCCGGGCGGTTGGATGTTATGCGCTCGGGTTTTACTGTGTGACGTCAGTCAGGTGCGCTGTGCGTCGCAGAGATATCTTCCAGATCCGGGCAGGACCGCGAAGCATGGCGCACGGACTTGGGACATCTCGAAACTTGCGGGTGACTGGCACTGGTGTTTTTCGGACATCGTAACGCGCCTGACAGACCAAACTCCGTCCGTGTTGTTCTAGCAAATGGCGCCATCGTTTTATTCCTCCATCGTCCTCGCCATCGTCCGAATACTGATACATCGCAGATCTGTGTGTGTGCGCGGTCCGGGATCATCGCTCCCCGAACCGCTTGTTCACCGAGGCCGCCCACTCGCTCGGGTGGCCCGCCTTTTTGTGCTTGTACATGTTGGAGCCGCAGGCGAAGGTGCGCGGACACCACGGGCACCGGTAGAGGACGGTGCCGGTGTGCGTCGCCTCGTGCTCGCGCAGCCGCAGCGACGTCTTGAAGCTCTTCTTGCAGTACTTGCAGGGATAGTCCGGGCGCTCGACGTGGTGCAGGTGGATGTGCGACTGCAGGGCGCTCGCGTTCACCGACTTCTTGCCGCAGAACTGGCAGCTGACCGGGCCGGTGTTGGCGTGGCAGCGGATGCGATGCTGCTGGTAGGACTTCTTGTTCCGCAGCCTGAGAACGAGAGCGGTCGGTCACACGTTTGAGGCGCCAACTTGCGGCCCACCCCGGCGCAACTTACCACTTGTGGCACTCCTCGCACTGGTGCTTGAGCTGCGTCTTGCCCTCGACGGAGTGCGTCAGCCGGTGGTTCTCGAACTGCGGCCGGCTGTTGAAGCCCTTCGCGCACACGTCGCAGATCCAGCTGAAGCTCGCCCCGTGGTACGTCTGCTGGTGGTTCTTGAGGACGCGCGCGGTCGTGAACGACCGCTGGCACTCGCTGCAGTAGTTCAGCTTCTTCTGCTTCGCCAGATGGTGCACCATGTGCTGCATCAGCAGGTACGACTTGACGAACGTTTCGCCGCACACCTCGCAGCAGAACGGCCGCTCGGCTGCGGGCGTGTGGATGCGCGTCTTGTGCGCCTGCAGGCTCCGGCTGCTCGAGTACTGCTTGCCGCACACGCCGCACCGGAAGCAGTCCGGGTTCTCGTGCACGAGACAGTGCTCGTACAGCGACTGGCGCTTGCTGTACGTGCGGTCGCAGCACAGCACCTCGCTCGTGCGCGCCTCGTGCGCGTCCGTCGCGTGCTGCCGCAGCAGCGCGAACGTGTCCGCGATGTAGTCGCACTGCGCGCAGCTCAGCACGCAGTAGCGCTTGATGAACTCGTCCTGGGCGCTGATCTCCTCCGCCGAGACGCGCGTCCGGTACTGCGACTCCGTCAGCTTGTCGTCCGTCGGGTCGGGCGTGCCGTGCGGATCGGCCGGCGACAGCGACGCCGTTCCCTCCGGCCCGTCCGGTCCCGGGTGGTGCAGCGTGCGGTGCTTCTCCAGCGCAGGGAAGCTGGCGAAACTGGACGGGTGGAATGTTCATGCCATGCACAAAGGTTATTTGATGGTTAATGGTGCTCTGAAGATTAATAACTTTAAGAAGATTTTAATTGAATGTTTCAGATATCGCAGAAACGATCGTATGAAAGGAAGAAAAAGGGGAAGAAGGTTCACGAAACTTCGTCATCTATTCGAGACCTGTTTTCTTAGGACCACCTCGGTATCGGCACAAAACGTCGGTTATCGTCGAATAACCTCAACTGTCAAGTCAAGAATTTCATCAAAGATTAATCTTAAACGGAGGAGCATGATGGAGTTTGTTCAAAGGGTCATACGGTGGCACGAATCCAAACCAGACGCACACACCACTACTTACAACACGTTGCAGACGTTGCAGGCGATGTTCTTCCGCTCGACGTTCTCGTGCCAGGTGCGGTGCGAGCTCAGCAGGTCCTCCGTAGCGAACGCCTTGCTGCACTTGTCGCACTTGTGCTGCTTCGCTTCCTCCGCCGTGTGCATCAGCAGGTTGTGGTCGTTCAGGGACTCCTGCTTGCGGAACTTGATCCCGCAGGGCAGGCACCGGTGCACCACACGCTTCCCGTGCGATCGCACGTGTATCTTGAGCGTGCGGCGCCGCGTGTACTTGCGACTGCAGCACACGGCGTAGCCGGCCGTCCGGTGCTCCTTGCGGTAGTGCTTCATCAACCCGGCGAACGTGTAGTACGTGGCGTCCTGCAGCAGCTCGTCGTTATCGACCGCTTCGTCGGCCGCCCGCTTCGACTGGCGGAAGCACTCGTGGCACACGATCTGGAGTTTGTTTTCGTTGATGCGGCACAGCGACAGGCCGATACCGTCGAACAGTGCGGAGGTGTGCTGCGAGGAGCGCGCTACCCTGCCGTTACCGGCAGCTGCCTTCCGCAGCTCCGATAACGGCACGTCCGAGTCAGCGTCCGACCCGTCGTCCCCGTTCGTACCGTCCGACTCGCTGTGGGAGTAGCTTTCCTTCACGTACACCTCGTTCAGGCTCGTGATGAACCCGTTCGCATCGTGCAGTGCCTCGAACTGGATGGTGCTGCCGTGCTGCGGCAAGTGCTCCTCCTCGTCCTGGCCGGTGGAATGTTGCTCCCGCTTGATCCTGGCCGGCAGTTTGGCGGCGTGCAGTCGTTCGATCTCGATGTAGAATTTGTGAAACGGGTACAGCATCTCCCAGCACGCGGCACAGACGTAGCGCCCCCGGCAACCAGTTTCCTAGCACGGTTGCACAACCCAATTAGCTTGCCAAAGACGGGTCCAGATGTGCTAACTACTTTAACTCACCGTGATCCAAAAGTGTTTGCACAGCGCGTCCAGGATCGAACCATGGCACACGTTCGTCTGCTCGGCTAGGGAATGCCGTTCGTTGCTTTCCAGCAGACACAGCACGCACAGCTCTTCGCAAGCCGGCTGATTTACGTCGCTCTCCGTCTCCATTTATGCTCTAGTATTCGCTAGTTTCCAGTCACAAACCATCGCCCGCGGTAGCGTTTATTTCGGCTAGTATTTTGACGTTGATTGTTTGATTCTGGTGCTGTGGTTGCGTTGAACGCCGAACGCCAGCGGAGACGAGATCGGTCCAGCAACAATGATTTGACAGATGTCGCCCTTGGTCGGCTCTTCTTCCGTTCACACTCGCGTACGCTTCGAAACGATGCTCAGTGTGCAGAAATTGGCTAGAAATATGACATGAAAACATCGATAGAAAAAGCTTTCGCATATAAACAGCACGGGGAATGTACTAAAAAGGAAAATAACTACAGCGCACACTAACTAGTTTGAATCGAGTACGGGCAAACCGTTCGAATCTGTCAGTTTGATTATGCGACACGGGTCGTAGAAGAAATTGGTTGAATTTGTTCTAAATTATCCTTTTTAACTTGGCAAAAGTACTAGTAAGAACAATTTGTACGTTTTTATCATTAAAAACACAATTTCAACGCTACAACTTTTCCATCCAACGTAAACAACAACAACGACAGCAATGACAGCAGCGACAACAACAACGACGTAAACAAAACATTGCAGCATCGTCAAATTTGACAGTGCAAAGGGCAAACAAGCAGAGGGCAATTTGTAAAACGAAGGTGTAGAAGCTAAAAAGTGGCGAACGCGTGAAGGCGCACTGTATTTATAGGGCAGATAAAATAAGAATAAAAGCTCAGGATGCTTGGTTTCTGCTCCAACGTTTTGCTACGGGCCAGCGTGAGACGATACCGGGCGGTGCACATACGTAATGATGCGTCGTTTCCAACACGCGGTTTCCTGCTAACGAGGGTGTTCCTTTTTCCGCTTTGCAGCCGCATGCAGCAGAGCCAGCCTGCACAGCTCGGCGATCGTCCTGCAGCAGGCCCTCCACAATGTAACGATCGGTCAGCCGCTCCACCACACGCATCCACACCTGATCGGCCCGGAGGAGGTGCTGTCCGGCATACCGCTCACGGAGGTGAAGCGTAGACGGGCGAACTTCCTGCGCGTACTGCGCGACTACGCGGCGATGCAGGCGGGCAAGCAGCTGCAGCATGTCGTGAGTGTCCTTCGCAAGCGCGTGCCATGAACGCAACGGCTCAATCAACCCTTTCCCCACAGGTGATCATCCCGTCGGCGAACAAAAAGTACATGAGCCACAAGATACCGTACGTGTTCCGGCAGAACACGGACTTCCTGTACCTGAGCGGGTGCCAGGAGCCGGACAGTGTGCTCGTGCTGGAGATTGGTGGCGGTGACGGCGATGCCGGCAGGAGTACGCTGTTCGTGCGCCCGAAGGACAGACACGCCGAGATGTGGGACGGGCCGCGGACGGGCGTGCAGCTGGCGCCGGACGTGTACGGCGTGGAGGACGCCCAGGACGTCGGCACGCTCAAGGAGTACCTGACGCGGTGCAGCTTCGCGCACCCGAACGCCGTCTTCTGGTACGACGAGCAGGCGTCCGACCTGGCGAACGTGTCGAAGGTGGTGCGGGACGTCACGCGGGGCCAGACGCGCTCGCCGCACGAGCTGATACAGCGGCTGCGGGTGATCAAGTCGGACAGCGAGTGTGCGCTGATGCGCAAGACGTGCGAGCTCGCGTCGCACGCCATCAACCGGACGATGGCGGAGAGCTTCCCCGGCGTCAGCGAGCACCGGGTGTTCGCTACCGTCGACTACCACACGCGGCTGGGCGGGGCGAACTTTCTCGCCTACCTGCCGGTGGTGGCGGGCGGCCCGAACGCGACCATCATCCACTACATCAACAACAACCAGATCGTGCACGACGGCGAGCTGATCTTGCTCGACGCCGGCTGCGAGTACCACGGCTACACGAGCGACATCACGCGCACGTGGCCGGTCGACGGCACGTTCCGCGAGCCGCACCGCGTCCTGTACGAGGTGCTGCTGCAGGTGCAGCGCGAGCTGCTCGCCTGTCTGCAGTGCGCCGGCGGCGAAACACTCGACCAGCTGTTCGACACGATGTGCACGAAGATCGGCAAGTACCTGCAGGAGATCAAGCTGATACCGGCCGGCCTGTCCGGGCAGGAGCTGTCGCGCGCGGCCTACAAGTTCTGCCCGCACCACGTCTCGCACTACCTCGGCATGGACGTGCACGACACGCCGCTCATATCGCGGAACATGCTGCTGCAACCGGGCATGGTGTGCACGGTGGAGCCGGGTAAGTGGTTCCGCTCCGCGGCTTTCCAACCGCGCCCTCTAACGACATCTATCCCCACTTCCGGCAGGCATCTACATCCCGAAGGACAAGACGGACGTGCCGGCCGAGTTCCGGGGCGTGGGCCTGCGCATCGAGGACGACGTGCTCATCCGGCCCGGGACGGAGATCGAAATCCTTTCCAAAGACTGCGCGAAAGACTTGCACGCGATAGAGGCGCTAGTTGGCAGTGGAAACAAAAGCTAGGTTTTTGAACTGTGAATGTGCTTATGCGGTGTAAACAGTGTATAGATAGTGCAATCGGACAAGCAGATATTTAGCAGAATGTATTTTATAAAATCATTGTATAAAGAGCATGCTTCGCGTATCGTGCGTCTTTCTTCGAGCGTAATGGCGTACGCAGCACTCGTTTGTGAGGTTTGTTTGCCGCCAGCGAGGTAGGCAGCTCGCATGAAAACCCTTTCCCCTCGTGGTATCCGAACAGGTCCCAGGCGCCCAGGCTGGCTCTCGGACGCAAATGTGTTTTCAAATAAAAAATCTCATAAATTTGTTGCAAACAGATGTGACGAGATATTTTACAAACTTAATTTTAAAGTGTAAGCATAACAATAAACGATTTTGTGTAAATCTTAGAACCGACGTTTGAAAAATAGTATAGGAGCTTTAACTTCAGCTCTCTAAGATTTCCTACATTTATTTGTAGGACCATTTTTGTATCGTTGCAGCCGAAACCCCTTCTGATGCACGCCGTATAGTTCGATTCGTTTGGAAAATGTGTCTGTAATTGAGTAAAAATGTAAACAAACTTGTTCTTTAAAGCTATTAAGGTAGAAACTATCTTATGAAATATGAATACAACAATTTATCCGCTAAACGAGTTCAAGATTGGAATTATTCAGATTTAAAGAAACTTTGTGCACTGTTCAGGAAAGGATGACGGTGGCTGTAAGTTGTGCAAATTGTGGCAAAAACGTTTCAGAAGGGAAATTTCCACATTCCGATAAGGAATATATTGACGTCCAAACGTATGTAGGTCACCCACGTTTTATTAAGTATCGCTAAGGTTTGGAAAACGTCGTAGACTTCTGTTTGGCATGTCTGGGGTTAAAAGCGACTCAAACCCGAGCCCAGAAGAAGTAAAAACAACACGTTTAATTGTGTTGGTGGCTCGGTTGACTTATTACCGCGGCAGGCGACAATGAATTGGTTCATTCGGTTCGCTAAAGCCGCACCGTGAGGAACCCGCGCCGGTGCATTACTAGTGGAGCTACTCGCTCAGTGAACAGTGCCAGAAGAACATATGGATAGCGCACCAATCAAACGCCAATCAACGCCGTTGCAGTCGCGCCAGTACCGTGAAGTAGTTGTTTACTTTATCCGAGCGGGCTTATCGGCTGATCGAAACGCGTTCCGTGCAGTACAGTGTCCAACCTAGTTCAATACGAGGAGTTATATCTGTGCTGAGCACGTGAGTATCACAGTGTTCCGTACCGATATCAAGTTTTTGCCCATTCAAACGCTTCTCGAGCATAAACTCTCATGTCCGACACACTTTGTAAAGCCACAAACCGCTCACTATCGGGTTGTTTTTAGTTTTAGCCGCCCGTGTCGCAACGGTTTTGAAAACTTCCCACAAACACACACACACCGCAAACGGACGCGGCGATGTTTTCGTAAAATTTTTGTTATTTTTGCACTGCACAGAACATTCCGCGTGACAAGCGAGACAAGCAAAAAAAAATGGCTGCCGAAGTAGCACAGCGAGTGGCGGCCCGTTTCGAAAACATCTTGTAGAACACATGCTCGGCTCGGTCCCATTTCCGCTTTCGGGGCAGGAACACACTGTGGAACATTATTTTTTTCGAATTTGGCTGTATACATTCTGGGGCGCGCGGAAGTAGCAGAGGTCGAGGGGGACGAGGGAAGACACACACACACAAAACAAGCCCACAAAGAAGGGTTGTAAACATGGGTGCGACTTAAAAACAACGGTGCCAACTCGAAAGCGTTTGTGTGCGCGGCAAGTTTTGGAGTTCGGATTTTCAAGAAAAGGGGAGACGCCGACAACTTACTCCCGCTATCTTGCCAGCAACAGCCCACGGCGGACATGGATCTCCAGCAGTACTGCCTGCGGTGGAAGCATCACCACAGCAACCTGCAGGCGATGTTCTGCGAGCTGCTCGAGCGCAGCGTGTTCTGCGACGTGACGCTCGCGTGCGAGGGCCGCACGATCCGGGCCCACCGGGTGGTGCTGTGCGCCTGCAGCACCTACTTCGCCACACTGCTCACCGGGTGCAGCGCGCAGAAGGACCCGATCATCATCATGCGCGACGCGCGCTACGACGACGTCCGGTGTCTGGTGGAGTTCATGTACCGGGGCGAGATCAACGTGGACTACCGCCGGCTCGGCTCGCTGCTGAAGACGGCCGAGGATCTGTGCATCAAGGGCCTGGCGGAGGTGGCGTGCAGCGCAATCTACCTCGGACACCACGCACAGAGCGTGGAGCCGGCAGGTGAAGGCCCGAACGATCGGTACAACAGCAGTGTTTCTGGTGGCGAAGGTGTCAGCTTTCGTGAGAAGAGCTTGTCGGAGGGACCGGATGATCCGGATACCGTGGAGTCGGCGCTGAGCACATCGCCTCTACTTGCACCGACAGCTCCACTCCAGCTGCCAGGCTCGGTTGTCACGAATGGCACCAAAAAACGACGCGGACGACCCCCTCTAGATGACGAATGGCCCTCAGCGCATCACCAACCGTACGTACACACCTCCAACACTACACGGTCCCTAGAGTCACGCGCACGTCCTCCCGCCAGCCTCAGATCCCCGCTCGACATCACCTACCCGCTGCTCACCAACGCGCTCGAGCGTCCGTGCCAGACGTCACCGAAGCAGGACACCGCCCCACCAGCCTGGAACGAGCCCGTGCCGCCACCGAAACCCAAGCTCGAGCCCCACCACCACTGGAAGGACGTGGTGAAGATGAAGGACTACCTCGCGCGGGGCCGCCGGCCCCAGTTCTGGGAGGAACCGTTCACGAAGCGCGTCCTGCGCGGCATCCGCAACCGCACGCTCGAGATGAAGCGGGCGGCGAAGCTGCTGGGCGTCTCGTACGGTACGCTGTACGGCCGGTATCGCGAGACGTACGGCTGCCTGAAGCACCAGCTCAGGTGAGTTCCGGGGATGTTCCCCCCCCCCCCCCCTTCGTCCTTCTAACCCACCAACTACCCCAACGTGCAGGAGGTCACTTGCACGACCGCGCGGTTCGATTGAGGACCTCGGTGACACCAACTTCAGGGCCAACCTCCCGCCGTCAATGTTTGGAGGCGAGCTGGATACGGCTGGACACCCGCTGGCGCACAGCGACATCTTCCGCGCAGGGCAACCGCCTCCAATCCCCACACTGCCGCACCCCGCCAGCTCTCCCATCTTCCCACCGTCTGACAGCAACATCACCCCAAAATGGCTGCCAATAAACGCGACAAACCAGTAGCGAGAGTAGCAGTCGTTGTGGTGTTTGTTGTTGTTGTTGTTTTTTTTTTCTCAGAAACGTTACTATATTTATTCCATAACCGTTTTACAATGTGAGAATTGACGTTTTTAAAAGCTTGTGATCAAACTGTCTGGTAGTTACAATTTATCTCCGGTACGGCATATTGTAGTTTTTTTTTGTTTATGAAAAATTTATCTATCTTATAATTCTGATTCAAAACTAACTGGCTTGATTCGCTTCTAGTAATCGTTGTGTAATGAGAGTAAGAAGATTTGCTGTAAGGTAATTTTCTGCTAGAGTACACACTGCGGGGGAGGAGTTTCTGCCTGTTTGTTTGTTTGTTCGTGGTTTTGAGCATTTTGTTCTGATGGGACGGGGATGGAGCGGGAATGGGTCGAGCAGGAGGTGCGTCCAGAATATGTCCCACCTCTTCCGCAGTGCTGGCAGAACCACACGCTCGTGCCCCTTTTTGTTGTTGCACCGTGTGGGCAAAGTGTCGATCGTCCGTGTCCATTACGCTATCGAAGGCTCGGCAGAGGACGAGGGAAGGACTGTGGAGTCTGCGGGAGGGAGGGAAGAGGGAGGAGGGTTCCGCTGATCCAAGTGAAAACTATAGACTTATGAATGTATTTATATATATTTACGATTCCTATTAGCGACATGGTTCATCATTGTAACGCGGAAAAAAATGGTCGACTATCCTTAAAAGACAACTCTTGTGGCTCTTCTTGCCTTTGAAACTGAAGCGCGCTTCGTCAGCAACGAACCGCAACAACGTGCCATGCCGGAAATGGAAGAGAAACGAAACGTCAAACATTCTGCCCACTACTGTCAAACTAGTCAAACGATAGCTGCGCCGGCGCCTCCGGCGCCGAAATCACAATGGAACGAGACGCGCATGCTCTAGGGTCTAGGTAAATAAGTGAGTATAGTAGGGGGGAGGGCTAACGCGCGCGCTAACGCGAAACGTACTGGTCGTTAGAGCCTGGCGCACGGATGTAAGACTATTGCTGTCATTTGGGTGAGGGTTAGCCCGGTAGTAGTAGTGGTAGTAGTAGTAGTAGTAGTAGTAGCAGTTAGTAGTACTTGTAGTAGTAGCGGTAGTGGTGATAAATAATAGGATATCCTTTCTTCACGCAGCCATTTCTTTAAAATTGGTTATGGTTAAAAGCATCGCTAACGCCCAAAAACCCCTTCCGGTTTGTCGAAAGAAACTGTTGTAACCAGACGTTTAGGCCTTAGAATATGTGGATTATGAAAAAGTCTTTCAATTTGTTACCTCTTTGCTGCCTACACATCCGGTGTGTCGCTGCGTGTGTGTGTGTGTGTGCATGTCTGTGTCTGTGGATGTGTTCGCTGATCCAATCCAATGGAGGCTATGTACACTGTCTTCCTAACGCTTCCTCATTATTGTAGATATTATTATCACTGACTGCACACACACAAACACACACACACACACACACACACACACTCACTACCACCAAATTGATAGTTCGTTGCGTTTTCTTGTTGTTTCTTGTCGTTTTGTTGCTGTTCGGTTCATGAGGGACTGAGTGATGCTTACAAATCTATTTAAGATGCACATAGATGGTGTTCACTGTAAAACGGCACTGATATCCTTTTTGTTTGTCTTCCTTGTTCCTGCTGGATGCTATTTGCCCTGAGCGCTATTGCCCTCGTTCGTTTTCCCCGTTTTTTTTCCCTTCCTTCCTGCGTGTCCTGTGTGGCGTGGCTGGGTTGTTGTATTGTGTTTTAGCTTTTTCTTTTATCCTCCGCCGGTAGATTGCTAAACGCGCTGTTGGCGCGTTGCTTCCGCTTCGAAATTGTATTACCTATTCCGTTTGTTGGCAGAAATTCTGCTCCACGCAACAGCGGAGGCGGACTTATTTAGATGTTTGCACTGGGAGAGGGTTTGGAGCGGGTAGGAGAAGGAGAAGGGAGACAGGGAGGTGCGGGGTTAGGAAAACAAGAACCTCCAACGGAGCGGTCTGTTCAGCACATTTCAACAGTGGCACTATCCGCGTAGTTCGTCGTGTTAAAAAATCGAGCAGAAAGCTTCTTCAAACGTCCGCTAGTTAGCGGACAACAAACGTCTTACGATACCGACACACGACACTATTTGGATGTTATGTTTTGTTAACAAACTTTTAAGCACAATATCATGCATCCAACCGCTCTGTTTTGTGTGGCAAGCAACAAGCCTCGCCGCGCTTCGCATCCCAATCAAAAACAAATTACAGGGTTTTGCCGAAAGGTTTTTTTTCAACACTTTCGTACCGGTGTTTTTTTCTCTCGCTCTCGCTCTCTCTCTCTCTCTCTCTCTCTCTCTCTCTCTCTCTATCTCTCTCTCTCTTTCGCCTTTAACAATTCTCGCCACACGCTTCTTTGTTGAATATTTAAAAAATCGCTTTCATTCTTTATTTCGCTACAGCTTTGCTAGTGGATGGAGGGCGTAAACGAACCTAAGTTTTTTTTCTAAACAGCACGTCATGCTTGTTGGAAGACCCCAATACGTATTCCCGATACAACCGAAACTGGATGGAAACATCGAAGACAAAAAAAACGAAACTACAAAGCAAGCCCAAGCCGTGTACGCAAACCAAAACCAAACAAAACAAAACCACATTTGCCACACAACAAATAGAGAAACAGGGGTTTACTCGCAAACCAATCGCAATCCTCCCAAACGAACTAATCGCCCTTTTGAGCATTCCTGTGGTGCATGCGCGTGTCCTTGGTGTGTCTGCGAGTGTGTGTTTTTATTGCTTTCGTTTGCCGGTTTGCATGCAATGTTTCATTATATCCTACAAACTCTGAACCGACGCGGCGATCACGAACAACCTCGGGTATACTTAGTTAATTGCGACGTTTTTGTTTTGGGTTTCCTTTATATTTCCCTTCCAACTTCCGCCCCGGTTCCGCGCAAATGCCGCTGAAATTGAAACGTCAATTGTACATTTGTGATGTGCTTTGTCTTCAAATCTCCGCCGTTGAACGTACTAACCAAAACTTCAAATTCAACCTAGTAGCGCGCGTTCGCACTTTCGCACGTTTCGCTTTGTGTTAGGTTTGGTATATACACACACGCACACAATTTCTATCAATTTAGATCTCATTGTCGCTCTCTCGCTCTTTCGCTTCCCATTGCTCCGTGTACTAAGAAGTTCCTGTCACTCAGAACGCGTTTTAATCAAAATCCACAACCTCAAATTAGCGTTTTTTTTTTCTATAGACGAAACCAATTCCAATTTCTTCTCCCTCTTTCTCTTCTCGTTCGAACCAAATACAAAACCACGTGATGTGGCATGTCCAATTCCGAAAACTAATTAAGTAACACCGAGACGAAGAACTAACTAATCGTTCAAAACGGAGGGACGGTATGGAAAACATATAATCGAAGTTGAACGTTTGCATTGGCGTGCGCTTGGTGTGTATGGGTGACTCAATTGAGTGTTTGTGTGTGAGTATGTGATAGTTGTTAACATTACAAATACTTCTGCATCCGGTTCACGCAGGAGAGGCAGCTTACGAATCTATTACTATCAATGTGTTTGTGTTTGTGTCCCTCTGTCAGCGTTTTGCGTAAACGTCATTTTCTAGTAATCCAATATTGAATTTGACCACTTGCCGTTTCCACTGTCGCTCACACGCGGAGAAATTGCTGTGTTTGGCCGCAACGCATTATTATCGTGGTGGCGGCGCAAACTGGGGAAAGCCTATTACGGTTTATAAAAGTATCATGGTAGCGTTGGATTAAGTTGCAAGCGGCTGCTGCTATACGCAATCGAACGATGCAATGCGAGCGGTTATAGCGTAACTTACTGAACGGAGCCTGTCTTTATACGTACAGGGAAATGATGATTCACGCAAATTAGCCGTCATTCTCAACTGTGCCTCCTTCCGGGGCGTCCCGCTTCATACATCACGAGCTGCGTTGTGTACGTGTGTGTGTGTGAGAGAGAGAATGTGTGCTTGATTAAAGTATCCTGATGCTGCTGCCTCCCCAAACGCGGCAAATCTCGTACCGCTCGTGGAGCAAAACTCGAAAATCATTGCAAAACTAGCTACACATGAGGATGAATACGATGTGGAAACATGAGCTAAACCAATTACAGCACCATTAGTTGTTTGTACACGGTTACTATGACGTATCGGGTAAGGAGAGGCGGGACTGCAGTGAACTAGACTGGTGTCTAAATAACCTTTCAGCACTGCTCGCACACTCACGCGCCCTTCCGAAACAGTTGTATAAATCAGTAAAAGCAATGTTCAACCTATCGGTCCCGTATCACTTAAGCAATAATAGTTCGCCTTACGCGTTAAATATTTGCTTCGCTGTCTGGCTGCGCTTCGCCCCGCTTCTCAGCGCTACGTATCGGTTCAGAATGTACGGTTAAATTAATGTCTACCTATGCGATAAATACAGGGACGAACGTAACCTAATGCATACGAAAGTGATAGATCTATATACTGATAAAGTATTCCACGCGCGTCGCGGTGCCTAATTCTAAACCACACCGGCTCGCGCAACTCTAGCTAATAACGCTCCCGCGGAAAACCCCTGCAAATCACTCGTGTGGGAAGGAGGGAGAAAACGGGTTAAGGGGGGAGGGGGGTGGGGGGGATGTTAGGTGGGGTGATATTAATTGTTGCAATTCTTTTTCTAATGCAAAACAGTCACTTTTCGCTACGATTAGTTGTCAAATTTCAATCACAATGGCAATATTAAACAGATCCCGCCTCGGTGCCCTGGCTGCTGGCTCCGCTTGATTAGCAAATCAATACCATATCGTTATCGGCTAGTAATGTACTAATAGAAACGGTAAGTGTTTCGTCCCTAGCGCTGGCAAACGATTCTATCAAACACCAAAAACGAACGCAATAAACAAACCTATCCACCCGCTACTTCTTTTGCCGCTAGTTTCCTGTAGTGCTAGTGTCTAATATCATTCGATACTTTCGTCCGATTCCGGCCGTAGAAGGTTAATTAAAAATAAAATAAAATAAAATAATAAAAAAACAAGTAAATTCGATGGCAGGCACCCCGTACGGTGCGAACTATATCTTACGCAAATACAAGCATGTTAACCGCGCTTTTAAATAGAATTATATCGTATCGTATAGAGTTCTCATAACGTTAAACTATTTACTATCGGGCACGCTTCAATCGGGGGCGTGGACGAGGAGCCGAGGAGGGAGAGAGAAAGCGCGCGAGAGAGAGAGAAGGATTGACTAAGAATGCGGCAAACGCGTCCGCGGTTTTGTGGACAAAACCCGGCCACAATAGCCTTGCCTCTGCCCGGTATTTGATTTTTGTGGTTTCGTTTAAATACGCTTTGTATGGTTCTCCTCTTCCCTGCGCCGGGTATTCCCTCATCCGATCCCCCTTTTCACACTGCTGCTGCTGCGCGCCCGATAGAGTTAGAAATCACATTTAACTATTCAAAACACAACCTGCCTGGTATGAGTATTCACGAATCCATTGCTTATCGTAGTGTCAAGTATTGCGTTAACACAAAAACATGACATGATACTTAAAACAAACAGCATAAATAGCAACGGAAGGACGAATCCCGTGTCATGGATCTCGAGAGCAAACTATAATAAATAAATAAACGCAATGAAGAAATTCCATTTCTTCCTCTCTTCCCTGTTTCCGCGCCTACGCCGTTTTTACGCGCCTCTAAGCGCTGAAGATGCAAAAAAGCAACAACAAAAAAATAGTTATATAAATTTTCCGTAGGGCTGGGAGGGGCTCGGAGGAGGGGGGAGGAGGGAGAAGGGGCCCAAAAAAGCATACGTCGGAAAATGAGGCCTGCTATTTCCGGCTTCTCCGGCAACCCCACCCCAAAAAATCGACAAAAAGAAGGCGATAGTGAAAAAAAAATGGTTTTCACGGTAGTAGTAGTGGAGCCACAACCAGTCTCATTAGTGTGTGGGTGTGTCTGAGTGTATGTGTGCTGAGTGGCCAGCGTAGATGCGCACAGAACATGTACAGACCCGAACCGAATCTGCTCTGGCGTGAGGGCGTAGGGTGGGCGTTTGGTTTCTGAAAGCAACTCGCCCCCCCCCCCCCCCCCCACCTCCCCTCGGCCCGGCCAAAGGGTGTGACCACCGATGGCGAATTCTATACGCTAGTTATCCTACTGTACGTCCTACAAATCGAATCACAAGTCGAAGAACCGTCTGCCGCTCGCCGCACGCTACGGTCGCTGAAACTAACTACCCGAAGAACTGCTGGAATTATGACTATTGTTACGCTCTACGGAAGTGTTGCTAGTGTTGGTATCGCTATAGCCTAACGAAGCGTTGTAGTTGCGTTTGCCCGCGTACTTGACGTGGTGTCATTTGGTGGTGGCGGCGGAGGAGCAGCCGCCAGCGGAAGCACCATTGCCCGGTACGACGACAGCGGCGGTGGCGGCGGCCGCCAGGTCGGCTGGCGTTGGCACTGGTTGGGGTTGCTGCTGCTGCTGCTGCCCATCGCTGTCCTTCGCGACGAGCAGCGTGAACTGATCCTGCTCGATCGGCTTCTTCAGCCACTCGCCGAGGTCCTCCTTGCTGAACGCGGCGAACAGCTCGCGCTTCGCCTGCTGGTACTCGCCCACCGACATCTTCGTCTCGAAGTAGGTGCGGAGCGGGCGCGGCTCGCGGCCCGCGCCCGCCGCCGGCAGCCGGGCGACCACGGTCGAGTAGCGCTGGTAGAACGACTGCTTCGACAGGCGCGACATCTTGTTCGTGTTCGTGTTGTTGTTGATCAGCTTGCCGGTGAACGAGTTGACGATCTCGACCTCCGTGCCGTTCGTGATCCAGTTGATGCTGAAGTTCGGCGGCTTCGTCTGGTTGCGCGACTCGGCCGACGTCATCAGCGCCAGCTTCGGCTTGTTCAGACGGTACGGCGGCGGCAGCCCCTGGATGGCGCTCTCTATCCGGCCGCAGATGGCGCTGCAGCAGAACCGGGGTACGATTAGTGGCATTACCGAGAGGGGGGGAAGCGGACGCCTACTCACCGATACATGTGGGCCGGGTGCAGCAGGCTGCCCAGCACGATCGAGTGCAGGTAGATCGGCTCGATGATGGACGCGAGCAGCGAACCCTGCAGCCCGAGCACGTTCCAGCGCGAGATCTTGTCCGAGCACGACATCGTCAGCAGGCGCTGGCCCTGCAGCACGCCGTCCCAGGTCTGGATGCCGTCGCTGCTCTTCACCGGGATCGTTCCCTCGCCCGACTCCACCTTCGTCCGCAGCTGGCCGCGGGCTTTCCTGTGGGGAGCGTTAAGGCGTGAGTGTCCTTTCCTCAACCGGAAGCCTCCGCAGCAACCATTCTTACCGATTCGGATGCTTGTCCACGTCCATGCTGTCGTTCTCGTGCGGGCTAAACACGCGCGCATCACCGCACGGGGCCGTGTTGATGTACAGGTGGAAGTAGATGCCGTCCTTCAGCTTGTACAGCGCGCTCCCGTCGCTCGGTTGGACGAAGATGATGTCCTGCGGCTGCTGGTCGCCGCCCTTCGGCGCGGCGGGCTCGCCCTCCGGCGCCGGTGCGTCTGCTTTGGCCGGCGCCGGATGGTCCGCCGGTGCCGGGCCGGTGGCCGCCTGCTGGCACAGCAGATCCAGCTGGCTGTAGAAGAAGTCCATCAGGCCGCGGCGGGCTATGATTTCCGCGTGCGAGTCGTTGATGACCGAGCCGGTCACGCTCATGTGCTCGCCGCTGACGCACTTCGTGCCCGTGGCGAGGGAGATGACGCGGGCCGTCTTCACGTCGTACCCGTGCGTCATCACGATGCCGGCGAGCACCTTGCGCCGGCTGTACACGTCGCTGCCCTTCATCACCTCGTTGAACTTCTCGATCACCAGCCTGACGGGAGGCAGGAAAAAAAGGGAGAGAGAGATTAGGTAAAGCGATGCCCCGGATGTGATCCACGCCTCGAGCGAGAGGGCACTCCCGTACGCACTTGCCAACCGCGTCGGCGAACGTCTGCGGGAGCTCGAAGTTTTTGTTCGGCGTGAAGCCGCTGTCGCCGTTCATCGCGACGCCGCTCGGGCCGCCCATCGCGCCGTTGCTGGCGCCGGCCGAGATCAGCCCGAACTTCGACTGCTGCAGCGGGCTGAACGAGATGTTGCAGATCGAGGCGAGGGCGGCCTTCGCCGCCGCGTTCTTCGCCATCTTCTTCGACGGGCCGGTCCCCTCGAACCGCTGGTTGTCGTTCACCGTCACGACCACGGTGAACTTCGAGTGCTGCAGCCCGTCGGACGAGACGCACTCGAAGTGGGCGTCGGTGAACAGCTCGTGCAGCAGCATCACCGGGCCCTTCTCCGGCTGCGGCTTCGGGTGGTGGCCGGACGCGACGTTCCCGCTGGCGCCACCGCCGCGCACCGCATTGCCGGACGACACCTTCAGCTCTGCGGCGAACCGGAAATGACAGACGGTTTGATGAGAGGCACGGTCATCGCACGCGCACAACACACGCACACACAGTACAGGCAGGCAAAAACGAGAGAATAGATAAACGGAAGAGAGAGAGAGAGAGAGAGAGAGAGAGAGAGAGAGAGAGAACAAAAAACACCGAATTATGGACTCGAGGCGAATGGTACGAAGCACGGATACAGAACAGAAACACACACACACACGGATACATCGATACACAGATAACGCAAATAAAGTCCAACAAAAAAGAAAGAAAAAACGGGGAGTAACGTATACTTGGCGGAACAAACTGGGGACTATAAACACACATCATCTACTACCCGAAACCGCTAGTAGCAATAACTAAACAAACCGTGTGTGTAGGTGTGTGTGTCGGGTGTGTGTCTATGTGTATGCATAGATGTGTGTGTGTGGGTGTGGTAGTAAAATAGTAGTTTGAAAACAAAATGGCCAATACACACTGTTGCTCTCTGACCGAGGAGTACGATTACGGACGAGACCGTGTGAGAAACAGAGATATTGGCAGAACAAACGTGAAATTAACTCTCCTGTGTAAGGATACATGTTAGGCTACCGAGGGTGTTCGCTAGAGTGTTAAATTTGGTCGTTATTTAAAACAACTAGAATTAGTATTGGTGAGTTCGTTAGTGAAGCAGATGTTATTAGTAATATCAAGTGGAAGATCTCAACTGATTGGCTCACTGATAGGCTACGGTCATTCTGCGGCCCTGGGAACCCATACTATTCACTCCTTCCCTTTTAATGCTGAAAATCTCTTCAGACCCTAAACACAACTAACCTCACTTTGGACAATAGACAAAATAACACGACTATGGATGAAGAAAAATGGTTTCTTTTGCCGTCACCTGCTCTTAAAACATGATTTGCTCAATTCTATCTGCGGGGAACCTGTGCGGAATCGGCCTTACTGAAGGAAACCGGAAACTCCCGGAGTCGGAATCGTGTCTTGCAGGCATCAAAACGCAAACCCCTCACCGCGCGTGAGAATCTGTATGTTTTGTGTGCATGTTTTGAAACGATACGTTCCACCGCGGGCAAACACAAAAAAGAGGCACAATTTCAGATACGTGACAATAACGTGATACGAATGAGAACGTGGGTGAGCATGGGGGGAAATGAGCGGAAAAGGGGAAGGCAAGGAACGGGAGCAGTAACTAACCGAAAGTGGAAACGAAACCCAAAAGAGAAACGAAAAGAAAAACGCAAAAGGATACCACGAAACGATAACCCGGATGCACAGGGTGTGGAATTACATGAGAGATACACACGTAAATGGAAACAATAATAACAGACAAAAAAGAAAAAACGAGGGAGAATTCAAATAGAATACTTGCTTTCGAAACGCTTCTTCCATGCTACAGCCTTTTCATTGGTATTTTTAAATAAGTTTAAGCTTTGCTGAATTTTTTCAACCACTTGCCGATGACCGTTCTGTGCGTAGGGATGGCTGAGGTTGATGGATGGGATGTTGGTGTTGGTGGTGTTGGTGGTGGTGGTAGTGGTGGTGGTGGTGGTGGTGGTATTGGTGTGCGGGAAGGAGTAGCTAACCGAGTTGGAGCAAGGACTATCGCGTGGGTAGTGTTTGTCGGTCGCGGCGGGCGCGGTAACGATCACGATCGCGTTCGCGGCGACGCTGGCGTTGGCCCCGCCGGCCGGCGGCTCCTTCCCGCTCGGTCTCGCCCCCGCGTCGGCCCGCACGAGCGAAGCGTACGGCTCGAACGACGCGAGCGTGCCGCAGTAGTTATTGTTCTGGCACGGCTGCTTCTTCGCACCGTTTATCACGAACGTGTCCGAGTACGGGATGTAGTTCACGAACCGCTGGAAGTCGCTGGTGGCCGCGTGCGCTTTCGCGTGCCGCGCGTGCGGCTTCCGGACCGTGCCGCCACCGCCCGGTCCCGTCTCGCCCGGGCCCCGTTTCGGGTCGCACGCGTCCTGCGGGGGGCGGGCGGCGAGGGCGGCGGCCACGGTGATGGCAGTAGTGGCGGTGGCGGTGGCGGTGGTGGTGGTGGTGGTGGTGGTGGTAGTGGTGGTTAGTGTTTTCGCTACGCGTCGCTCGCCCGGTGCCATTACGTAGCCGGCCAATGGTAGCATTAGTATGGTCGCGGCGTTAGTGCTGGTGGAACAGGGAGTGAGGGAATCGGTCCCGTTCGTACCGGGCGCAGGAGGGGGCGTACGTTCGGGGGGTATGCAGTCGGCGGTGAGAATTTTGGGGCCGGTACGCGCGGTACCGCCCGTACGGACGCTGATATACTGTTCGCAACTGTCGTTGAAAGTGGTTCCAGTAGCGGCAGCAACTGAATGGACGATACAGCATATCAACACATGAACAGAGAATATTAGACTTCTGGTATGCGGATGAGGGTAGGTGGGTTGGGGGTGGGTGGGTGTTTGGGTGGGTGGGTGTGAGTGTGTCTGTGTGTGTGTCTGGGTGCGTGTGTGTGAGATAGAGAAAACGGGAGGAGAGCAAAAGTTGGTAGCAACGAAAACAAAACACACGAAATGGGGCATCAAACGAAAACACAGACGGAGAATGGGTCACCAAAAACGAACTTGTAGCCACACAGCTTGCATTTTGGTTTTGAGAGTGGTTCAGAAGGTGTGAGGGTGTTATGTTTGAGAGAGATAGAGAGAGTGAGAGTGAGAGAGAGTGAGAAGAGGAGGGAAGAATTCAACAAACGTAAATATAGCCTAGATGAAAAAAAACCGAAATCCGGGATTAATAGTCGGAGCAGGATTAAATGGTAGAGCGAGAGAGAAAGAGAGTGGCAATTACTATTGGTTACTAGGCTGGATGCCGCTGCTGGGGCCGTTCGAACACTCGTATTAGTGTTGTTGCCGGTGGTGGCGTTGCTGGTGGTGGTCGTGCCGGCGGCCGCGGCCGTTTGCCGCTCCGACGACGCCGGGGGCGGCGGCGGCGGCAGCAGCGACGATATCGGCGGCTGCCTGTCCCCGCCCGCATCGGAACTGGCGGCTGCCGCTGCAGCGGCCGCCGCCGCCGCCGCCGCCTCACGCTTCACCCAATTGCTACCATTGTTCGGCACAGTGGCACTGTTGCTGTTGGTGTTGATTGAATGTACGGTGTTGTTGGTGTTGTTGTTGTTGTTGTTGTTGTTGTTGTTGTTGTTGTTGTTGATGTTGTTGTTGTTGTTGTTACCGCTCACGTCACACTGGCGGTTGGCAATGTGCTTGATGCTGGCGGCGCCGCCGCCGCCGCTGCTCTTGTTGCCGGTGGCGTTGCAGTTCGCTCTGCCGCCGTTGCTGCTGTTGATGTTGCTGTTGCTGTTGCTGCTGTGCAGCGAGTGGTTGGAATTGACGGTGCAGTGGTTCTCCGGTGCGGGTTTGCCGGCGAGCAGGACGCGGTCGGTCGGGCCGGCCGGCCCGCCCGCACCCGGCACCGACTCCGACAGCGGGAAGATGCTGTTCTCGATCATCGGATCGTCGCTGGTGAAGTCGACGTTCTGGAGCGGCTCGATCGGCGTCAGCGTCGCGCCGTCCTTGAACTGGATGAAGCTGCGCAGGGCGGAGGCGGCGGCCGCCACCCGCGCCAGCTTCTTGCTCGGCCCGGTCCCGATGAACTTCTGCCCGTCGACCTGCGGAGGAGGAAAAACGTGGCACGCGTTACGACCCGCCTCGGACGAGCAAAACAACGGCGGAGTACGCACCACGACCGAGATGGTGAAGAGCGGCGCGTGCACCGGCCCCGTCTGCGACTCCACCTTGTACACCAGGTTGCGCTTCAGCTCGTTCAGCACCGCGACCGTGTTCTTCGTCTGCGGCACCTGCTCCAGCCGGGATTCGCCCGCCTTCGGGGGGTGCTGCAGTTTGCGGCGCTTCCGGGTCGCTAGAAACCGGACCGAAATTGGGTTTAGCTCGCAGCTTTGTTTACACTTTCGCGTGCTAGTCGTCTTACCTGGCGAAGTGGTGCCTGCTGGCGCGCGAGCGTGCCCGAAAGGGAAGAGCGAGAGGGGGGAAAAAAGAGAGAGAATGTTTTCAGTTCAAGCTTCACGAGCCGCGAATAACTAATCCAGCACGAAGGAAAAAGCTACCCTGCCATCCCCTTCCGCTTTTGGCGGACCGTATCCTTATCAACCGCCTCATTATGTTGCGCCAAACGGGAGGCAGGAATTATCAACTATTTGCGCGTAGTATCCACACCAACCGTGCCAGTAAAACAGTGCGAAATAGTTGCTACGGCAATGGACGGGCCCAACACTCGGCGCGGAAAACGGGCTTTTGCGGCAGGAGCACCTTCGCCCGAACCGGTTATTGCCTGTGATCCGTGCGCTACTTGGGCACAGCCAGCTATTACACATTCGTGGGGTAGCCCCCGTCAAGGACTGGCCTCCCCTGCCTTGGCCTGCCGATGCGCCACGATGCGGCGGGGCAATAAACATAAACCAACCGCGGTGGGGTTACGGGATAATGTTTTCTGCAGAAGGGGGGGGGGGGGGGGATTGGATGCCGGGTTCGGGCGCTCCGGAGCGGTCAATTACCTGTCGCGGTCCTACGCTTCGCCGCCCGCCGGGGGGAGACGCTCAGCATCGCCGACGACGTGTAGCTGGTGTTGTTTTTATCGTTGATAGCGCTGTTATTGCTTATGTTGATCTTGTTGTTGGTCGTGGTGGTCGCACTGCTATTCATTTTTGTGCGACGTTTGTACTGCAAGGCAGAGGGAGGGGGGCGCGACCAGCGGCAAACTTTCGGCACGCGCCGGAAACCGCGACACACTGCTGCTGGCACGGTTATTACTACTTCTTCCGCTTCTTTTTTTCTTCACACACAGCACACACATACACGCACGCACACGCACACGCACACTTCTTTTGGTTGCTTTAGAACGTTACATTATCACATTGCACGATCAGCGGAGCGACATCAGCTGCGAATGGGACGGTAGATGAAGAAGATGGAAGTAGGGGGGGGGTTAGCCTGCAAACGGTATTCTAGGGACGACACACCGCGCACACACACACACACACGAGTTCCCCCTTGCGTTCGCTGCGTTTTCCGAGCGTGTTTCGCAGAAAGGAAAATATCTTCTGCACGGCCCGTTCGGGTTCTATTCTCCACCAGCATAAGTACGTTTGCATAAATGTGTCTCTGTTTGTGTGAGTGTGTGTGTATGTGTGTGTGTGGGCAGCGCTTGCGCATCTCCTAGCAGCTGTACGCATTAGTGTAGTGTACACTTGAAGAATGCAGTCAATTTTTGATCGAAATAGCATAGCCGACACAACTTATGCTTATGATGAGGTTTGCTCCATTCGCTGCTCCGGTGACGACCGCACGCGGTAAGGACGCGTTCGGTTTGTTTTCTCGAGGGGGTGGTATGGCCTGGAGCGCGAGCTAGAGGGAGCTAGAGGTGTGTTTGCTTTTGCCAGCTAAATTATGTTGCGGTATGCGGTACGAAAACTGCAGCGGGTATAGATTTGCAGACGCATGCAGATAAAGAGAGAGAGAGAGCGAAAGAGAGAGACATGGAGAGAGAGAAAGAGCGCGCGTTATGCGGGGCTGGAAGAAAAGGAGACAACTTTTGCCTTTTGTGTTGCCGTTGCTTATTCTTCCGAGAATGGCGAAGCGGCCGCTGAACCGTGCCCGGAACGTTCTGGAACCGTGTCGGGGCGCAAAACTGTTCCGAGCAACGAACACGGCACCGCCGGCAAACCGTAATCGATGGCGTTCGCAGCCGTTCGTTACATGCGTTTCCACGGGCGGTGCGATAAAAATAAAACAACTTCTAACATGCCGCTGCGTGTGCGCGTCTGCTTCAGCGGCACCGACGACGCTGCACCAATGGCCCGCCGGACACGGCACGGTTTTTTTTTTCGCTTCCCTCCTTCCTTTTTTTGGCCCTTTCTAATACGTAACCATAGCAATGCGGGCGGTAAATCTCTTGTCCACCTGTCCGGACCGGAGCGGAGTTGTGGAACGGTTTCGCTTAAAAATAACGCACGCATTTCGCAAGTGGGAGCAGGCACCGAGAGGGATGGAGCTGCCGCAGCAGCGGCAGCAGCAGAAGCAGCCCCACCAGCGAAATGCGCTGCTCCTGCGGCACGGGGTCACTACGGATACGCTCTACCGATATGTCGTACAGGGAGATCCGGTCGCCGCGCTGCCTAACATTCTTATTTCCACCACACAAAGTCGGTAACGATTATTCCGCACACAAAATCGCACGCACGGCAGCGAGTTTCGATTCAAAGAAAAACAGACACAACTGCTCGGCGTACTTCATCGCTATGACAGTCTTGTTGTTTATGTATGTGTGTGTATGTGTGTGGGTGTGCGGATCGAATCAGAGTACCCGTGCTTGATATCCGGCTGTCGCGCGTTCAGACGGGGCGCACGCTCGCAATGTCAACGTTTTGCCCGAATATTCCAGTTTTTGTTGGCAGGAGGGCGAGAATTCCCGACAGCAAACTGATAAAAATTGATAAGGCTGCATGTGCCTTCAACACGATTCACGCGTACAAACGCGCGTACTGGCTGGGTTTGTTTTTGAATATGTCCTTTTCAAATACGCCTCGTCTGAACATGAATTACCGCACCAGGAGCAGACTGTAAAGTGCGTGCGCTTATTCGGGCACGGTTGCAACGTCTGTGCGGATTAACCGTGCTCCTTGCTAAATGACACCTGTCATGCGGTTTGTTTTGTTTTCATTTTGTTCACATTCCTCACGATAAGTCACACAAAAAAGCTCGCTGCATTTGCAGCGAGCACGATAAATATGGTGGTTTCTTGCATTTACGTGCAGAAATCATCTTAAATCGTGCTGGCATCGACCGCAGCGCGCTCGCTGCGGCGTTGGTTCAGCGCGCGAATGTGTTCAAACCTTGGCGTTTCGCTCATCCGTGCGTCTGATTATCCGGTCCACCCCCTTCCGCCGCCCACCTGGTACGGAACGGTCGGCCACGGATAAACGAAGCGGGGGCCGTATCCTGCCCAGCAAACAGTGCTAGTTCTGCGTTGTATGCTGTTTGCCAACGTTTTGCAGGCGCTGGCGGGACTGGCATTGTTCTTTTTTACCGTCCATTACGTTTACTACATCGTCACAGCGCTGTATCGCTTCTCTGCCGCTCAGATGCAGTCCGAGGATGCAAAGTACATCAAAAAGTGAGTAGTTTTCGGGGCGAAACGGGCCGCGAAAAGGCACAGATGGTTTGTGGTGCACCGAATGGTGAAGCTCACCCCCTGAAGTGAAGTTCCCCCCCCCCCCCCCCCCAAACGGGACGTGCAGCAGTGCTTTTGATTTTGTATCGATTTTTCTCGCTCCCGTTTGGGTGACCCGTTCATGTTGCACACGGCAGACGTACGGCGGGGGCTTTGTGGCCACTCCGTTTTCGGGCCTCGGTGCTGATGCGTTGAAACCATTTCGGCCTGCATTGCTCAATACCTTTTATGAGATGTGCTGCAACGAGCAGACGGGATGGGAGCGAGAGAGAGTGAGAGAGTGAGAAAGAGGGAGGAAAAAACAACACACTTCGGACGCGTTTTAGCAAGGTTGAGTGTTGAATTGCTGCTTTTGTTTGTTCACAGACGGTGGAAGGGCGGTACCGTCGAGCCTCATCCGACCGAAAAGGCACTCATCGTGAACTACAAGCTGGAGGCGGCCGTTTTCGGCGACCCTGGTGATCCGATGCTGGAGGACAAGAAGGTAAGCTGTGCGGGGCTGTGAAGCGGAGCAACCGTGCAAGCTATAAACGTTCACGTTCGTCACAAACCCCCAGGACTGCCAACGGATCATACGGCTCAAGTCGCTGAACTCGAAAACCGACCCGGCGGTGCTCGCCCGCGAGGTGGTGGAAAAATGCGATCTCATCCACAAATCGCAGCTGTGCGACATCGAGCAGATCATCTACTACCTGAAGAACCGGAAGACGGTGGAGAACCCGGTCGTCGGGACGGGCCACCAGCGCTCCGTGTCGCGCATCGCGGACAAACCGGGCGGCCCGGCGGTGGACACGGAGAAGGCTTCCATCCGGAACGTGGACGACTACATCGAGCTGCTGTACGAGGATCTGGCGGAGAAGGTGAAGGGCTCGCGGCTGATACTGCAGCTCGCCCGCGATCCGGACAATCTCGAGGAGCTGGAGAAAAACGGTAAGCCGCCCGTGGACGCATCTCGCCGGCGTGCGGAGCGCAACTGAGAGGCTGTGCGTGTGTTTGTGTTTCCAGAAGCGGTGCTGAGCGCGCTGTCACGCGTGCTGCGCGAGGACTGGCGTCGCTCGCTGGACCTGTCGACGAACATCATCTACATCTTCTTCTGCTTCTCGACCTACACCAACTTCCACTCGGTGATAGTCAATTACAAGATCGGTTCGCTCTGCATGGACGTGATCGATTACGAGCTGCGCCGGTACGACCAGATGAAGCACGACATCGACGCGCGCAAGAGCATGTCGGCCAGCTTCAGTGGCGCTAGTGGCGGCGCGAAGGAGCCGGAAGCGGGGGCGGTCAAGAGCAGCACCGAGCAGCTGGACACGATCATCGACCAGGAGAAGCCGAAGGAGATGGAGCCGCCGCGGCGCCGCATCCCGGAGCTGAAGCAGCGCCCGAAGTCGGGCAACTGGAGCGGCAGCCTGGGCGGCAGCGGGCTGAGCAGCCCGCTCACGAAGGCCCACTCGATGAACAACAGCTACCACGAGCAGCTAACGGCGGCCGACGCCGGCAGCCCGACCAGCCAGCTGGCGGCCTCCAACTCGAGCGAGTCGCTCGCCGCGCCGCTGGCGGACGGGAGCGAGAAGCCGGACCCGCGCAAGCTCAAGGACGACTACGACAAGATCAACAAGCAGTTCAAGCTGTTCGTGCGCAAGCAGGAGCAGCTGCTGCGCGTCGCCTTCTACCTGCTGCTGAACATCGCCGAGAACGTGAAGCTGGAGGAGAAGATGCGCAAGAAGAACATCGTGAAGATGCTGCTGACCGCGCTCGAGCGGCAGAACTTCGACCTGCTCGTGCTGGTCGTCACCTTCCTGAAGAAGCTGTCGATCGTGCTCGACAACAAGGACGAGATGTACGAGCTGAACATCGTCGAGAAGCTGCCGCGCCTGCTGCAGTCGCAGAAGGACCTGGTGCAGATGACGCTCAAGCTGCTGTACAACCTGTCGTTCGACGCGCGGCTCCGGGCGAAGATGATACGCGTCGGGCTGCTGCCGAAGCTGGTCACGTTCCTGAGCGACGACAAGCACCACGGCATCGTGACGAAGATCCTGTACCACATGAGCCTGGACGACAAGGTGAAGTCGATGTTCACGTACACCGACTGCGTGCCGGTCGTCGTCGACATGCTGCTGCTGAACCTGAACCAGAAGTCGGACCCGGACCTGATCGCGCTCGGCATCAACCTGGCGCTGAACCGCCGGAACGCGGCCATGATGATCGAGAACAACCGGCTGCACAGTCTGATGTCGCGCGCGTTCAAGTGCCAGGACACGCTGATCATGAAGATGATACGGAACATTTCGCTGCACGACACGCTACGTCCGCACTTCGTGGTAAGTGAGAAGGGGGACGTTTAGGGACGCCCTCACGCCTCCAAACAGATCAGTAATATTGCGCCATTTGCTTGTGTTGCTTCGCAGGACTTTGTGGGCGATCTGGCGAAAATACTGACGGAGTGCGACGAGGAAGAGTTTTCCGTCGAGTGTCTCGGCATTCTGGGCAACCTGGCGCTCGCCGACCTGGACTACTCGCAAATCATCCACAACTTTAACCTCGTACCGCTGATCCGCAACATGCTTGTACCAGGTAACGCTGTTTGCGGTTCCGCCGATCCTCTCCGATCGAAACGTTCACCCGTCTGACTTCCTCCCACCCGCGCAGGTAAATACAAAGACGATCTGGTGCTAGAGATGGTAGTGTTCATAGGGACGTGCGCGCTGGATGAATCCTGCGCTATGCTGCTGTGCAAAGCGGATGTCATCCTGTCGCTCATCGAACTGCTGAAGGCGAAGCAGGAGGACGACGAGATGGTGCTGCAGATAGTGTTCGTGTTCCAGCAGGTGCTGCGCCACGAGAGCACCCGCTGCTACATGATCAAGGACACGGAATCGCCCGCCTACCTGATCGATCTCATGCACGACAAGAACGAGGAGATACGGCGCGTCTGTGACGTCTGCCTGGACATCATCGCAATCACCGACACCGACTGGGCGTCCCGCATTACGGTACTTCTTCTGGGATGTGTGTGCGTTTGAGTGTGATCAACCTTTCTCTCTCTCTCTCTCTCTCTGGCGCGCACGCAGCTGGAAAAG
Source organism: Anopheles dirus (assembly GCA_000349145.1). NCBI lineage: Eukaryota > Metazoa > Arthropoda > Insecta > Diptera > Culicidae > Anopheles > Anopheles dirus. The sequence continues at coordinate 6,644,015 of KB672491.1, read as the reverse complement.
TTTCGCAATCACAACAGCCAGTGGCTAAGTATGGTCGATTCGCAGGAGGCGGCCGACGACATCCAGACGTACGGCCCGATCGAGGACGACGAGGCGGATCTGCCCACCTACCTGACGTCCGAGTATCTCGACCAGCTGTACCTCCTCGGTGGGGACGGTGGGGCCGACGACGCCGAGTGCAACAAACACCGCTCCGGGTCGTCTATGTCCAACTACAGTCGTCCCGTCAGCCGGTAAGTTAAGGGCGTGCAAGAAATCGTCCCTTCTATCGCGCATCTAACACCCGCATTCGTCGCACAGCTACAGCCGCGATCTCGAGGACATGGAAATGATCCATTAGGCGCGCGGTTCGCTTGTCCGTCCGCGCGGGGAGGCTGCGGGAGAGACCGACCGACCGACCGAGCGGGCGGGTATGTATGTATCCCACGCGAATGCGGCTCGCGCGTGTTTAACGCGATTTTTTTTTCGACAGGTACCATCATACCAAACGCACAAACACACCCAGTGTGCTGTATAATGTTTGCAAACCCAATCCGAGTGGAGTTCGCAATAACAAAACCAACCTTAGTACGCCTAGAGGGATCTCGTTAAGCTTGCTGTGTTCTAGTAAATTATAAACGTTTGATATAATTAGCAATAAAGGCAGACGACGCGCGGCGCAGTTCTGCGGTGACGGGAGCGTGCGGGCTTCATTTGCGGAACAGAATTTGTCCATATTGCATAGTTTTTTTTTAGTTTCTGTTCTCATCACACACCAAGGATGATTTGCGTTCCCCGAGCACACAGTATTCACATTAACGTAACCGTAGCAAGTACGCCGTCTAACCGAATAGCCTTTAGTTGTCTCATTTTACACCCGCGAGGGCGTTTATTTATTGTGCAATAAATCATACATGTATAATGGAACGTCGTAGTCGATGAGACGTTAACGTGAAACGTAATAATTGAATCTATGTTTTTGTTTTGTTCCTGTTTGTGTACTTCGGGAAGCGTTATGAGCGTGCTGTTATCTTTCTTTTTTTTTTCTTGGTAATAAAAGGACAACGACAACGGAAAAAGGGTGTGGTGCGACGTGTGCCGCTGTGCGATGTTTAGTTTTCTGTTTCTTCCCACTTCCTTGCTGCCTTGTCTGGCTCCCGAAACGCACAATCGGAAGCGGTCGGTCTAGACAGTCTTTAATCGCCTGGAGCTCTGGGTTGATTAATTTTATTACGCAAAATTATTACGGAAACATGTAGCAGTAAATGCAGAACTATAAACATCGGGAGCACTACTAAAAGAAAAGCTTCTATTTGCAAGCAGCATGAAAACGGCACGCTCCGAGGGGTTTGGTAAATAACACAAGAGCTCTGGCGCTTCTTTAGCCTGCCACGCCACGCTTCGGGGTGACGCCGTAATCGCAACACTTCTAAGCGTGCCCGTAGCCTACAAAGTGATGACCTTTAAATGTTATACAATCGTGATAAGTATTGTTTATGCTAGATAAGTGGCCCGTTGCTAAACGACCGGGCTTTGCGACTGGTTTTTGCTCCCATTCTTCGCCACTAAACACCGCTTCCTTTGTTTTTTGTTTCGTAGCTCTTTTGTTCCACGAGTGACTGGTTGGGATTTCCAAGAGACGGACTGCAGTTGAAGCCGCCGTCATCGTTCTACAGCAAAGCCGAAGTGGTTCGTTCTGCAATCATCGGCCAAGTTAGATCGTCCGATCTTCTGTTCGCCCGTGCGACAGACGACCCGGCAATGACGTACATCGGAGGGGCCATGTGGAGGAAACATTAATCGCCCATTAATCATCTCCCGTGTCTGTCGGAGATAGTGGATGCGCAACGGCTTCGAAGCGGGCCCTAATATGCATGCACCGCACTGGGCTTATCAGGCTTCGCGTACACGCTTCGGTCGGGCGATAATTTTCCCTCGCCCAGTCGGTGCCGAAAACCGGACGGACGTGAAAACTAAACCACATGACCCACCAGCAGCGCACGAACCGACCTGGGGACACGAGTCGGCGCACTGGAGCACTCGCGCTAATGGCCAACGCTTTGGAGCGCTGTAGCACACGCGAACCGTCACTCCACCATTTTCGCACCAACGCTTATCCTTTCGGGGGTTTTATCCTTGCCGCCTTGCCCGGCCCGCGAGGGCCTTTCTCTGCGTCCGTACGATGCGAGATTTGCCGATGGAGGCATAGTCAGGATTTGTTGCATCCACTCCAGCATTATCACCGGATGCACTAGTGTTTGTTTATGTTTCGTTGTGTCGGTGGGCTTATGCAGAGGTATGCGTGCCTCCGAAACCGAAGTAATTGCTTTGGCATTCAAATACTGTAGTCCGTTGTTCGGTCCGCTTGCGGCTTCAGTGCAGGTCGTTTGTATTTCGATGTTTTTAAAATGTAATTTAACTGTCTTCCAACTTCCTAACGACTTCCATAAACACGCCGTGCCGTTGCCGTTTCCGTCCGGCGAAAACCACACGTATCACGCACTCTCCACGCACGGTACGACGCGTCGGGTCGGGTGTGTTCCTTTCTTTCTTTCTTTTTTTTTGTTCCTGCCGCCTTCGTGCTTAGTGTGTAAGTAATATGCCACCAATACCACGACGCCCGCAGTCACTTGGTGCCCGAATTTGATTTCGGTGTCCTGGGGGCTTCATGTGCAGGCGGTCACTCAGCGTTCCCTCAGTCTTTGTGCTTTCGTTACTTAGAGTAGGCTGTCCGGTTTCTCTGTGCCGTTTTTAGTGATGTACATTAGACATTAGGGAACCATTTTCACCGTTTCATTCCCTACCGCGACTGGAGGGCGTTCGGTTGGGCGTTTGGTTTTTAGATGGTTTGTCCGGACTCCGGTCGCTTCTAGGAGACAGTGCGCCGAAAACCTCTTCTCTATCCTGTACTTCATCCTGTGGACGTCCGTAGGTAATTTGGCGATAGGTGGCAGGAGCTGATATTACAGTATTACTGTTCGCTATTCAACCAGTTTTGTTTAGTTTTTTTCTGCATAATTTCTTATTCGTATAGTATTGATGGGGTAGTTTCAAAAGGTTTTCAAAAAAATAATCAACCCGCATCCCCACTTTTGCTTTCCTCCTCGGCGCGCCTCCAAGAGGCGCAACAAATTGTGCGTTTCAAAGAACGTCCAAAAGTGGTGAGAAAATGAAGGATAGCATGTGTTGCCAGCATTGAAGTGAATTCTCGCTACAACTCGCTTCAATCGACCGGATGAAGCCTGCCTCCCCCTGGCAGGTTGGAAAGAACTGAAGAAAGCACCGCCGAAGAAGAAAATGTACACCGCTCGTGCATGGAAAAAATCAATATTCGGCGTGTACTTTGTGTACTAACGCATACCACCACGCAGTGTGTAGAATCACGCCATGCCCTTTCTTGTGTTTTTTTTTCTTCTTTTGTTGGCTTGGTGGCTGCTGCTCTCGTTCTTCAGAATGCTCGTTCGCCACTACGCACGCTGCGACGCACCGCACGCGAATATTTTACTATCGGGAACAATTTACGTCAAACTGTTGTTGTTTGCTGCTGGCTGTTGTGTCCAGGCTTGAGCATGAAAAGGCGCGTCGACCGGATGATTAGATTCGACGTATTCCTGACATCTCTACACGACACTAACATTGCTATCTTATCATGCCGTTGTATGCTTTTAGGAAGCTCTCTACTTGTATCATCTGTAATCCGGTCGCATCACTGAGCATCACACAATGTCTTGGATCTATCGCTCATCTGTTTCCGAGGACGAAGAACGAGACGAGTAAGTACTAGAGCGGTATCCTTTAACCCGGCGGACCATCGGCTCGGCTGTGGCTTGGCTAGAGTGTGACACCGCTTACATAACACTGGGAAGCGAATTGCGCTGCACGTCCGAATCCTTCCGAGCCGGGCCGTCCCCGTTCTAATCACCACTGAAATAGAAATATCTGTAGTGTTCGTTCGGTCTGCTGTGTACCTTACACCTGAGCCAATACTCCAGCGTCATTGAGGAGGTGGTGTGCGCGCACGTCCACTGGCGTCCTTTCATTGTGTCTTTCCAAGCCCCGGAATGAGCCTGTTCGAGCCTGCCCTGGTCGGGGAAGCATACTTGCAAATGGTGGCTACAGCTATGGCTGTGCAATCAACAAACGATTCACGGGCTTTCGTTCCACCAGGCGAACAGTCGAGCCGCACTGGGAAAGCGTATTTGTTTACATACAAATGTCACATTTGTTCTTGTCTGGCCTTCGAAAAAACTAAAACTATCGATCGCCGCGTCTGGGCTGTGCCTGGCGTCGTTTGCTATTAAAACCGGGTGTGTGCGGATCGGTTTCGCTAGTTCCATCGCATTGCTGACTAGAACCAGCAGCAAGTCTCGCAGTCGTGATCGCAGTCGTCTAGTGCGAGGAGAAGCTGTAAGCCGTCGATCGGGAACGTTCACGGCTGTGTTTGTTTGCCTCGCAGCAGGCGTCAAAGCCCAGCCTTGCGGTGCTGGGAGTGTTGTGTGTTGTGTACTTCGTGTCTGACGGTACTGTATTCCACCGGCAATGCCGCTGGCTACCATTGGAAACGTGTATTTTGCTCGGATGACAAAAAACAAACAAACAATGAAGCGTCCTCGGTCACGCGAGGAATAAATCAGATAATCGCATGAATCGGAGAGAAATAGAGAATGCAAGCAGGGAGCGGCGAGGGTGAGGGCAAGTGAGATAGAGAGCACATGGTGTACTTTGATCCATACGAAAAGCGTGGCACTTGCGGAGTTGGCGTTGAGGCGCTGCAACGGACCAAAACGTCGCGAAGCGAGCGGACACCCAGTCGTTTCGTAAGCGCCACGCCTTTCGTGCCCCCAAAAGAGGAGCGTATCCTCGGTTTGAAGCCACATTGGTAGGACTAAAATGTGCCGCATTCTCCAACGCGAAGCTTAGCAAAAGACACGTTTCAGTAGTACAGCTCATGCCTCCCCTTAGAATCGGGTGACAGGATCCAGTAGTGTTTTTAGGAATATACCGTAAGAGAGCAGCGCGATGGCACATCTAGGAGGCACGGCAAACAACAGCCACAGTGTGGCAGTGCAAAATCAGAATAACGATAAGGGCAGCGTCCGCGAGGAGACGGCGGAGGAGAAAGTTGACGGCGTAGACCTGACCAGGTAATTAGAGCGAAAGGTGTATGTTCACGGTAGTCAACAATCAATCAATCAACCGCCAGCAAACCGCCCGAACCATCAATCAATATACCGCCGCGAAGAGCGACCGACGGCTGAAGTGTGCGCCCTCCGCTTTATCAGTCGCCATCTCCCATTCCTCACACTGCTCTCGAACCTCCCTCCTTCCAGATACAACGATGGCTCCGTCAAGCTGCGGAACCCGAATATCGAACTCATGGATCAAGACATCCTGTACCATCTGGCGCTCGGCAGCGGTAGCCACGACCTGCAGGAAATGTTTGGCGACGTAAAGGTGCGTGCCCTCCACCGAACCTCCCACCGCTTGCCGGATGCTTACGCTTTTCATGTCTCTTTTCCCCCTTACTCCCGGCTGCAGTTCGTGTGCATGGGCGGCACGCCCAAACGCATGGAAACGTTCGCCCATTTCATCATGGACGAAATCGGCTACAAACTGCCGGCAGGCACACAGCTACAGGACATCAGCGCGTTCTCCTACCGCTACTCGATGTACAAGGTAGGGCTTGCGCGTGGAGGTGCCCGTTCGCGCGCCGGTGGCGCCCCTAACGCAATCGCTCGTTGCAGGTTGGACCGGTGCTGTCGATCAGCCACGGTATGGGCGTACCGTCGGTCGGTATCCTGCTCCACGAGCTGATCAAGCTGATGTACCACGCGAAGGTGAAGGACCCGATCTTCGTGCGCATCGGTACCTGCGGCGGGATCGGCGTCGAAGGCGGAACCGTCGTCATCACCGAGGATGCGTACGACGGGCTGCTGCGGAACAGCTACGAGCTGGTGAGTTCGGACCGTGCGCGACTAAATTAATTTAGCATGCTTTCCTCTCGCGTCGGCGGCCACCCTGCGCCTGCTGTCAAATTGGCAGACGGGGTCGTTGCCACCTCTCCGGGAGGCCTTGAGATTCCAGTCTAGCGCTGCTTTACATAATTTGCCTATCGGTTGGGCGGAACGAACTCGACTGGTTTTTTTTATGTCGGCTACCTTCCCCTAGCGCTCCGTACCAGAAAATCCAGTTCTCGGGCCTCTGCCGCAGAGATTGAATTGGTTTTTCTGAGTGCGTGTGAGCGTGAGTGAAGTATGCTCGAACGTGCTCCTAGATTTGATGCCGGAAGCACATCACGAATGCGTCACCAATATGTTGTTTTTTCCGACTTTCCACGCCAGGCCATTCTCGGCAAGATCGTGCACCGTCCGGCAATCCTGGACAAGCGGCTGGTGCGTGAGCTGAAATCGCTGGCATCGAACGATGATCCGTACGAGACTATCACCGGCAAAACGATGTGCACCTACGACTTCTACGAAGGTACGTACGCTCGCTCTCCCTCTCTTTCTCCCTTTGTCGATCGCTTTCGCGCTGTGGCTAACCGAATCTGAACCGTTGTGTGCGTTCAGGGCAGGGCAGGTTAGACGGTGCGTTCTGCGAGTTCTCCGAAACGGACAAGATGGCCTACCTGGAGAAGCTGCGCGACTTCGGCGTGGTGAACATCGAGATGGAGTGCACGATCTTCGCCGCGCTCACGCACTACGCCGGCATCAAGGCGGCGATCGTGTGCGTGACGCTGCTCGACCGGCTGAAGGGCGACCAGGTGATGGCGCCGAAGGAGGTGATGAACGAGTGGCAGCAGCGACCGCAGATACTGGTATCGCGGTTAATCAAGAAGCACCTCGCCCAGATGGGCCACCTGAAGTCGCTCGCGTCGACACCGTCGTCGATAAAGTCGCCGCGCCGGTTCAAGCTCGTCCAGCAGGAGTCGGAGGCGCACGAGTAAGGGCCGCGCCGGTTCGAATCGAATCGGGCCAGGGGGGCAGAGGGGATGGGCTTGCGGAGGGGCGCGGCAGGCATCTGATTCTGCCGACCACAGATTTCGTTGCGTGGTTTTACTACCGTAGATATTTCCATACTCATGCAGCTACTAGTGCATATCCGTACCATTAAAAGCGTTAAAAGACAAATAAATAAGCAGCGTGTTTGGCAGTGTGTCCTGCGGCCTGCCAGCCACCCAGCCAGCCAGCCAGCACGGCAAGGTACTCGACGAAACGAAAGCGTTAGCAATTACGGTGCCCAGTGCCTACGGTTAGCCCGGTACCCCGTTCTGCACTGTGCATGAACCTTAGGACGATAACGTAGCCTAGTTTGCCGATTCTGCTGGTCGTGCCAGTAGACAGGGGCGTGCGCTTGGGACACACGTTTTTTTATCGTTTGAACCACCCTTTCCTTCCATCTTCCTTTCCTCCCCCGCAGTAAGTACTGTACGGCTTCTGTATAGAAATTGCATTTCCCTATCGCATTAGATTCACTGGTGCAAAACCTACATAGCAACGCAACTTACCACAGATAACGTTTAAGGTACTAAAAGAAAGGGAAACCCAACCAACGCTGCCGTGTAATAAACATTAACTTAGTTATTGCATCTAATGCATTGGATGAAATGTTTGATATTCCAACCTAACGATACGATATTGCTAAACCTCTCGAAACGTTTGAATACAGCCTTTCATCAAGCTTTCAGGAAGCTTTCAGGACTTTGTTTTGCAGATTGCGTTGTGCTCTCCTTTTTTCGCCCACCCTGCTTTACGATTGTCTCTTGCCCCAAGCGAACGGATACTTTTAATTCTTAGGCGGCTCGACGCATGATAGCGACGTAGGTGACACATTTCCTACTGGTTTCGGTTCCTTTAATCGTAGCTTTCGGTTAAGTGCAAGTATTTTCCCTACTCCCTCCGACAGGTTTACCCAGTGTCTGTTTCTATTGTGTAAGTTCTGCAGCCTAATTACGTGTTGTAATTTTTCGATTTCGCCGCTTTACACTGAAGCATACAATAAACATGTTGAAATCATTATCTGAAACCCGGTATGGTGTTGTTTTTAGCGAGTGTTCGTGTGCTGTTGTTGGTGAGTATCAGGCGGTACAGGAGACTGTACATACAACAGGATTCGCAATGTAAGTTTGGTAGCAAAAAGTAGTTTTCTATCGATTAATTACGCATGGAATTTTTCAATCTTCATCGTTTGAAACATTAGGATGTGTAATTAAACGAAAGAAACCTTTTTTAATACGAATACTCATACTCAAAATGAGCTCGGAAAGCCAATGAGCGAGTTGGAAATTGGATAGGATGCTAAAACTTGTTTTACTTTCAGAAATTCAGGTCCTCATTCTATTGTGTTACAAGCCAAATTTTAGATGTTTTAACATAATTTTCGAAGTAATATAGTTTCGTTTTCCAAAAACAATCAAAGCAAATTATCTAGTAGCACGGATAATCGGGAGCCGGTCATCCATATTGAAACACCGCTCCACTGTAGTATGGGAAGAGAAGATGTGCAAGTTGTTTGGGGTTTGGATCTTCTGCTATGGCGTTTTTCTGCTTACTAGTCTTTTTTCGTGCCAAATCATTTATAGGTTTTTGACGCCGAGTTGTTCCTATTGCTTCTCAATTCAATGATGCTGTGAGATCGCTCGTTTGAGCGCCGTAGGAAGCAGTTAAATCGGAGATTCCCTCGTGTTTACTTTTCCAACGAGACAGGCGATTTCAAGATGTTGTGGTGCGTGAAACGTGTAAATATTACTGCTACAGTATTTACTGCACGTGCAACATCAATTTTAAACAACCAACCTTACAAACAATCTTGTATCAACCTTGTTCCAGTCGCACGGCCGATGTTGAATGCGCACATGACAACAGGGCCGGCTCGACCCGTCCACCCAGCGTCATAGACGCGTCTGTGTTGTGTAGGCCATTTTGCACGCCAGTTCGTAAAATACATTAAAATATTATCGCATCCACCAGCGCGAATTCCGTATTTAGCTTGCGTGTTTAGTGTTTTTGCGGCTTGTGCCGCTAGATTCCGGCAACCAATAGTGCCACCGCAGTATGTAGCCTGACGCTGGCTCGATCGTGCAAATACGCTCGGCACTGTGTTTACATGTTTTGGAACGGTTTCGGCACTCGGCATTTACCCGTGTTGATGTGGACAGTCGTCCGAACGTACCCGGAGTGACGCCCGAATTCTATTGCTTCTGTTTGTAACAGAGAGTGCCTGGCGTTGCAGACTTAGACGGTAGGTGAAGTTCGGCGTACATCCACAAACACACGGCATATGAAAGCTTTCCCGTTTCCCTACCCGTTGCAGCCCACGATGTCGTCCCAGCAGTACGCGCAGAGCGTGCTGAAGGTGGCGATAGCGCAGATCTGCCAAACGATCGGCTGGCACTCGACCCACGCGTCGACGATGGATCTGCTGATCGACGTCACGCAGCACTTCCTGCGCGAGATCTCGCGGATCATGCACGCGTACTGCGAGCTGTACAACCGGTCCGAGGCGAACCTGGACGATCTGGCGCTCGCGTACAAAGAGGTCGGCATCAACATGGACGAGCTGATGGAGTACATCCAGTTCGTCGATCCGATACCGATGCCGCTGGAGGTGCCGCGCTTTCCGCTGCCGAAGGAGTCGAACCTGAACTTTCTGAAGCCGGGCAGCCGGGAGGTGCTGATGCGCCCCGTCCACATCCCGGAGTACATGCCGCCGATGCACTTCGAGGAGGAGGAAAGTGCGCCCGCGGACCGGCCGGACGGGACCGAGGACGAGCAGGCGGTCGCGGCAGTTGCGGGAGGCAAGGTGGTGGCGTACGGCGATGCGAAGGCGCTGCTGAGTACGGCCGCGATCGCGATTGCCTCGGCCCTGTCGGATGTGCGCGCGTTAGTCGACGGAGTGGACGGCACGACGTCGGCCGCTAGTATTGTGGAGATCGCTACTACAGCGGGACCTTCGGCGGAAGCAGCAGCAGCGTCGGTAACCGGCGAGGACGGCTCCATTTTGCCGCACACCGTCGCCAACGAGGTGGAGGTGGAGATACCGATGCAAACGGTTGAAGTGAAGGAGCCGGTGGTTGCGGCGGCGGCGGCGGCGTCAGCAGCACCGGTGGAAGGCGACGCGACGTCCTCGCGTCCGGAGCCCGTAGCCGCCGCCGGGAAGGAGAAAGCAAACGCCGATCAACCACCGAAGGGTACGGCCGGTTCAGAAGAGGGCCGTCCGACGCGGGAAATCAGCAGTGTCATAATGACCACCTCCGGGTTCATTTCGCCTGCGCGTGAAGGCAAGCTGCCGGAGTCGCGCATTCCGATCATCCCGGAGGAACGCCCCATTCAACCATCAACGCCAGCACCACCACCACCCCCACCCCCACCACCACCATCGCAATCAGTCTTACCCGCAGTCACGGCACTGTCCGGCGCGTCAACGCTACCGTCCACGGCAACATCCGCGGGATCATCCGCGACAGGCGCCTCGTCGGGACCGGCGACACCGGGCACGTCCAAATCGGACGACACCGCCTCCAAGCACGGCATTCCATTCGCGCCCGGCGATCCAGTCGGACCAGTGCCGTCCTCATCGAAAGCCTCCACCACCGGCACCGTAGAGAAGAAAAAAGTGAAAAAGAAGCCCGTCGATCGGGAGAAGAAGAAGGCGGACAAGAGCACCGCCTCGACCGGTGCGCGCAAGGCGGAGAAGGCGTTGGCCGGGGCGAGTGGAAGCGGTGCGGCTCCACTGCCGGCCGGTGTCACCCCCGCTGGTGACGATGTGAAGGACGTGAAGCTGTTCCCGGGCACAAACCTGTCCACCGAGCCGGTACCACCCGCTGGCGCACTGTATTCGAGCCCGAGCCCTCCCAAGCCCGCGCTGACCGAACTGCCATCGACACCCGGCCGGCCACTCGCCAAGGAGAAGACGGTGCGGAAGCGCAACAAGGCGGCGCAGAAGCTGGCGGCATCGAAGGCGACGCTCGACCGCAGCATCGCCCCGCTGCCGGAGGGCAACCCAGCGTCGGACGTGATAGAGTTTTTCCCCGTCAAGCCGAAGAGTCGCCCGAAGGCGTCGAAAAAGTCGGCCAACCAGCGGCAGCCGCCGCCGCTGATCGGACCGCCGGGGCTCGGCAGTGCCGGGACGGTGTTCGGGGCGGGCGCACTCGTCCCGAACCCGCTGCACTTCGCCGGTCAGGCGAACGAACCGGGCCTGTTCGGTGCGGGCGGCGGGGCGCTTCCGCGGAAGGTGGCGCCAGCGCCACCGGGGCCGGGGGTGCCCCCTCCGGATCAGGTGTCCCAGCTCAACCTGCTGCAGATGATGCATCCGAGTCTGGAGATCACCGCGTCGCCGGCACCGCGAACCGGCCCGGCCGAAACCGGCGTCCCGTACCACGAGCGCGATGTGATCGTGATCGACGACGACAAGACGCCACCGCACGCACCGAACGCGCTGCTCTCGTCGCCGGCACCCACCCCGACCACGAAGGCCAAGAAGCAACGCATGCAGGACACGATGGCCGGCGTGCTGGCGGGCACGGTCCATCCGTTCACCTCGCCCGTGGGTGCGTTCCCGCACGACTCGCCCGGCTTCAGTTCGTCCTCGCCGCACACACCGACGACCGGCATTCCCAAGACGCCCGACATCCGGCTGCAGTCGTCACCGTCGTCGACCGCCTCGTGGTCGGGCGATTCCGGCCGGCTGCTCGCCGCCAAGAAGAACACCACGGGCAATCTGTTCGTGGAGATGTCGTCGAAGCCGTTCGGCGAGGGTATGGGGCCGGGGCTGCCGTTGCCACCGGCCGGGCCGCTCACGCTCGACGCGGCTGGTGCGAAGAAACCGAAACGACCGCGCCAGAAACCGAAAGGCGAGCCGAAGCGCGCGAAGATGGGTGGTGCGAACAAGCAACCGGACGCGCTGACGCCCGTGGCGTCGGTGCAACCACAGCAGCAGCAGCCACAGCCACCGCAACCCCTGCCGGATGCGGTGAAAAACCCGTTCGCACTGTTCCCGGGCGCGATGAACCCGTTCGCGGCGGATCCGGCCGCGTACGGGAAGTATCTGAACCAGTCGATGCCGGGCGGGCTGCGCAACCCGATGCCGTTCGGGCTGTTCCCGCTGCCGTCCGGCCCGGGGCTCATCCCGGACAACCCGCTGTTTCCGCGCCTGCCCTCGGCCTACCCCGGCCAGCCCCGGCCCGGCTTCCCGATGCCCGGCAACCCGTTCGGGCTGCCCGGCATCAGCCAGCAGATCAACAACCTGCTGCGCATGCCGCGCCCGCCCGGCCTGCGGCACCCGCTCGGCCATCCGGGCGGCGGGATGGGCGGCCCGCTCGACTACCTGGACGAGCCGCTCGATCCGGAGACGAAGCTGGCCCAGACACCGCTCGACCTGCAGAAGTCGACGTGCAACGTGGCGCCGCTGGTGCCGCCGTCGCTGTTCCAGAGCGCGGCCGACGCGAACGAGCTGCTCAACCTGTCCGTGAAGCCGCCGGCCATGGGCACGGCGCCGAGCGTACCGGCCAGGCCGGACGCCGCGCCGCCGGCCGCGTCCGTACCGACGGCCGGCTCGCTGTTCGCCGACGGCGGGGCGACCGTGGCGAAGGACCCGAAACCGGACGCCCCGTACAAGGAGGACCAGGTGGTGATACTGCCAGCGGCGAGCGTGCTGCCCGGGGCGAGCCCCTCCCAGCGCTCGAGCTTGCTCGTGATCGACATCGACGACTCGGACGGCAGCCAGTCGACGGCGACGACCGGCGGCAAGAGCAAGGACGGCAGTGGTAAGCGCGGCAAGCTGAAGGAGCACAAGAAGGATCGCAAGCTGAAGGAGGGCAAGGTGAAGAAGAAGAAGGACAAGAAGGACAAGAGCAAGGGCAAGGAGCGCGAGCGGGAGCAGGCGAAGGAGCTGACGGCCGGGACGGCCTCCTCCACCAGCATGCTCACGATGGGCATGATCGGCGCGGAGGAGGCGGTCATGGAGCAGCTGCGCAAGCAGCGCAAGGAGAAGAAGGAGAAGCGCAAGGAGAAGCTGAAGAAGGAGAAGCGCAAGGACCGGGACCGGGTGGGGGCGGCGGCGGGGCCCGCGGCCGGCGCGCCCACCGGCACCGACGTCGTGCCGAAGTTGATGCTGAAAATCGGCGGCTCGAACGCGACGCAATCGCCCCGCTCCGATGCCGAGCTCGTGCACGCCGGTGCGTCGTTCTGCGAGACCGGTGCGACGAAGCGCGACGGCTCGCCGGAACTCGCGCGCATTTCCGCGCTGGTCACGCGCCCTCCGAAGCTGAAGGCGAGCGGGTCGACGACCGGCAGCGCCACCGCTGGCACCAAGGCCAAGAAGGACGACAGCGGGGCCGCGGCCGCCGGCCCTGGGGTGGACCACAAGCAGCCCTTCCAGCCGGGCGTCGGAACCGAGCCGGAACCGTCCCCGGTTACCGCGTACGCCGCCGCCCATTCGGACGGGCCGGACGGTGCGGCAGCCAACCGTGCCACGAAAGCGCCCCGCAGCACCAGCATCGGCGTCGCATCGGTGGACGGCCCGGACCCGTACGCGCTCGGAAAAGCCGGTCCCGACGGCGGCGGCGGCACGTCCAAGGCGCGCGCGTCGAAGGAAGCGAAAGCAGCGAAGTCCGCCCACCACCACCATCACGCGGCCGCGCCGGCCACCGACACGTTCAACGCTGCGCCCGCCCACATGACGGACGTGGACGGGAACACCGTCTGGATCTGTCCGGCCTGCGGGCGCGTCGACGACGGGACGCCCATGATCGGGTGCGACGGGTGCGACGCCTGGTACCACTGGGTGTGCGTCGGCATACAGGTGCCGCCGGAGGACAACGAGGACTGGTACTGTCGCGTGTGCATCGCCAAAAAGCAGGACTCGCACGCGGACGAAAAGCAGCGCAAGCGCAAGAAGAAGGACAAGAAAACGGCGAAGGACTAGGGGCATGCAGTGACAGTGGCAAAAGTGCGTGATGTGTGTTTCTCTTTTTAATTTCAGTGTAAAAGTACTCTATTGGTCGCTCTATATGTGTCGTATTGTAACAATGTAATAAAACTACTATGGGCAATATACAAATAATTCTTCGCGTTGTGCATGACTCCGTTGAGAAATTCGTGCAAATTCAGATTGATATTTTTGTTTTAGTTCAGGCTTTTTTCCACTGAAAAAGGAGAAAGGTTAGTAAATTGACAGGACTTACAGTTTTAACGTTCACCCTATTTTCCACATTTTGGTCATGTTGTTTATTAGACGATTGAGGTCGAAGTTTGGTTTAAACGTAAAGTTGCTATACCCCTCCAACTCCAACTCATTTCTTCTTTTTCAACTTTCTTCAAAGCATCCTATGCTGTAGATGAAGTATTAAAAAAGTCTTTCAAATTCCAGATGACTGAACGGAGATGCAACTATTTTGAACATCAAAATATGTGCATCTCCTTCACACATGCGGGGCAAACAATCGTCATTAGATCTTCTAGACAGTATCCATTCTTTTGAACGCGCCTAGGAGTTTTTGGACAACGTCTCTTCAGACTATAGAGACTTTCTTCAGTTTCTTCAGAGGAGAGTTCCTTCAGACATTAATATAGATATAATAGCTTACTTCTGTGGCGGCTCCTCCATTATTCTTCCAGATATATGGGGTCAACAATCGTCCTTACATCTACTAAAGAGGACCCATCCTATCGACCGCGACTAGGAGGGTTTCGTCATATTTGGAAAAGGTCTTTTTAGGCTATCGAGACTTTCGTCAGTTTCTTCAGAGCCCTTCGTCAGGTTTTGGACAAGGTCTATTCAGACTATAGAGACTTTCTTCAGTTTCTTCAGAGAAGGGTTCCTTCAGACTATGTTACAGGTATAATAGGCTACTACTAAGGCGGCTCCTCCATTATTCTTCCAGATATATGGGATCAACAATCGTCCTTACATCTTCTAAAGAGGACCCATCCTATCGACCGCGACTAGGAGGGTTTCGTCAGATTTGCACAGCGTCTCAGTGGACTATGAATGATCTATAGAGTTCCCGCTTGAACTGTAATATGTCGATTGGATCAAGGATTCTTGGACGTAGTTTTGGACGACTTCTGCAGTGGATCCTGCTCCTTTGGTAGGCGTACTCTGCCGACTCGATCCGACTCGAGCAGGAATAGATGATGCCCTGCTCCCGAAAATGAGCACACGCAAAACGCGTGAAAGGGTTTCGGAGACTCCATCGGCGCCCCGCGTGTCTGCTGATGCTGCCATGTGCTTGCCCACGCCAATGGCGCCTCGCTAAAAGGCTCATAATGTTTGCCAGCTGAACGACAATAGCAGAACAAATAAATAAAAACAACAATCCCCATTCGGCATTCGCAACCCACCCCCAAACAAAGGCTAAACTGTGCACCTTATATGCTACCCCCTTCCCACCACCACCCACTCAGGCATGTGTGGGTGGTTGTCGCTGCGTTGCGGCAATTTTTCCGCTAGATTGTACATTAATTTATTTGCACTCGATGACAATTATTTAAATTGTTTTGGTTTGCTGCGGCCCCTGGAATGTGTTTTCCGCCGCTGACCGGCGCCCGTCCTCCCTCCTCCCACCCCCACCCCGCTTCGGTCGGTGCCCGTACCCGTGGCGAAATGTATAACCCGGTCAGCCGAAGTTATGCACCATGTGGCAACATAACTTTCCCGTGCTCGGGCGGCGGCAAACAAACAAGCAAGCGAAACCGGCGGCCCAACAGGACGAAAAGGATAAAGAAGCCAGAAAAAAAGCAAACAAAATACGAACACCGTATTGAAAACCATAAAATGTGTACGGACATGATTTTGGTGTTCGTTTTAATTCGGATGCTGCTTTTTTTCTCTCTTCCTCTCTGCTTTTGGTCGGGAGCTGTGCTGGAGAGTGCTTTGAGTGCTGCACGTTGAATATATATTGCAGGCGGGGGACTTCACCACGGAAGAGTTTTATTTTGTTTTGCGGAAAAGTTCTTTACAGGTTGCTTTATTTAATTGATTTCGAATTTGTCATAGTTTAATCTAATTTCATCATATATTGCGATGAACACAATCAGTGTGATTTTATAAGGGTTTGGTGTAGATTAATTTATTACTTAATGTACATTTTATCTTCTATAAAAACGCGATAAAGATATAGAATTTAAAACATACAAAGCTTCCAACTCCGAGGCGAATAATAACTGCTAAATGTATGCCACTTGCATACCTTTCAGGCGTTACATGCGTTAATCGTTTAACATTGCGCCTTAAAGTATGCAATAGACAGGGAAAGGAGATTTCAAGCATGAAATTTCTCCTCTATTCTTTGAAAAAAAAATCTAAAAAAAAAACTAACCTCAAAAAGGTGTGCTATCAATTGAAAGCACATAATCTCATACAAAAATGCGATAAAAATACAAAAGTAATTTAAAATATACACAGCTTGTAACTCCGAGCCGAATAATGAACGATAAATGTATTCCACTTGCATACCTTTCAGGCGCTACGTGCAAATCGTGTAACATTGCGCCTTAAAGTATGCAATAGACAGGTAAAGGGGGTTTTAAGCATAAAATTTCTCTTCTATTTGTCGAAAAAAAAATGGAAAAAACCCTAACCTCAAAAAGGTGCGTTATAATACGATACCAATAAAACGAAACACACTCGAAGGAAAGGAGCCCGCATTTCCGGATTGCATTTCCGGCGCCGCCGCCGCCGCTCGACTCCAACACCAATATTGACCGAAGCGCTGAAGTGCCCGGGCACCCTCCGCCCTTGTAAGACACCGGATTACAGGAGGTAATTTACTTACGCTAAGAATCATAAATCCCCACTACTCACGCAGCGCCCGGGGCGCCCGGGATGGGGATTGAAATAAAGTTGCTCTCGAGTGGAGCCTCCATAACGCGGCATCCCCATGCCAGGGCATCAAGATTCCATTAAGAGCCTCCACCGACGACGACGACGTGTTTCGCTCTGTGTAAATTAGAGCTTTTCTCCCCGGTGTGTGTGTGTTATGTTGTTTTTTTTTCAGCTCTTCTTATCGTGTTTCGCTTTTAGTCCTGCTGCACTGGCACGTCTTATTGTCTCACGATTTGATCACGTACTGTTTGCACGAGTCACGTGTTTCATCCGGACGCCGCGTCCGTCCGTCGATGCTGGCTGCTGGCGGTACTTGCCGGTGGCTGCCATTACTAATCGGTTGATGGTGGTGGTGATGGTGGTGGCTGCTGTTGGCCCAGGTTGGACAGAAATCGTGTTAGGCAGCACGTGCGCGCCATGCGCCCACGTCGCCGCCCGGCGGACGGTGTGACCGTTTTTAAATTGATTTTCTTCCACGAGCCGCGAACGCTGGCGCGATGGAAAATTGGAAAATTACACACATATTAACGGTGTAATTGTTCGTGTGTTGCACATTTTCCGCGCAAACCCCGTGCCTGGGCTGTGTGATTTTATCCCATTTCTTGTGGGCTTTTTTTTCTCTCTTTTGGGGAGAAGAGAAAACATTTTATACCGATATTTATGTTCTTTCTACTGATTATTTTATTTTATTTTTATACTTCAAATATGTGCATTTTCTGACGTTGCTATTGGAAGTGATAAAATTCTTATTTTACATAAAAAACGATCCGTTTGAAGCACATTTGTATGAAAAAAGAATGCTTAAACAACAGAAAAATAGATTTGAGCTCAAGAAGTCCTCAAAATGTTTTTTTAATTCGGTTTGTCTCTCTATTTTCTCTCTCTCTCTCTCTCTCTCTCTCTGTCGAAGGGGTGAGTTTGTCGATTTCAATAATGTGATAATTTATTGGTTTTTATAGTTCAAAGACTGAAGAACTGACGTCAGTTTTGCCTTTTGAACAGAAAAAGGTGCTCTTCCAACATTTTCACGTCCAAAACTATCACACGTTGTCGATTTTATGCATATCGGATAAAAAAAACGAATGTTGTAATGAGATCATAGCCCTAAAAAGCCTTATGAAGAGTAGAGAAGATAGTTCTTATTAGTTTATGTAATGTATTTACCTTCTTTTATTGATAGATTCATAGATTCCCCCCAGCAAGCAGTAGATAAGAAAGAGCGTTAGTAAACCATACGTTGGTGTCGACCGGACTGCATAGCTTTCAGGCGCAAACTATATTGTTCACGCCTGAAAGTATGCAATTTATGTGGAAACACTCCAATCGCCTTGTCCGCCTTGTGGAGCGGATTGCATAGCTTTCAGGCGCAAACGATACTCTTCCCGCCTAAAAGTATGCAAACGCTTCAAACAACTTGTCCGCCTCGTAGAGCGGACTGCATATCTTTCAGTCGCCAACAAGATTCTTACCGCCTGAAAGTATGCAAACTGCTCGATGAACGCTCTATTCGCCCTGTTCCATCCATTTCGGCCTGCAATAGTGTATCGCAGAAGATTACAGTTCACTTCACGCGCCGAAAAAAAAACCACGCGCACACGTTCAAACGGCAAACTCTAGCGCTCGAGTGCTCCGCTGCAAAGGATGCCTATCAATCGATCGAAACCCTCCCCACCCACCGAACGAAACTGTCTCCAAATTCATCCCAGCTCAGCACGTTTCGTGTTTTCTTCTTGTTTTGTTTTTGAGTTTCGCACCGTCGGAACGGACGACTTCCATCCCTTTTCGAGAGAAAAAAAACAAAGAAAAAAACAATATTTTCATAATATTTAGCAAACACCTCCCTCGGGAATCCGGGGCGCAATATGCCCACCGTCAAATTTAACCGAAAGTGAAAGACAAACAGCATCTGACAGGTTTCCCTGTCCGCCCTGCCGGCACGGAGTTTGATTTCTCTCGGGTCACGTGTGTGCGCGCGCGTCCGTAATTGTGATTCGGAATCATTTTTCACACACGGCACGTCCTGCCTGTTCTTTCTCCTCGTCCTCCCAACCGGAGTGGGAAGGTGTGATGGGCAGGAAAAGGCGGTTGCCGTTGCTTCCGGCACGCTACGCGGTCGGCAAGCACCGGACGCGTTGGTTTTAATTGATGTTCTTAACTTGTTCCTCGCTTCCTCGGCGTTCGATGAAAAGGAGCTGGTTGTAATAACTTCCCACCCACGGATGCCGGCCGCTTCCGATTGCGTCCGAGCTCACCCCACAACCCACAACCACCGCCACCACCACCGCGTGGGCCACGTGGCCACGTCCCTCATAACACCGGGAAGTGGCAAATTTAAATTAGCTCGAAATTGAAAAGTAAACATCGCAAACTGGTCCCGTGCGGCCGTGAAGGTGATGCTTCCGAAGGAGGGCTGCGAGGCTGTTTCCGCTGTAGTGTTTGTGTGCGCTCGCCACCCACCCGCTTCCTGATTGAAAAACTAACCCCGAAGCGCGCACCCGTCCGCACGGATGAATCGGAGTTGTCAAATTGGCTGGCACGTGTCGGGTACCCGTCCGTGTACCGCTCGGGCAGCAACCGAACCCGGGGGCGCGTTTATCAGACGGAATATTAAAGCGAGCGATCCGGCGCAAACGATAATCCGGCTGACAGATGCTGCCGGTGCGGCCGCTTTCGTTGCCGAGGGAGGTCGCTGCATAATTGCAGGTTAAATATGATTGAAGGTGGGCGGGAAAGTGTCGCGCAAGTGATAGATTTGCTCGCTGAGCGCGGATGACACCGCGGCAAATGGCGACTCGAGCAGCGAGCCGTGCAAGCGGCGAAAACCGTCGCGACGTTCGAGAGGAACCGGCGAAGCCGGCCTGTGGAGGTGGGTAAGTTTTTGGGTAGGAAGATCAATCACTTCTAACGCAACGATCTCCATCCCTGACGAATAGCCGTACGCTGACGGTTTTGGGAGCGTGACGTGACGAGGGGGCCACCGGAGGTTCGATTCTGGAGTATCAAGAACAAGAACTTTTTCAACGTCCGTAGCTGCTAATAAATCACGTTGAGAGTGATTTCTGATGAGGAAGTTTCCTACAAAATGCTTTAAAAATCATATTTACATGAAAAATTACTTGAAACCACATGTGTTTTCATGATTGTTTGCTCTCTCTCTCTCTCTCTCTCTCTCTCTCTCTCTCTCTCTCTCTCTCTCTCTCTTTCTCTTTCTCTCTTTTTCTATTTGAAACGTCGTGGAAAAGTTTTTGCACAGGAAGATCAATCACTTCTAACGCAACGATCGCCATCCGATCCGGATAGCCGTACGCCGTTGGTTTTGCTAGTAGAACGTAAAGTGGAGGTCATCCCGGGTTCGATTCCGAGGAAATCGAAAACTTTTTCAACGTCCGTAGCTGCTCGAAAATGGAACTAAAATCACCTTGAGTGTTATTCTGAGGAAAACGTTTCATGAAAACGGTTTTAAACATCATATTTGAGAAAGCTTCACAGTGTTTTACATTTTTCGATGTATGTCTGGTGTCTATTTCTGTTTGTTATCTCTCCATGTCTCTCTCTCTGTTTGCATTGACAAATAAAATGAGAAAGAAAACAATTAAATAATGCGCACTGCGTACCGACGACTCATCCCGGAGCTAGAGGCGTGACTCGTCAAAAGACTCCTGCCAACAAAGGCCTAATGCACCGCGCACCGGTCGGGTGCCCGAAAGCCTAACCCAGTGCGTTGTGCAAACAGTAGCAGGAGGGCTACGGGGAAAACATTCAGCAAAAACCACACAGCGGCCAGGGGGAACGAAGGAGACCAAAAAAAAAAAAGATTTATCAGTGTCTTCCTCCCAGAAGCGGCTCGGGACACACACAATGGGCGGACGGGGCAACAAAAGGGCAGGGACGATCGAGACCTGGCCCGCACGCGCTGTACGCGAAGGTTAGGATTTTAGGGACCACCGGAGCCCGAATCCACCTATGCGCTCCTGGGCCTGGGAACACCAGGCCCGACGCTGCGAGACACACATCGGGCATAATTTATCATCAAAACCACAGCGAGCGATAAACAAACAAACAGTGCGCCGCACCGCAGGCACAGGAACAATGGACTGGTGGCCAACTGCAGCCCGGGCGCCACTGGATCAAACTTTTCACGCCCCGGGCGCGAGGCGCTGTTTGCGATCGGCCCCGGGCACCATAAATAATGACTTTTATGAGCGCTCAACTACCGGGCAGAGTCAAATAAATTAATATAAATAAACAGACGGCAGTTTATGTACACCGCGGAGTCACAGCCCGGGTCCGGAAGTCCGATTGACGGAATCAAACGATAATGGGCAGGATCTTTGGCGGACAGCGGATATCGGGGGACAGGCAGTGTGATAAATTGATGCCAACTGCAAGCGGCATCCTGCTGTACTGCGTTGGGTCGGGCAGTGTGCCGCTCCTTGCGGCGGCTGGAGCAGCAGGATCGCTACCGCTTGGTGCAGTTTAATTAGAATAAAAATACAACTGGCGAAGAACATTGCGCGCCAGCGAGTATCACCTTCACCGTGGCACGAGGAATGAAATGGAATGGATTACCCTGTCTCCGGCTTTCGTTTTACGAGCCTTTCACCGTCCTGTTTAATGTCCGGGCTCGGTCGTGGGCCGACTTCAATCATCCTGCAGGCCACAACACGCCTCAGCCCGGATCTCCAGCTCCAGTTCCCCCGATGGCTGCTAATTGTCCCGTGCCCGTGCCTGTTTGCCAGTCCAACAATGTGACTCCGGTCGGCGTTACATTGAAATACATTTCGCTGCACCATTAAAAACAATACGCTCGCCGGTGCAACTGTGCGTGGCTTTGGGCGACGTTCCCGGCCCCGTTTCGGGCCGCCGACTTCAGGTATCGATCAAATTTGTAACTTCATCCCAAACCGCTCCTCGGGGCCCTCGCCAAACTTTGGGGCGTTCGTCTTTGGCAGTTCATAGGCAATGGAGTGCCGTCGTTTGATATGCACCCCACCCCCTTGTTTCGGCCGTAAGCATAGCGGAGAAGGGCGAAGATCTATATATATCATGCCGCTGGTACCAGATTATGTTGCCGACGGGGGTGGGGCAAGCGAAGGGGAGGGGTTTGCGAAGGGGGGGGGGGGGAGGCGGCGGTTGAGAACGGGGGTGGTCTCCATAATCAGTGCGGCACCGTCGCGCGCGCAGCACCAGCGCCGGGGGCGGAGCTAGCGCGATTTTCCCAAAAACCCGCTCCGCCTCCCAGCCGAGCGGACGCCCCGCCCACTTTCTGCGCTTGCGGCGTTTCCTGCTCCTGCCGGGCTGTTGTTTCGATTCGCTGTTTGTTGTGTTGTGTTTAGCGTTTTTGTTTCTCTTCAGCCCTGTTCCTGCTGCACTAGTTATCGTGTTTGGGCAACATCCTGAAGTTGTTTCTTGTCTTTATTCCACTCTTTGGTGTGTTTTCTTACCCGCTCTGTTACATGCGCTCTTTTTGGGATGCTTTTTGTTTTGTTTCGGGAAGCATGTGAGATGTCAAAAGGGCACTGCAAAAGGTTGTATTGTATCGATTGTTGTACTATAATGCTCCCGGGCGACCTTGGCGATGCTTAATTGTGCTTAATGTGTGTCTAATGCATGCCCGGTAGCGAGCGAGTGGATGAATGACATCTTAAGAATGATTGAGGGGCATTAGCGGCGAGTTCGTGGGGCAAATCGATAATCACCGGCTGCTCCTAGCCACTGTGGGTAGCTCAGTTGGCGCTCGCGTGTAGCGACGACTTCACGCTCCACGCGCGGAGATCGTTTCCGAGGAAGCTTCCCATAAGAGCTGTGTGTTACTATTTCATTTGCCGTGAGAAGGCGAAGCCCATACTCATATTTTACAACAAACGGACGGATAAAAGCGAGGACGAGCGTAACTAACCTACGCCCGGTCGGTGACCACGTGCACTTTGGCGCTGTCCCGTTGCAGGAAGTACGCACCCGTAAAGCATTCAGTCGCGTGCTCCAGTGTCTTAAGCAGGATCTGGCGCTTTATCTGTCTGGGACCTGTCCCGCCCTCCGCGTCGGCCACCCGCACTGAACTATGCTCGGGAAGATCAAACTAACAATCAAAACAATGCCGCGAAGGCGCGCGGCACGAGCACCGCAAGAAGCTGAAGATGCTGCCGTGTGTTTCCTTCTGTTTGAGGCGCTGCTTCCCAGCGGCCCAGATCGATCGGGACACTCGGCAAGCCCAACCAGAGCCTGCAAGTGGAGCCATCGCACCGCACACACTACGGGGCGTTATTGTTGTGGCCCGAGCGCACCAATCGGGTGGCCGGCCCGGCGTTTCGATGGCGTTTGCCCGTTCGGCGGTCGGAGTGGGAGCGAGAGGCCGTCGCGCGTTGGTGCTCTCGCTCGTGCTTGCGCCCCTTGCGAGCGTACGCGGCAACGTCGCAGCGATGGATGCGTCGCGTTGAGCGGCTGCTCTCGCTCTCGCGCACGCGCCCGGCCCGTGCGCTTTTCCTTTGCGGCGCGTTAGAGCGGGAGGGCACCAGTGTCCGCAGTTGCGGCCGCGGGCCCGAAAACATCACTGTCGGCTCCTCCGGTACCGCGCGGACTCACGGTTCAGAGGTGCTAGCGAGTGGTTCTGCTGCTGTACATGCTATACCGTAGAATTTGGTGTGCGCGGTTTCGTGTTCGTCACTCGACCAGGCGGCTCATACGCTCCGTACGCGTCGACGGCGGAAATCCACGAGTGCCACGAGTCAGTCTACCCCAGCCGCAAGTGCGTTGCGTGCCCGCAGAGTGGTGCCCGGTTCTTAGTGCGTTGCAGGGACCCTGCCACGGTGCGCGTGCTGATGATCCCGGCAGCTTAAGCGGACTTAACCCGTGGACGTAAACAAACGCCCCGGCTCACGGGCGTCTAGCGTCGGTTCCGGTGCGGCGGTTGTCTCTGCAAGCAATTCTCCAACACAAAACCAAACCGTACGGACACTGGATAACCAACATCGCGCCCAACGATCAATGTTCAAGTTCGAGCGACGCTGATCCGAGCGAACGAGCCATCCCCCCACGCAGAAGGATTAACAAACAGGTGTGAAAACGATCGGTATAGAAACATTCATCCCAAGTCGTGGAGTTCTCGCTCCGCTCCGAAGGAAGAAGAATTTGCACCGCGTCAGTTAGTGTACGTGCGTATGCGCTTCTGCTCTTCGCGACTCGTTCCGCTCTGGAAGAGGGCTAGATCCAAGATATCAAACTAAGCACAATCGTGAAGCTATGTATGGTCCTGCTGTAAAGTCTATAGCCAGTCGGTTTTAGTTCCTGGAAAAGCCTGGATCCTAGCTCCTCCCAGGCCGGGCGCGACCACTTATATATGTATGTATCTCATCCATCCTACCGTTACCAAACCCACAAACTCTACGCAATACCTCACTGACATGCTTCTCGTCCTGGTTCTTCGCCGACGCAGCCTCTAGCACGCAGCTGTTCGGAGTGATGTGACGCGCCAAAGTTTGGAACCCAGTTTAAGTGCCCGTGTTCTCCACGCAGGCAGAGCGTGCCTGTGTGTGTGTGTGGTTGAGTTTCAGTTTTCTAAGTGTCTCGCGCGCGCGCGAGCGCGCTTATGTGATTGTGTGTCTGTGTGTGTGTCTCTGTAGGTGCCCTGCAAGTGTCCCTTTCGGCAGTGTGACGTGCGCGTTTTAGTTTTGTTCGTCCTCCTCCCTGCCAGTTCGGTTCGCGCGTAGTTCTTGAGTAAGCGCAAGCGCAAGGTATTGCACTAAAAGGTGAGCTCATACCAAAATCTAACAATCAATCCACCATCCGGCGGCTTCTTGCACCGACGCAGCCGCATGTAGATGAGTGCTTATCGGGCAACCACTTCAATCAACTGGCCACCAGCGGCAAGCACAGAACACGTCCAGGTAAACCAGCCCCCCCGGCGGTGTGTGTGTGTGTGCGTCTATGTGTGTGGGCAGCTGACAGCAGTTGGCGCGGAATGGGGCTCGGACGCTAGTGGCGTCGGGATGTCGGTTGGGACGGGATGCTTGGAATGTCCTGCCAGCATAGTTCTAGAGGCTGTTTTACGAGTGGCCTACGTGGCGTGTGCGATCTACGAGCTCGCACGGCAAGTTCTCGCCCGGGTATAGCTGAATGGGACAGAATCTCGTCAAATTTTGAAGATCTCTGAGGGTATACTAGCAAATACATGCAACTGAACTACTGTTCTGGCAGCAAGCAGATATTCTAAAGCCCATTCGTATAGCTTCGTTCGTTCCAAGACTAGAAAAATCTTGAAAATAGAATGGTTATCCGCAGCAATTCTCGATGTGTCACGTGATCGACACACGGAACCGTTCCTAATTCCAACGGACTTTCGTTATTCCGACGACTGGCTGGCGGTGCGTCAAATGTTTCGCACCTTTACCACCGCCGTAATCCTGTAGATTATTCATTCAAATCTAACAAAAAAAATGCGATAGAACGCAATGACGGAGCACGGCGGAACATCAACCGAGCGGGTGCAGCAACTCCGGATCGGCCCGAGCGCGCATTCTCATCCGTAATCAGGTAGCCAGCGTGCCCTTATCTTCAGCGCGTTAACCGGGCGCACTCTGTGTGCAGACTGGCGCCTACCGCCGGGTTGCTGTACGCACACGCATCCCTCCACCGCCACACGCACCACCCCATCGGCCGAGTGCATCATCCATGCATCGGGCGCGCAACTGCAGCGGGTTCGAGAAAATACAAATAATGTAAAGATCTCAGGGGTAATGTTTGATAACAGAAAATAACACAACAACGACACGCATACACACACACACACACACACACACATACACAAAAAAGCCCTCGTTTGGTCAATATTTGCCCCCGCTCACGGGTGCATCGCGGGGTTGCGCGCGGTGTGAATAGTGCGCGGCGGCTAGAAGGCAACGCGAACGCGAGATAGCGGAGGCCACCGAATAAGGGCGGGCGGGCGTAGTGCGTAGTGTCCGCGCGCGCCGTAGGTGTGTGACATGTGTTCGAGGCCCAATGCAAATTGTGCTGCGAAGGAAAGGTCGTCGTCGCCGGCGGTCCAAAACAGTAGCAGGCCTTGTGGCCTTTCCTTGCTACCGGGCGGATCTTCGATAAAGCCCTTTTTTGGAGGGCAGGGTAGCTGCAAAGGCGTAGTTGATATCGTTGGCAGATTGTTTACAGCCTGCATGAACTATGGAAGCTATAAATCTGGTTATATCTTCTTCAACTGATCCGCAGCATAGTTGCGTAGTTAGACTTCAGTGGTGACTAGGCTCTAGTGACGTCGTGAGTTTAGTGAGTGATAGCTCACGACGGCAATTGTGTTGAGCAGCACGCTGGATAGCTCTGACCCAAGCAGAATAGAATGTAGTGTACATAACAGTCGTTCGATAGAATACGTCTGAAGTGAGTTTATCACGCGATCATCTCTTTCTCCTAAGAAATCTGCTATATCTGTTGTCATTTCAATGCGTCATATACGATATTTTTTCAAACATACAAAAATACAGAAGACGTTTGAATACACCGTATCATTTTTTGTATTTATCTTTTTTTTCTATGGACTAACTGCTTCCACTGATGGGTTTCTTCTAGCTAAGAAAAAAAAACATCCCAACATAGTTCCGCCGCAGTTGTGTGCCTGTGTAACACAGGCAGTGGGTAACGTCAAAAAAAAAACGCTCGTTTTATGTCTTGTTTGTACATCACTTTCTTCTTCAAATCCACTTTACGTTACAGCCAGCTCGTTCTGCAGCGGCAGTAGCACCAGCAGCAGCAGCAGCAAGCAAATCTGTGGCGCGCCATACGCGTTTCCCTATTATCTAGATTTAGCCGACCGTCGGGCTTGAGTCGGTTGACTTTGTACGGGGGACGGGTTACGGGGGCCGCACAAACGAATCTGTCGCTCTCGCTTGAGTCTCGATAGGAAAGCACGGGGCACGATAAGATAAGCGATGGTGTGTTCGCAGCACGGCGAACCGCGTGTTTGTTGTTATACCTGATGTCGGGTTTTGAATTCGTCGCTACCGGGGACGGCTTGCACAACCGCACCGCGTTGACGTTGACGTGCCGACGCCTGGCGAGATCCGGCCGTTGCAACCGGCCGCTGCAGGCCGCAGCCTTGCCGAATGTTCTAATTTTTGCAACGATACGTCATGTGCATTAGATGCTTTATCTTTACGACGTAATCCCTGGTACGCTGGCACCGGAGGACGAGTGGGTCGTTGAACTCGGTCGTTAGAGTGTAAGTGACTATAAACCTGAGGCTCCTCTCGAGGACGCAGGGACGTTTGGACGCTGCTACTCAACACCGACCTACACGTGCGCTCATGTCTGTATCGCTATATTCGCTTGGCATTCCACGACCTTATAGCTGGCACGGATGTACATAATATACATGCTGGGAGCTTTGCTCCCATCGCATCTAGGATAGCCAATAGGCAATAATCATTTTCATATGATCGCTCCTCACGGGTCAGGCAACGAACCTGCGCCGTGTACAAACAGCATTGAAACGAGATTGCAAAACCACCCAACTTTTTGGTCCTTCGAGCCGGATTAGTTCCTCCTCAAGACATGAGCTGTTGCTAGCTGTGGATTCGGTTAAATGTTTCGTCCTTTGAAATGAAATTCTCGCCTTCGCCCCGCAACAAATCACTACATTCATTCATTATTCAGACCCGGCATGCCCCAGCGGAGGCATCGCTGGAGAAGCCTCCTAATTCCCCAGCGGGTGAAGCAATCCGCAAACGGCTCTCACTTGCGCTGCCCGGAAGAAATGGCCTGCCACCTGCCAAAGATTAGCGTGCAATAAAACAAACTCCGGCCTCCACGGTGGCACGGTGCGATTTCGCTTAATAAGCACGGGTGTTCCTAAAAACTGCTCAAAAATGTCCGTCTCCGTCCAAAGGGACCACTGCACGGCGCTAGTGTACCGCGAAGATTTACACTTCGCCCCCACTCGGGAGTGGGGCGCAATATGCCAGCCCATTCGTTTGGCCGCGTAGCCGCCACTCGTGCCAGTGTCTCGGGCAGTATCTTACGAGGATTCGTCAAACTTTCGCCCTGCCCTCCGGAACGGGCCGGAGATGTGCGTAAAAGTAAAATTTATTTCATTACCAGGACTTTTCCTTTCGCGCCGGCCACAAAATGACGACCGAAGTAACGCACAGCGCCACATAATTGCCCCCCGAAATGGGCAACAAAACTTCGCAACACACCGGCAACCGTGTTAGTAAACCAGGCGGCGGTGGCGGCGGCGTTTGCGGCGAAGAAACAACAAAAAAGCCCCGGCAAACCTTCTCGAAGCTCTCGAAATTGCCCTCTTGGGGCCGCCGGGTTGCCGCAGAACAAGTTGATTGAACGTCGCCCGTCGTCCTTGGAGCTGTCGGCATACATCTACGCAGGCGGGTTCGGGACGAACGAGAGAAAGAAAAAAACTGTGAGGGGTTCGGGCCCGGCGGGCTATAACTCACGCACATACCGTCGTAGGCTCTTTGAAAATTTTTTATCGTTTTTTACCACCCGCCTTTGCGCACGCAGCACCAAGTGAGGCGTCGCGAGGCTGGGAAAGCGTCTCCGTACTTTCGGAAGATGGGCATAAAGCCTGGGGCAGATGAGGTCCGGGGCCTGTGGTGTGTACACGTACCGTGTGATCGCACCGTATATCTCTGTGTGCACGCTTCCTGTGTGTGTGTGTTGGGATGGGGGGGGGGGGGGGCCGAGTCGCCTCTCGCACAGGAAATTTGCCACGCCAGGACGCCCGGCCTGGCTCAACTTTACTCCTCCATATGTCATCCATAAATACCCTCGTAACACATGCACACAAGACAGTCCTGCAGTGTAAGACAGTCCCGGGTCCGGTCGGGAGCAGCGCCGCCGGGCGGGCTGGAGGGAAATAAAAACAGATCATAACCATAAACTATATCCTATCAACTTTATAAGCCATATTTTTGACTCGTTTTTACTCGCTACGTGCAACGAGAGTTTGGAAGAGTTCGTAGCCCGGTGTCGGGTACGGGTTAGGAAGCCGTGGCGGTGAGCTGCGTGTGTCTTCAGCGCCCGGACATTGTTTGCCGTACGGCGAGTCCGTGCCCCGGCGAGGAGCGTTTGCGAAACAAAGGCACAACTGGGAGCAGAAGAAGGGGACATACAGACAAACTTGAGGCAACTCGAGGATACGCGTGCACTTCTTGGGAGTCCGCAATAACATTTCTTCCTGAGCGCTGCCAGCCGTTAATAATCTTCTTTATTATTTGCGATCGTACTAACCCTCAATATTCAAGATGCTAGGATGGATAGGTAATTCATAAGCTTCCCGTCGCTGCCACGCTTCCGCCGAACCCATTCTTCACACGGGGGTGTGTGGGAACCATGTGCTCTCCATTAGGCATGCCGGTGGAAAATATGTGAATCAGTGTTCGGCTGGATTGCAGGGCACGAGTGCTTAGGCATAGTTGCTCCAGAAATAGTACAGCTTCGGAGGCGTAAGCCCGGGGGACATTCTAATCGAGAGTTTTATTGGGGCTGTTGTGCACCACTGCTCGAGTGGCAACAGTACAACAAAATGGCCACCAACACAATTTTTTGGCGTCCTTGGTCTCGTACGATTCCAAAAATGGCATAATGTTTAGATACATCTTTGGAGGAGTTAGTTCAGGGATGTTCTGCCCGACGACTTCGATTAGTACATTAGTGCATCACATAAATAGACCTGGAACTACTCGAATGGCAGTGTGTACTAACACATTTTTTCGTACTTATTGAACGTTACTAAAATTACGTTACATTAAGCTGCATTTTCGGATAAGTAGGTCCAGGGACATTCTACATGAGAGAACTTAGATTACTATTGTTGCGTTCCGCAACAAAAGACCATGTGGCAGTGTATACTAAAACAGCAACTAATACCATTTTTTCGTACTTATTGAATGATACTAAAATTACATTACATTAAGCTGCATTTTCGGAGGAGCAGGTCCAGGGACATTCTACGTGAGAGAACTTAGACTACTATTGTTGCGTTCCGCAACAAAAGACCGAGTGGTAGCATATACAACAAAAAAAAACAGCTACTAATATCATTTTTTCGTACTTATTGAACAATACCCAAAATGACATTAAATTCAGCTCGCTGTCAAAACAAGTCTCTTTATCATCAAACAAACCAAACATACAGTGTCCCGGTAACGATTTCGGGTCCGGTTCAAGTTAGGTCGAGTTCAACTTTCTCCTCCTGCATGAAGCGCACATACACCCACAGGAAACTAAACCGATCGCATGAAGATAGAATTTATGTACTGAAAGCAGCTAGCTCGTGTGTGTGTGTGCGCGCTGCAAAGCGCAAGTAGTAGCAAACTGCGACAAGATGAACCTGCCGAGCGGTGGCAACCAACAATAACAAGCAAAAAAATAGCAGAATGGCATCCGCTTTATCTGCCACAGCCCATCGCCCTGTGCTGCGTGGAGGAGCAGCAAAGGGGGAAATACTATTTTTCCAGTGAATTTTCCAATGTTTATTGTTAAACCGCCTCCCCCGCAGCCATCTTATCTGCCGTTTCCCCGAAAGATTGGGAGGGGGGGGGGGAGGGGTTGAGGATGGCCCAAAGTAATCCATTTTATTCGCCCGTGTGTTCGCCCTTCGCACTGTCTTCATGGTGCGCAGCAGCAGCAGCAGCGTCGGTACATGGCAGTAGAAGGCAGCAGGCGAAACAGAAGAAGAAGAAAAAACCCATTTCTGCTAAACCCAGAGACAGTATTTTTCTACCCTTGCTTGAGTTGAGGCGAAAGCATAATGCACATCCAATTATCTTTTTGTTCAATCAACTGGGCTCAGTGTGGGTCCCTCTGTCTTATGTGGGGTGCTTTCTTGCTCTTCTTCTTCTGCTACGTTGTGCTGTTTCGGCCCGGTTTTGGGCTACGAATGTGCCGTGAGTGAGCGGCAGCGGCGCTCTATTGTGATTGCGGACGGCTTCTCGTTTATATTTGTTGCTTGACGCGTCGGCAGCGAGGCCGCCTTAGCAGGAGGATGGGTGCGTCAAGTTTGCTCCAGCAGCCGCCGAGTCTTGCACGGAGCAAACCGTTGGTGGCGACGCTTTTTAATCGCGCGCAGGCACGAACATTTGCTTACTTACGAATCTGCCCTTAAAGTTGATCGGGAGACACAAACCGTCGGTGCCGCAGATAATCTTACCGGCAGATAAATACTCGCCCAATGATTTGCCTGTCATTGGGCGTTGCGCTGTAGTTCTTTACACTTATTACCGGCCGGCCTTACTTATCGGCCATCAGCCGTACGCGGGGCCACCTCCAGTGCCCGGCCGGTCGATAACGTCGCTGGCGTTTTCCCCTGCGCAGAGCCGTCTTCACCGTACGTACGGTACGCTGCTCGCTATCCCCCTCTCGTCGTTGTCTTTATTTGCCGAGGCATCTTCGCCCGGGCACGTTCCGTTCCATTTGCAATGAAAATTTAGCATCCCGAATCCCCTCGCCGGCCCTCCAGCGGCGGTGTCACGCGCGTGGGAGGCACGGGCCTGGCAGCGCGACGTGTGACTGGCATTTGACATTTGGGGAAATCCTTATTCAATTCGAGCGAATTTCGGATCCGCCATTTCGGTCGTTGCTTCCGGGAGCTCGGGCTTGCCTCCGAGGTGCCGTCCGGGGAGGGGTGCCGTCCGCAGAAGGGCGAACACCGCCGCGGTTGGTGCCCCGCCAAACATACTCCACCGCACGGGCCCGGTGGTGCGCCGTCAATGGAATTAAGATTGTTGGTTGATATTTTTCGAATTTCATCCCAAAAACTTATTCGGCTAACGCTACCCTTTTGCGCCCGGGCCTGCCTGCCTGCCTGCTTTATGTCGGCGAAGGAACCCGCTCGCTTTGATTACATCCGAGCATCCGATTTTCTTCCGTCCGTGGAGCGGAGATTCTGCTGATGGTGTTGGTGTTGGGAGCAGGGATAGATGATGGTGGCTGCGTTGCGTTGCGCTGCTGCAGGGATCCGGAGCCTGCCCTGTTCTGCCTGCCCCGTGCCCAGGTACCCTTGCGTCGTCAATTTATTTGGACGCGCCCGGGACGCTGCCGAGATGCCTGAACCCGAACGCTTGCTGGGTTTGGGTCGATCGAACGCATATTAAATTATTTTTAATTAACGTTAATCCCGCTTTCATTGACGTGTTCAAAAACGCAACCCAACGCACCCAAGCGGGACCCAAGCGGGAGGCGGCCGCAGCGACAGGACGTGCTGTATATCGTATATATTTACATGTATATAGTCGGGTAGGCAGTTAAAGTACGCAAACGCAAACGAGAGGGAGAGAGAGAGAGGGCAAAAAACGCAAGCCAACGAGCGAAAGATAATGCCGCTAGATTGGCGTCGCTGTCAAGGACATCATTGAAGCCGTGCGCGTGGAGCACGCGGGCTGGGTTTTTGTTAAAATGGTGACGTTTGGTACGCGCGGGCTTCGTGCTCCCTCGTCGCTGGTGATGCCCGCAGCGGACGCATGCGCAACAGCACAAAAACCACCTCCCGGAAGCACGGCCAAAAAACGGTCGAAGAAAGTGAAAGGGCGCCTTCGCCATATTTATTCGCCACTTGTGGTGGCAGATCTCCGGCGGGGGTTTAGTTCTTCATGTCTTCCCCTTTGCTCCACCGGGAAGCGTTGCGTCTTTCTATTGGGTGCTGTTTTAGACTAAACTAGGAGCGTGTGCAATGGAAGGTGCTGGCAGGTGTATGACCCAATCTCAAAAACGACTCGACTCTCGTTTAAGATCTGTTTTAAAATAATGATTTCGAAAAGCATTCCAACGTTTGTGCAGCTTTGCAAACTTCTACTTGTAACATCTCCACCATTTCTGGTATTTCTGGACTGTTGATGTTGATTTCCTTAGGTTCCAAAGATATTTGAGGAATGGCATTACATACACTGAAATAATGATTTCGAAAAGCATTTCAACGTTTGTGTAGCTTTGCAAACTTCTATTTGCAACATCTCCACTACTATTGGTATCGACTGTTCATGATGACTTCATTAGGTTCCGAAGATATTTGAGCAATGGCATTACATAAGCTGAAACAATGATTTCGAAAAGCATTCCAACTCAGTGACTCAGTTCAAGTTACACTTCCCCGAACGTGCATAGTGTTGAACGAGGGACGCATTTCTGGACAGTGCTCGATTGGGTTAGAAGAAACTCTGAATGCTGTTTATAAAATGACTGTAATATCTGCCCGACCTGGTCAGTATCTCAGATGTTTATCAGTGGCTAACTTCGCTTTCAAACAAATTCTTGCTTGTGACGTTTCTGAGATAAGGCGCGGAGATCTGCTGAAGTCCCAAAACATCCAGAAAATTCGAAGTTTTGCTATCGGAGATGAAGGATGTAAGCACTGCATTAAGATATTCCTTCCACCGTTTTCTTTGTGATTGCAGGTGATTGGAGCAACGCCGAACCAGTTCGATCGCGGTAGAGCCGGCAACGCCGTCAGCGTGTACCACCGGACGACGACACAGCAGCGAGTGGCGTGCCTGCCCGCGTCCCCGCGACACAGTACCCCGCGGTCGCCCAGCTGGAAGCGGTGGGCTTCACCTTCCTTTGCGACCCCGGTACCGAGAAATCAGTCAAAACGATTTATCTTCGGCCGTACAAGGACATCTTCCCGGGTGGTGGCCATAACCAGCTGTCCTCGCTGTATCCACAACCCGTGATGGAGCGCGGCGGTGGCAGCGGCGGCGGCGGCGGTGGTGGTGGTGGTGGTGGGGGCGGTGGTGGAGGGTCCGGCGGCCCAACCCCGAGCAGCCTGGACACCATGAACGACTCGTCCGGCCTCTGCCTGCAGGATCTGGTCGGTGTCAATGGTGCCAACACGTCCGCTAGTGGTGGTGGTGGTGGCGGCGGTGGTTCTGCCAACAGTGGTGGCGGCGGCGGTGGCACGAACAACTCCATTGCGGATCACCTGCACGCGGCCCATCACGGCTCGCACTCGCATCACAGCCTGCACGACGGGCTGGTGAGCGGTGGCGTCAGCGTCTCGTCCGCCATCACCAGCCTGATGTCCCCGGGCGGGATTAACACCGGCGGGCTCGGCCACTTGCACCACGGCGCACCTGACCTGTCCGCGCACCACCACCATCACCATCACCATCATCAGCACCATCACTCGTCGGCGTTGCACGAGCCGCTGGAGAAGCTGAAGCGTAAGTATCTCGCCCGGGCCGCACTGCTTGTACGACTTGCCTTCCGGAACGGTTTCCTTCGACGGACGGCGAACACGTTCGCCCTGCCCTACCTCTGTGGGTTCTTTTTTTTTTGTTGCTGTTGCTGCTATTATCGCCCAGGAATGGGAAGCACACCGAGAGTGCAGGTGACGAAATCTACATTGACAGCGGGATGACAAGTGCGCTCATTGTTTGCGCTCTTCGTTTCGTGCTGCTTTTTTTCTTCTTCTTCTCTCGCTTGTTGTGTTGTGCCCCGGCACAGGCGATAACGTGCGCCCGCAAAAACAGCTATCGGTGCCACGAACGTGATGCGAGACGACTTCGCCCCTCGCGCCGCCGCGGCACAATGCGAATGATTATGATGTAATCGTGTTATTATGCTATCACACAATTAAACAAATTAGATCCGAAAGAGCATAATAGCGTTCAATTAGTTCCCCCTTACCGCGGCCGGGACGTATCGGGCGAACGCAACCCTTGTAGACACGGGTGTAACGTTGCATATCTGACGCGCCCGATCTGGGAGGGGTGGATCGGGATAAACGCTCGCCCGGACGGGGATGGTAGCGCTTCCCGCGCTACAAACAAGCTGTTCAACAATTTGTTTGCAGCCGGAAGTCGCGGCGGAGTCAGAGTGGGTGAGTGTGAGCTGAATCTGACTGGAGAAATTGGAAAGATTCGGCTCCTTCAGTACGGAGAGCGTTTATGACTCTCTTTGTGGCTCTATTTATGTCACTCTGAGTGAATTTCTAGTAAGGTTAGTGTAATCGAGGGGTAATAGAGTACTCACTCTGTGCTGCGCCGAGTAGAAGAATGAGTACGATAGTGAGTATGAAGGTAAATGTCACTATATTGTGACTCTTCTGGATTACATCCGTTTGACGATTAGTAACTCACTCAGAGTGAGTTGGAATCATCTTCTCCCTTTGAGTAACTCTATTCTGATTTCAATCCCTGAGGTGAATAGTGACTCCCTCACAGCTCCGTTGAATCAAAACGTTTCCGAGAAGAGTCTTCAAAAGCTTCGAAACCTAACGATGAGTGAGTGAGGGTAAGAGTACGTTAGTGAACTCTCCAAACAAAACTCTCCAGTCCGAGATTAAAAACATCGCTTAAAGCTGATGTTCACCGTAGCATACATCCAGGCGCTTCGGGACGTTTCAAACGGCCAAAAGCACGCCCGACGGCACCGCCTGCTTAACGGCTCGCTAAACACTCCCGGCTGTGTGTATATATATTTTTGAGTCACTTTGCATTGTTCCACTTATTTAGCCGTCATCGTTCTGTGTCTTGCGATGGCTCATTCATCTTTCCGTTAATCTATCCTCATTTGTTTCCGTTTTCATGCGGCCCCCGGCTCGCGCGCGGTGGCACCGAACGAAAAACAACAACGACGACCAACCAAAAAAAGGGCCCGAAACCTCTCGATTATACTGTGCCTCCAAAATAATAACAACCTTTTTTTTTTGTTGCTGTTGTTTGGTTGCCGCCATTCCGGCGAGGGTGATCAATTAGCCGTGAAGAGTTTCCACACGTATCCGTGTCGCGCTCGAGAAGGCGCGCAAAGAAAAGGAGAGGAGCGAAGAATGGAGGGGAAAAGAAAGAAAAAAGAGCACACACACACACCTCTCGAACCTCGCACGGAGAAAAACGCATCATAATGACAAATTACCGCCGCAGATTGAGCGTGACAGAGTTTGGCGCGGTGGCGGAGGGGCGAAGTTTCCGCCCCGATGCTCGAGCACGATCTCGTAAACAAATGACGGCGGCGGCGGTGGCGGCGAAAAATGGCGAATCCTGCAGGGCGCTCCCGGGAAGCCCGGAGCAGCTGGGCCATGCAAATTCGCTCTCCCATGGCCACGGGTCCGCACGGTATGTAACGAAGCAAAAACAGAACACCACAGTTTTCCAATAATGATAAGCGTGAATAATGCACAACGGGCCACCCTCGCGTGGTGAAGTGTTGCGTTTCGGGTCGCTGTAAAATGATAAGCACGGCCTGACGCTGGAGCATCCGAGGCGGACATTAATTTATCTCAATTATCCTGCTGTTTATTTGTTCAGTTTATCCCGGGCCGCCGCCGGTGTCTTGATAAGAATATTAATTCGTTGTTCATTCCGTGTGAAGTTACGGCATTCGTCCGTAATGTTTGGACGGGTCTGATGGATATTGACGCGGAAGAATTGCTTACAACACACAGGCATATAGGCTTGGGGCAACTGTGCTGTTCTAGTTTTAGGTTCAAAACGTTCCGAATAAGAAGCGACTTTTTGCTTACTTATTGAACGGCCTCCGGAGTAGTTGTGCGCCGCCTGACAGAGCTAATCCCGCGCGTACATTCCTATTACACGTCAATGCGATCGTGTACAGCAACCTTTTTTTTGTTTCGCCGTCCGCTCAACATTCTACTGCCGCAACGTTCTACGGGCCCTTTGCGTTTACGCACAAAAATGCATGCAACACGGCACTGCCAGCAGCATAACGAGCACGGCTCGGACCGAAATACTGGTTGGAAAAATAATCCACGCCATAAAAATGTGCCCGTGGTGCGCGGGAATGCGCGTGCCGCGGACGGTCGGCGGGTAACCGCACGGAGGAGGAAGTCAATCCCGGGCGCGCTACCGAAACGGGAGGGCACAGCGGGCGCCGTACGAAAACAAAACCGACAGCACCAGGCCACCAGCTAATCTCCCACCGGCGGGGTTGTGATGCATTTTCCGGCGGTGCGAGAAATGCCGTCGCCCGCGTCATCGGGCCTGAGTTTTAGTGACTCGTGGGTCCACACAGCTGGTGAAGTTATAATTCTTCCCAACTGTCAGCTTTCACGATCGAACAAACGCAGAACAAACGAACGTCAACATGAAGAAACAGAGAAAAAAATGCGGCAGGCTTGTTGCATACGCTTTTTTGTGCGACTGTGACGTCTCGCTCCGAGAGTGTGCCTGGTAGCGCGACCGGTAGAGGCGACGCGCACCACAACGCGCTGACCCCGCACC
Organism: Anopheles dirus; assembly: GCA_000349145.1. Lineage (NCBI taxonomy): Eukaryota > Metazoa > Arthropoda > Insecta > Diptera > Culicidae > Anopheles > Anopheles dirus. Next base: position 6,607,020 of record KB672491.1, on the reverse strand, counting down.
GGAGTTCAAGTCCCGCTCGGTTAGTAGTAGTAGCATCAGCAAGCAGCAAATTAGAGAGAGAGACAATTTCAATAATATTTACGCCCCCACGAAAAGAGTTGTTCCTGCGTCAAATCACACACCGAGCGGGGGGCGTTGTTGGCCCCCCCCCCCATGCCCGAGAAAAGAGGCAGAAGCAGGCCATTTTTAAAAGCCTTTATTGCTGTAAGTGGCATTACGACGGCATTCCTTGTCCCCTGTATCATCGACGCGTCAAAAGCCCGAAGCTCTGGCCGCGGTGGAAGACAGCAAATTGCTAACAGCGCACTCCCAAGAACGATGGTTGCAAATTGTTTTACTTGTTTTCTTTCTTTTTTTGCTGCTGCTGCACGGCACGCTCGCCTGTCCTACGCCTGCCGGTGATGAACACAACCAATCGCATCATGGTGGCGTTTACGGGTGTTTCTTTTTTGCCGCCGCTACTGCTGCTGCTTTCATCTCGCTTGCGTCTTTCGGGACCGGTACACAAATGGCTGAAACCCCGTTGACATGGGATTGTTGCGACATCGGGGAACAAGTCGTTCGGTACGCAGCTTGGCATCCCATCAACACCGTGCCGTCGATGGCGTACTTGTTGCGTACGGATGAGCATGTTAAACGCCGTCGTCGCACACCCGCGGTGGTGGGGAGTCGTCGTCGTCGTCGTCGCCTAACACCTAATTCCGAGGTCAGAATTGGACGCTCTGGAGGATTGCGCATCGTCCCGGTCGAGTGTCTTCCTCGAGGGCGGATGTGGAGAGGTTTGGTGATTGCAGGTTGTTTTGGTGTTCCGAGTTCGGAGGCGCAGCTCCAAAATTCAAGTACAATTTCGCGCGGTTAAAGAGTTAAAGCGAGATGTCGGCAACAAACGGAGCATCGCGATTCGCTGCAGCCGTCTGTAAGTAGCAAAACGTGACAGCGAGACGGATCGGCATCCATCACACGCTACAGCGGGAAGCACATTTCGGAAGTATATTTTCATAAATAACACATAAACATCCAGCAGAGGACGCTCGGTGGCGGGGAGCGGACAAAATCAATATCTTCGAACCACTGCCGGATGATCAAGGTCATCAGTGGTATCCGACAGTGAAATCATGAACCCTTATCATCTCCATCATCTAGCGTTATCCACTGAGATTGCGGTGCCGTCCGCCCAAAGTCTATCGATCTCCGTCTTCATCTGTCGGTAGCGACGCACGGCGCAACACTCACACTCGCCCGCCTGCCTGCCTGCGTTTTATTATCCCTTTCGTCTGCCCTTTTTTGGGACCCGGGGGCCATTCGACGTGGAACAGATTTTCTATAACGCCTTCCCCGCCAGCCCCGCTTCACCGGGCGTTGCGTGTGGATGGGAGTGAATGTAATGAAAGGAGCTTTAGCTTTATGTTTAAATTGAGATTTATGAAGACACATTACGCTACGGGGCGAACGACGGGGCCGTCCCGAGGACGCGGTTGCATTCTTAATAGCCGACATTTGCCCAGCCCGCCGCCGCCGGCGCTGGGTAGGGAAAAAAGTTTTCTCCCGGGCGAGCGAGCGAGCGAGCGAGCCGTGTAATGTGAACCCCGGGAAGCGGGTGAAGCAGTAAAGTTTCGGCTCTCCCAGGCCCTTTCTTTGTTTCTGTTGCCTGTGCCAGCAGCGGAAATGGCTGGATCAAGCGCGGATCGTGCACATCCGATTGTGTGCCTGCGACCCGGTTTATCATCTACCCCGGGCGCGCGTCTTAAAGTCTGGTGCGTACGCGCCCGGAAAAGCGGCTCAAAATGGCCACGCTTCATTGACGTCTTGCGTGCCGGGACGAGCTTCCTGCGAGTGGGCGCTAGCGTGCGAGGGAGTCTTCGGCGCGAGCACCGCGAACCGTCCGGACGCACCTGCCCGTTCGATATCCTGACGGATGGACGGATGGCGGCGACGAGACCGGGGACACTTCATGGGAGACTGCAACCGGGGATTTGGAGACGCTATTAAGACGCTAGAAATAAACATCGACATCGACGTCCGCGGGCGTGCGTCTTGGGCGAGCAGCGTAGGGCTGCGTCCGGGGGAAGTTACGTGCGCGAGAAGATGGCGATGCTCAAGATTTGACAATAGTGTGTATAAAACGTTGGAAGACTTAGCACACTTCTTTCTGATCAGGATTGGGTCTTTGCCAAAGATTGTACATCATACACCTTATCGTATTTCTCAGCTTCTCAAGAATTTTCACAATCTCCAGAAGCCTAGTCTTCAAATAATTTCAACTAATATTCAGCAGTAGATGCAAGGAGTACACCGAAATGTACTAATTGTAGTGCTATGTAGTTGCTGTCACTTTTCCCAAACAACTCGGCTCAGTTCAGGCACCTGTCATTTGCTGTCAAATCGGATATTATTATTTTCAACACAAAACACTATTGGTACATCGGAGAGCCTGAGGAGAGTGACTAAAACGTTTGTAATTTTTGTTCAAAATGCGAAAAAGCATCAATTTATTAGCACCTTGTATAGATCTTCTTCTTCTTCGTTTGTGTGGCTATGCTCAGGTCGATTTGGAGAAACCAGCTTCCTGGGCCCTCTCCAGGTAATCCGTACGATGAAGCCACAAAAGTAGAGACCGGCAGCTCAGGCCATATGTCCCACCTTGTATAGATCAAAATTTTTTTCAACTTATTGAACATCCACCAGTTTGACGTATGGCCCGAACGCATCTGCGAAAGTAAACAATCGACGAAATTAGTAATAAACAGTCAACAGTAGTGAAACGCGGCGGTGGAAATTGCGCACGGTGCGTAAAACAGGGGAAAATCAGGCTAATTTTCCGACGGAACCTGGCACAGTTGTTTGGTGCAAATGTCAACGCGGCTAGCGTGCGAGGCACAAAACCGATTTTGATTATTATTACCTCCCCGCTGCCCGCGGTCGCAACTGCTAAACGCGTCCAATAAGTCAAACAAACATTGGATTGTTTCCCCCTTCTGCTTGCACGGCGAAAACCCCGGGCGCAGACACTCGCAGATAAATTCATTTGACCATTAAATTGGTCCCATATGGCTTATTGTTTTCTAGTTGCGCCCTTCGGGGGAAGCGGGAAGAGAGAAAAAAAACAACACCAGCGGCTGACCAAATCGCATAATCATTATCTGCCTATTGCTTCTTCGTTCGCTCCAGTGCGCCCAGGTTCCTGCCAAAGCCAATCCTCCGGGCTCCGGGAGCAATCCGGCTGGAAAAGGGGTTGCTGCCGTGCTCGCTGATGGGTTTTTACAGATTCATTTCGCTATAAAATTATCATTTCCCAAACCGAACCCTCGGCGAGGATGCGGCTCGGGATGCTGGAGTTTTCTCGCCCTTTCGTGGCTGCACACTGCAAGCGAGTCGCTTCTCGTGACCAGGAGAGAACGAAGCTAATCGAAGCAGCAGCAGCAGCAGCAGCAGCAAAAAAAGCGCAACTGTGCAAGTTAATAAATGCCGGGCAAACCCCGGCAGGGGAGGAAAAAGCGCACGACGGCAGCGAAAAAACACACGTTGACTTCGTCGACCCGGGGCCGGGCGAGTGATTGATCGTTAATCGGGACGGCCGGGAGTGGCGCGCGCCGTTCGCACCCCGCCGGGTCGGGTGTGAAATCACGGTGTCACTTGGGCGAGGGATGCATTACGCACATGTTTCAAATCTTCGGGGCCCCGAATTTGAACGCTAGACCGAAGGGAGAACAACAAGCTAGACACGGCGACAGGAGACAAGATAAGATTGAAACAGATGAGCCAGATTAGTGTCCGCTGCTGTGTTTCTTTTTTTGTCTCCTCTCCTCGCTGTTCCTAATTCCCGCTTTCGATTCCGATTTGCTCGCTACCGTCTGTTGCCATTCGCGCTCCGGGATGGGTCGGAAATTGTAATAGCCGATTCGTGTAATTTGTTTTTGCGGGTGCATATTTATTAGGTCATCATTGCGGACCTTATCAAATAATAAGGAAATGATGCGCTGCCCTTCCCGCGGAGGGCTGTTCGCGACCGGCACCGGCACCGGCCCATTTTCTTCCCTCTCTGCACTGCTGCGGATTGCGAGGATTTTCCGCCTGGTCCGCAAGAAGCTCGAGCGAGTGTCGGCTCTTGGAGGGGTCAGCGTTTGCAATGCTAGATTGCATCGTTTTAAACACAATCGTTATCCATTGCTGTAAACCATTATTTGAAATAAGGAGTCCGCCAATCGCTTGTCGCAATCTCGCACGCTCACGGAACGTACGGCGAGGTTTATTTTTCCCTTATAATTTTCATTCAATTCTTGCCAACATAACAGAACAGAATGAGTTTGGGGATGAACATCCTAGAGCGACGAATAAAAGGAATAGAATAGAAACTCACAGCTCCTTACAGAACTTCCCATAAGAGGCGCAACTCTGTTAAATTACAATCTTCATATAATGTTTTAAAAAGAGTGAACTTATAGAAAACTAAGTGGAAGTAAGTGATAATGAGCTCCGGAACGTACTTTCCAAGATTTGTGGAACTTGAATGACGACTTGCTTTCAATCCTTTCCGAAACAACTTTCCTGTAGGAGCTCTCAATTCTGGGGCCTCATCTGGAAGAACGTACGAGTTTTGGCAGCTCGTACGTTCTCCCAGATTCAATTCTTGAAATCAAAACATAACAGAAATTGATGTGGATTAACATCTTTATGGGAATATAATATAAACTCTATATAGGAATAGAATAGAAACTCATAGCTCCCTTCTACATAAGTTTCCATAACATGCACAACGACAGATACGCTGTTGGAGATTGGCATCCATAGAATGGGTTACAGAGAGTGAATTTGGTGAAAACTTGGTGAAAATAAGTGAGAACCTGCGACTCCGATTCGGGCATATGTTCAGAACTTGAATGTCGACTTACAGATCATTCTTATAGGAGCCCTCATTTCTTGTTCTCGTACAGAAAGAACACCTTTTCTGACGCTTAGTCTGGGAGACTACAAAGTCCGGTTACTAATTGCATCCAGCATTGTCTACAAACACCCGGAGGCAGAAGATTTAAAACCACCTACGGTTAGTTTTGAAATAAACGTGCCTGACATCTCGGCAAACGTCTCGGCCAGATTTGCGCGCGTTTACTCTTCTTCCAGACACTACGGGACGGGACGTCCCGACTATCACCATACAAACAGGGCACGTGTGCAAAGGGAGAGAGACAGAGAGAGAGAGAGAGAGAGCACGCGTGAAAACCAGGCCAGCCGGATGGATAGTTCGTGCTGGCGCTGGTACCGCGTGTTTGCGGCCGGGCCTGCGCCAGTATTCCAATGTCGTCAGGTAATGCAATTACTTGCCAGTATCGCCGGCCCGCCGAGGTGCAATAAATTCGCGACCCAGGGCCCCGCGTCAAGTGCCGGAGCGCTAAATAGTGCAGTCACTAACGCGGCTATCATTAATCTCGGCGGCGTCCACGTGATGCGGGCCCCAATAAACCCCCGCGGCCCCCGGGGCCCAATATCTGTGTCACCAACACACGACAGCTACGCGACAAATATTGCGCTGCGCCGATAGTAAACTGCATACTGCAGACTGGCAACAGCTCCACTGTTGCCAGGAGGAGAGAGGCGCGATAAGACGAGACCTAGTCGCTAGTTTCGCTAGCTTTGTTTGATTAACTATTTTCAGTGTCTGTGCCGGTGGTGACGGGCACGTTGCCTGTGCCTGGGCTGGATGTTGTCAACGTTACAACGGCTCCGACTCGCCCTTCGCACAGATCAGACATCGGCAGCAGCAGCAGCAGCAGTTCAATGCTCCTGCAAAACGCAGTTCCTGGCTATTTTTGAACCATGTTCCAGTGCGCCCCGGCACGGCCAGGCTCACCGGTTAATCCTGGTTAATCCTACTTTTCCTAAGAGTGGCATTAGCGGCGATGCATGCACGAACACTGCGCGCTGTGTTTCAAACTGCCTGTTTGGAAGCCGTTTTCGAGCGTTGTCCGACGGCAACATATGATTTTTTCGGGTTCGGTGTTATTTTATGTGTGTGTTTTTTTTCGGGTGTTGGTGTGTATTCCTCCTCAAACACGGGCCGGGAAACACGGGTTGGGGCGCGGGTGGCGCGGGAGTTATTTCCTGAACGATAAATTTCGGTTTTGGCCCGAAATCGGTGTCATGCATCGGGTGTCGCATTTTAACCTTCCCGGGAACGAAGAAACGAGGGCAGAAGAAGAAGACGCGAGGGAAAAAGGTCGAATGTGCGCGGTCTCGGCCTCTCGGCAGCCTGCGAGAGTACTTTTGGCGGGATACGCGCTGCAATATTGACAAATGGGGCAAGGATCGCAACAAAAAAAAACGCTGTTGTATATTGCGCGCGCGGCGGTGTTATTTATATACACCGATATCTATAATACATGCACGCACCGAAAGCGCGGATTTGCATATAATTGCCTTGCAGGAGGCGATGTTAGAAAGAGAGAGAGATAAAGCGAATAGAGAGGTGTATGTGTTTTTATTTCGGAATGGATGTGTTTTATTTGCACACACACGGGACGTTGTTGTAGTATAATAGTAGGGGGTCTCTCTTCTCACACTATCCTGCTCGAAACTCCTACTACAAGGAAGGCTTCTCTGCGCTGCTTCGAACTAGTAGTAGCGCGCGCGAGAGAGAGAGAGAACTCTGAGGACTCCTTTGTGTGTACTCCTGCCCACATTTTGGCACTACTTGAACTCCACAGTCGCACGTGCTCTCTCGCTCTTTCTCCTTCATCTCGTGTGGAGCCTCCTCCAACAACTGTCGATCTTCTCCTCACTCTCACCGTGCGCGCGCGCGCGTACACAACACAGCACACAGCTCTCGCTCTCTCACACTCGCTGTGCTCCAGACTCCAAGCGAGAACTCGGGAGCCGACCCGTCCGGTGGCAGTCCGTCGACTCTCGCACGTCACCCCGAGCGCTACCTGGCTGCGGTCGGTTGCGAGCCGTCTTTATTCGTCCTACCGTGCGATGTACACTCATACGTATAGCGCGATACCCAAATCCGCACGGTTCTGCATTCCGGTGCGAGCTCCCGGCATTCCGGAGCAAGTGGCGAGCTGACGGTTAATGTTAAGTGTGACGGTTCTCCGGGCCGGGTATCATATTTCGCACCGGGGCCCGCTGCATGTGGGATTCACTGCAGCTTCTGCTTAGCGTCGCATCCGGACAGGCTGTTCGCGTGTTCGCTCCTTTCCCGGGCGGCGTAATCCGAGCGGAACTCCGGAATGCGTTTCTCAAGGGTTTTTTTTCTCTACCTCACGCGCGCTTTCTCTCTCTCTCCTTGCTTCCTTGGAAATTGACACCCCTCGGGGGCCTAATCCTAGCCAGGGCGTTTTTGTTTTGTGTCTAAACGGGGCGGCCCACGCGACTGACAAATTATGACACGGCGGGGTTAAGCAAATTGATCTCGATTTTGAGTTTAAATTTCCTCCGGAATGCTGAAGTATCGCGAAAATAAGAGTGAGAGAAGGGAGGGCGACACCGACGGACACAGCAAACGACGGCTCGGGAAGACTTATTTGCCAAAAAACAACTCCCGGACTCGCCAGGCCCGGGTGGGCCATCAATCACCCTGGTTCGTGGGACGCGCGGGCACCGACGGCGTGTTCGGAAGGCTCATAAATAGGTGTTAACAAAAACCAACTGCTTTCGCCCGGAACATATGCACACGCTGCATTCAAACACACGCACACACTGAGAAAGCACATAACTTATGGTCCCTTTTCCCGCGCCGTTCGGGAAAACCGAACTATCTATAAATTATTTTGATATTTTAACACCCCTTTTTCGGTCCCAGGCAGGGTGCATGTGTGTACCGGGCTTCTTTTCGGGGCCCCGTTTGTCGTCCACCCCTCCGCGGTTTGGTTGCTACCGCCTGGAAGGAAGGAAGGCACAAAAAAACCCTCCGAGGGAAACCTCATTTGCTCATTTGCCTGCTGCCCGCAACGCAACCGAACACCCAAACACCAATTTGCCGTCCTACGGCCCGTGAGCGTGAGGCTTACCGGGATGATTATCTCCATGTGAAACAGGCGCGCAAAGAGCGCGAGATAGAGAGAGAGAGAAGGCAGAAAAAAGTGAAACATAGTGGCGAACACATGCAGCACCAGGCTCCAACGGCACTGCATAAGTTCTGCGGTTCCCCCGCGGTGTGGTTAATTGTTTTTATCTACTTTTTTGCTACTGCTGCTGTTTGCCATTGCCTCCCCCTCCCGATGGGTTCGGGGAGCGAAAGCTTGCACACAGCAAATATGCAGCGGGAAACCACGTGATGAAACTTAAAATGATCAATTTTACAGCACCGCGCCCGGTGGGGTGATGACCGCGCAATTAATGCTGGCTTGTGATCGGAAACCGATGCGAGCCGTGTTTACTCGCGTGACGATTCGCGCCTGTGTGTCACGCCCGTGACGCCCTGATGCTCCGATTCGGGAGTTTTGAGCAATTGTTTGTGTTCATTTGCGTTCATTTGGGGTCAGACGTGCGTGTGTGTGCAGTGTCGGTTTGCCGTTAATCGCATATCCGTGTTTAATTGTGCTCGTCCTCTAAACCAACAATGGATGTCCGCAAGTATGTCCCACTCTGGCTTCTAGTGTCAAAAAAGTTGAATTGTCAAACTTGTTTGTTTGGAGTAGTTTGAGACGACGTATAGGATTTTGTTTTGATTTATTCACCAGTACTAGTCGATCCAGTATACTTATTCCTAATAAAAATATTTTTTTAATACATTTCATGACAGTTTGAGAGTGTGGCCATTTTGTCTAGTTCCTTTAGAATCTTTAGAATCTAGAATCTTACTATATGATATCTTAATGAGACCTTCTTTGAAGATAACACCGTTGAACAGCGCTAACAAACGCATAAAGTAGTCTGAAGTTAGACTGCTACACGCTAGACTTTTCTTTGGTCAAACATGCAGCCGCTCAACCAACAGGACCCATAAGATCTTACAGTGTAGTGAAATGTTTATCGAGCCATTGTGTATTCCAATACTCCAGCCGTCGTCATCGTGCGTCCGTCGATTAGGTTACGAAACTAGCTATAGTTGAACGTCTCCTTGGCGAAGTAATTCGATGTCTCCTTGAAGGCCGTCATGCGACATCAGAGAACAGGAGTCAGACTGGTCGGGTGGACGCACTGATGCACGTCCTGTTCGTTATCGTCACTATAGGCGTACGCTCCCGATGAGTCTTTTAAAGCCTGAACAACGCTTTTATCGCTTGTCTGCCGTTCTTGATTGTAGTGTACTTTTGAGGGACATCACTTAAATCGAACTAGCCGTTTTTTTGTGTTTTAGCGAGTCAAGATGTTCTGTTTTAGAAGGATCATCAAGAATCGCTCATCGATGTTCGTTTAAGGGGCTGCTCTAGAATAAGTTTCATGAAACAAACGACAACGACAAGTTTTACGAGCGCTCTAGCATTTGTCGGCCAACAAATTGTCGTCCGACAAGCTGTCAAACAAAATTAGGCCGCGTTTACACCCAGAGGAAACAAGAATATCTGTTTAATAGAGATTTACCGTACCGTACAGGCACTTAATGTTAATACAAAATGGAAATGTACAGCAAGGTTTTACCATTTTTACAACAATTGTATCCAAAATTCATCATCAAATAATTTTCACACCCAAGGTTCAACTTGAAAGGTGTGTCACATGCATGATTTTTACCAAGATTGATAGCGCCAAGGTGTGTCTCCGACAAATACAACCAGATTTGTATGACGACAAAAGTTCTTCGATGTTTGACAGACTTTTCTAGAGCACCTCCATACAGCGTCATACGTTTGTTCTTGTCGTTTGTCTCATCAGACTTATTCTAGAGCAGCCCCTAAGTAGCTCAATTAAAGCACCAATTGATGCAGGAAGTACTCCACACTTTGGCTCCTAGTATCCCGGAAGAATGTCGCGTTGGTGTTAGAAGAAATAAAACGTCGTCAACAACTGTTTGCGTGAAGTTGGGTTGATGACTGTGTGTGATATTGAAATGATTAGGAGCATCGATGGTAGTAGGGTCACTCCATAAGTACAGATTTAAGATCCTTTCCAAACGTTCCTCTCTATTATTTCTACTGCAAAACGATTGAAATTCAACATACTGAAAAAAAGGAACTCAATCAATCTCGCCCTTTCTCTTCCACCTCCAGTCTGGGCGGAAACGGGCGACTTCCGAGAGAACAGCCACGCCGGCATGACGTCCGTGAGCAGTATCGACCACGCGCAGATGGGCTTCCCGGCGTCGTCACCTCGCAATCGCAGCGCCCGGGATCGGAAAAACGACGGTAGGTAGCACCGGCACTGCGAGCAATCCGCATCGAATTGATTCCTCCCTCCCAACTCCAGTGTCCCGCTGCATCAACGAAGCGTCGGTCAAGACCGAGAACCTGAGCAGCGGCATGTCGCACGAGGACGGCACCGGCACCGGGGTCGCACCGGGCGGCACCACGATCCAGCAGGACGGCACCGACGGCACCAAGAACGACAAGAAGAACAAGCGCCAGCGGCGCCAGCGGACCCACTTCACCTCACAGCAGCTGCACGAGCTGGAGCAGACGTTCAGCCGCAACCGCTACCCGGATATGTCCACGCGGGAGGAGATCGCCATGTGGACCAACCTGACCGAGGCGCGCGTGCGGGTAAGTGTCCAGGGTTTGTTGTGAGATCTCGCCATCCGACTTCATCTCCAGCTCAATGTCCGGGATGTCCCGAACGTGTCGTTCCCTTCGGGTTTGAGCTTGCGAACGGTCACAATAGAACCGCAAGGGGTTCCTCCGATTCGCAACCGAGCACAGCGAGCCCGGGCCAAACCCGCCCTAATGTCGGTCTACCCGCACTGGTTCCTGGCACCATTTCTTCCCAACAAGGCGAGGGGTTAGTCGCTGTTCCTTTTTTTTTGTCGTTGGAAAAGAAACCTCCCCACAGCCCATAATGTGACAAACGTTTTGTGTAATAGTTTTATTATTATTACCATAATGAAACCCCACGCACACACACACACACCCCTTTTGTTGCATTTGCATCCAGCAGCGGCCTCCTGCTGTTTCTCATTATGCGCCGGATCGCCGGCGAGGTTCGCCTCCCTCGCGCCAGTAAATGGCAGTAACAGCAGCATCGCTTATGCGACACTTGCGCGATTTTCCAATAGTTTATCGGGGTGCCCGTGTCAGTGTCTGTGCCATTGTGTGTGTGTGTGTGTGTGTGTGTGTGTTTTGGGTCGTGTCCGCGTGTTGGCATAACTACCTTATCCCATTAGCACAGCGGGGAAACGCTGCGATAATCTTGGTGTCTAGTAGGCTCGCTGTCAGTTGCTCCCGCTCACTCTCTCGCTCGCTCCGTTTCCAATCTTTTTCCGGGCCACCAAAAAACAGGGGCACAAATGTAATTTAATCGACAAACTTATGGTTTTTAATGATCCCGGCTCGCGGTGGGTGGTTTCATCCCTCTCTCTCTCACTCCGTGCTTTTATTGCTCTACCGATTTGATCCGGTTTGATTTGATTTTTCTTTTAGCTTGATTAAAACAACGAGCACGAAGAGTTGGGTTGGAAGACCTCCAAAAAAAAAAAACACACACACACAGATTGAAACTGATGGATCTGATAGAAGTCCAACCTTCCCGCGGTGTGTACACCGTAATCCTAGCACTCGGTTTCGGTACACAATCTCCGCGCAATTCGCTACCTTATTGCTTTTCGTTCCTTTTCCGAGCTTTTAAGGGCGCAAAACTGCACTTCTGCTTTCCGCGGGTGCCATAATATATACGTGTACATGTATATACATATACATACATATATACTTACAGCGAAGGACGTGGTAATAAATGAATTAATTATCTCTCCGGCAGCCTGACAATAAATAAATCATTTTCTCCAGCCGCCGTTTGATTACCGGTATGACTTCAAGTTCGGTCAGCCATTCCGTGCGACTTGGCGGTGGAGAAGCGAGGTGGGGAGTTTGGGCGCGAGGGGACGAAATGGCAAAATGGCAGCCATAACCGCTGTCAAAGTATAAGACTCTCCAATTTACTCCCCTTTCGCTTCGTGTGCCACCGGCGTCTCTGGGCAGCACGGGCTTCACTTTGACCAATATACTTGGACTTGGACTGCCATTTACCTTCACTTCACAATCCCCGACGGTATCGATCCTTTCGACCAGCTCGGGCCAGCTTCCGACACCACGTTCGTGACGTCTCTCTCGCTCTCTCTCTCTCTCTCTCTCTCTTTCTCTTTCTCGCTTGCCTGGTGTGTGTGTGTGCCTGTGTGTCTAATAATAAGAAGTGTACACGCAGCCAGCCAGGCCAGGGCCATTACTCATCCAATGTTCCGCATGATATATGCGGCGCTGCGATATTTATGGCAGTTTATTTAATGTATCTTTTTGCGGGATCTTCCTTATCGTTTTCGATCATCTGCCCGTGGGCACTTTAAGGACGTTTTAAGGAAGGCGGGAAGCATTCTAAGGAATGACAGGGACACGATTTTAATTACTTTTCCGCACCGGCCGCACCTGTATCGCAATGAGTTATGGTACTGTTTTTGTGCGGCAATTGAAATTTGAAATTTGTGCGCCTCTTACGTCGGGCGTGTAACTGCAGCCGCTGCTTCGCCCGGAACGGACTGCCGGCGGGATGGCGCGTACAATTAATTGCTCCAATATTGATACCGGCGTTCGCGTTTTTATAGCGTGCGTTACTAGTTTATAGCGCGAATTAATTACCTCGGATGCCGCAGTACGGCGCTCTGTGAGGCACACTTTTGACAGTCGCTTGCAGATGAGAAATGCCCCCGGGAGATGGAGCTCGCTCATCCTCCCAGACTTGTCAGCCCGTTTGCCGTGCCGTTTGCAATGTGTGGCTGGAGAGTGCTTCGAGTGGGACGATTAAAGAATATGATCTAGGAACATTGAGAGCCTCAGACGGAAGCTTCGGTCCCTTGGAAGGTGTTACTATTATTGAAAATGAAATGACATTCGATCGCTTGCGTCAAAATCTGCCTTAAATCTTCCAAAGATTGCAGCTCCTGTTCTTTGAGAGTTTTACTGTGGTAGTGTAGTGGTATTACTATTTTATAGCTCGTCCCAATCAAGTACCTTGCTCTAGATTCACGTAATGTGCGTTAGTCTTCTTAGTACACGAAGAAGTAACCAAACTTCGGAACTATCAACGAATCATTATCCTAGTTCTATTTACTAGCAAAGTCACCATCATGTAACAGTCTTTGTTGTATGCAAATGTTATTAACGATATTGTCTATTGCCTACCTGATGATGTACTAAGGGAGCCTATATTCTATATTTGTTAGATAGCAGATGTAATCGTTCCTGGTCGTTTTCAAGCTCGTGACCTCGGAGTTCTGCTCGATAGCAGGCTTACTCTTCAGAAGCATTTCAACATTCGACAATTTCCAACGCTTTACGTGTGTTTGACTTCGTTGTACATGTTTGTGAAGACTTTAACGATTCTTCTTGTTTAAACTCACATCTTGTTCGTTGGTTCGTCCCATAATTGAAATTGCTAGTACAGTTTGGTCACCGCGGCAACAAGACAGCTAGATTAGAATCTATACAAAGTAAACGAACAAAAACACTATACTATCGTTTACCATGAACTCGTAATAGCTCTTGCCTTTGCTACCGGACTAGATGTTTACTATTTGGAGTCGATTCACTTAAACACGTTATTCTACACGTTACCTATTCTAGAATTGTTGACACCCCGTTTATTTTAATTAAAATTGACATTCTAGCTCCAGGTAGACAGCTACGATCTAGACAACTCTTACGGCCTGATTATAGATCCACAACGTATAACGCCAGTGACCCTATAACTCAACTGATGAAGGCATACAATTCTATTCGTAATCTAGTTGATATGAACTTGACGGTTAACTAGCTATAAAATAGTTTAATACTACCATTTCGACGATCTTTCGCTTCATAATTGCGTTGGTTCGTTTATGTCTATTGTTATATTATGAAGGCAAACTTTGTCAGATAACACGAACTTCGAATATATCAATAAATAAGTCGTACTACTATTTTATAGCACGTTTATAGCAAACATTGCGCTCCAGAAGCTCTGAAACGAATTGGAGCGCTCGCGCAAACGAAGTAGACAGACTTCTAAACCGCCAACAAAACTCCATTCCGAGCTCCATTTTACAGCTCGAACTAATTAGAAAAGGTCCAGACCGCACGTCCGGTAGCACCGTCGTGCATCGCTTAGTAGACGCAAAGGCCGTGCACGTGAGATGCACTCGCTCACCTGCGCCCTGCAACTGCTGCAGGTGTCTAAAAATACCATTTTTGCACTCCATTCGCCCGGTCGGCTTATCCCTTGCGCCGTGCGAAAGTTTATTTCGATTGCAACGCGAAGCAAAAAGAAAAAAACAAACAACAACAAAAGCAACCGAGCACAGACAACCAAACCGACACAACATATAAATAAACATTACATTAAGCTAAAATATACCTACCCCTTGCGGAGTCCTTTTCGGTTCGGTTTTAGGGGTAATCCTCACATGATTAAGACAATAAATCTACGTGGATTACCGCCGGCGGTACTCAGCCGCCGCTGCTACCGTGCTGCCACTGTATCGCATTCAAATATGTCTGTGTGTGTGTCCGTGTGTGTGTGTGAGTGTTCGGTTCGGTGGGCCTCTGGTCGCGCGTGTTTGATTTGGTATTCTGTTTCTTATTCCTGCTCGCTTTCTCGCTTGTAACATCTTGCTCCGAAAGAGTATCCCGGGGAGTTTTTTTCGCCCTCGTAGACTTTGAGCGATATCTTGGTAGCATGTACATTGCAAAGGTAACATTGCTGCTGCAGTTGATTGCAACCCGAAGCAATAGTTTGGAGCATTCGTGAGCATCCTAACCCGTGCAGAAAGCGCAATAGGTCAGCGCGAATTAGCGCGACTGCCGAGGTAAATCCGCTTTATAGTGTAAACTTTTACGCCACGGGCAATAAATGTTCTTCCCCGGTGAGTGCGCCGAGCTCCGTGGAGCACGGGGGCGTGAAGTGACCGCAATTCTTCAAACTGCCCGTCCACATCCTGGCCGGTGGCGGAGGTACTGCCCAACATCGTCCAAACACACGGACCGTGCCGGTGAGCTGGCAATCGACCATAAACAATGCCAGTGTCTTTACCTTCCGGCGCTGGGAAGATTCGCTTATCCACGTGGTGAAAGAAGCGGGCAGCAATCATTAATCTTGGTTCGATGTCGCAACAATCATCGCAAATGGCCGCCCCCGCTCCCGGCAGTTATCGGGATGCATCCGAGCGCTGGACGTGCTGGACGTACCGGGCGAACGCCAGCAAACGGCGCCCGACGGAAGCCGGTGTACACACGGCGGTAAGCGCCAGAACCGTCCTGCCGGCGTCCGGCGAAGTCCGCCCATGGCGATACACAATCGGGGCAAAAAGGTTGCTGCAATATTTAATTTACCGTGCTGCTTTTATGGCTTTTTCCGGTCGGTTCCGGTGCCGGCGCTACGTGTGCTCAGTGTGGTTAACAATTGCACAGTGGTAGCAGCAAATCTGTGCGCCGCAAAACTTTGGAGCTTTCGGGCGAAGTTCCGGCTGCAGCCGCAAAACTTGTTGATGACCGGCTCTCCTTTACTCGCTGGTTTATTGTTCACGGGTTTGCCCCCTGCAACCTGCCCGCCCGGTGACCCAAACCCCGGCCGACGTAGACATAGCTCATCGCGCCGGGATTTGGACGGCTCCAGGAGCCGGCGAGTGAGAAAACCCATTATTGAGCGTCGATTTGAAGGCGGGATGTGCCGCTGTGTGTTGGCGAGCGTTCACGAGCGGAATGGTCTTAACGGGCACTGCAGCGCTCAAGTTTATCGGCAGCTTTTGAGTAGCGTCGAAGCGTCCCAGCCCAGCCCATCGGATGTCCGAACCGAAATCGCACGCTTAACGAAACTTCGTTCGCGATTAATCCTGGGCCGTCCGTCCCTGTCGCGCGCTCGATAAATCAACCCCGGTGTGGGATGCGACTGCACCGCCATTATTCATGTCACTCATGTCCGGCGCGGGGTTGACAGTTGCAGTTGCTGTCACGCAGTAGCACGCGCGGAGCAACGGTGACATTTATCGCAGCGCAGCGAC
Organism: Anopheles dirus; assembly: GCA_000349145.1. NCBI lineage: Eukaryota > Metazoa > Arthropoda > Insecta > Diptera > Culicidae > Anopheles > Anopheles dirus. The sequence goes on along the minus strand of KB672491.1, from coordinate 6,590,912 downwards.
ACACAGATTGACAGTGTCGCGCAGTTCGCGCGTTTGTAGTTGCGGTTCGCGAGATGATGTCCGTGATGCAACGACCAGAGCAGGAAGAAGGGGGAGCAAAAAAAAAAAGCCACCCGACCCGGGGAGACCCACGTGGAACGTTAGTTTTGCCACCGCGATTATCGCGTGTTTACCGTGCGTGTGTGCGTTGATAACACATCAAAACACGGGGCGGGTTCTTTTTGAAGATAACGAGCTGCCGATCCCCGCACGTTTGGCGATGGGAGAGGGTTGATTGAAATCTATGTGTGCTTTTTTAATGCCCTCACTCAAATCTCGATCCGGGCTCCCCGGCGGGCACTTCCGAACTTTGGCTGCCGGGTTTTGGGTGCACGGATTTTTATCTTCCTCGTGCGTGTGGTGGTGCGTCTCGCTCGGAAGTCCGCCCGGAACACCCCGGCGGACTCTCGGACTCCCCGGGACTCGCGGGAGTGATGGGAGCACTGTCCGGCAGCATCTTTATCTCGCACAAAGTTCTCGCCGTGTTCTTCGACGGTAACGACACCGGTAATTGTGTGTGCACTCGATCGGAGCAGATAATTACCTATTTACCTTATCGTTTACACGCACCACTAGTAGCATAAGATGTACACCGTTTGGGTTGCTCCCCTTCTCCAAAGAGAGAGAGAGAGAGAGAGAGAGAGAGAGTAAAAAAGACACAACAAGACTCGTTATCTGCATGTTTTCACCGTGCACTCATGATGTCCATATCTACCCTTCGGCGCGGACACCGCTGTGTGTCTCACGTACGTCTGGAAGACGACACACCGAGAGTGACATTATGATAAAAATTTGTATTTCTTCCTTATCAACTCCACAGTAGCCGAGCGTGCGCGCGCCCGGACATGTTGAAATGTTTGCTCGGACTGTTCTGTTTTTTGCTCTCCTTCTCTCGAGGGCCTGGAGCGTGTTGGGTGTTGCTTGGCACATCCTATTCTCTCCGCCAGATCTCCATCTCCTGCTGGAACATCTTCCGTTCGGTGTTATTTCCGTACTCCCGTCCCGTCGGGAAGCCACTCGAGGCAGGAATGTGGTCTGCGGTTCGAGATTTCGAGAGGCACCTTTCGGATTTCACCCGGACAATGAACATATTTCCACCGCTGATCCCTGGAGTGCCGGGTATTAAAAGGGGATTCTGCCCGCTAAGCCCGCTGCCCTGCACACCATCAACTCACCTTTGTCTGATAAACGCAAAAGTCGCTGCACAGATGCCTACTTCACTGACGTTCGGTCGAGTCGCGGGCGAAATTCAGTACCCCCCGTCAAGTGGAGTTTTTTTTTGTTTCCAATTGCGCGTTTTTAGCGAAGGCGAACAACTGGGCATCCCGGTACATCTCCTAGCAACAGCGCCGTGCGTGCTCGTCACGTACGCGGACGATAATTGGAGCTGACAGTAATTATTTGTGTGCAGTTCGCTTCCTTTATTACAAGCGCGCACTCACCTCCGAATGCCGATCGCCGAGCGCGGGCTTGAGGTGTATGCGTGCGATGCAAAGTTCAAGTGCATCCGTCACCCACTTGACACTGAAGAACAGTCAATAAAGTGTACCTCGCTCACTACATTGTGGCTCTGCAACAGGGACCAGTTTGTTTTGGGCGTGTTTCTTTCACCGAACCTCCGTCGCCTGTTTGTTGTGTGAATGTGTTTTTTCGGTTTGACGGACGTTGGTACTATTATTCACCACGTCACACCGCGCGCTACGCAGCGATGTACAAGTGGCACCTACCTAAAGATAGCAGCCGACGGGTGATTTGATAGCTTGTGCTACACAATGTTTTTCTCAACCCTTTCTTTGATAACCGAAACCCACAATATATTCCTTAGAGCCTTTCTAGAACTGTTTCAATAGAAGATTCAAATGGAAAAAGGATCTAAATCTTGAGGTATGAGCATTGAATAACAGTTTCATTGAGAATAGCGCATTTTGTTGTTAATTGATTGATTTTGCTCATCTTGGAAATCATCTCGCCAACGAACTACTTCATACCAAAAGTATTAAAAAAGATCACATACATCCACGTTTTGACTCCCTATTCCCTGTTGATAACTACTTTGGAGCACATCCAATAGTGCTTCAGATTCCAACTATTTTTGAAGATCTGTCCACAAACATTTCTTGGAAGAAAATGAAGTTTTTGGATGTATATTCCAAATTTGGTGCCAATAGCAAGTCTAGAGTTCAAGATGGTAGTACAGAATTTGTTTGACGTACATTGTCAATTATCTTCGGAAGAACTCACATCGTCCACAGACAAGAATCTATTGCAAATCAAGAAACAATAAAAAATTGAAAAGCCTTTCTATCTCCGGTTTCACTGAACGCTTTTATCTACACTAACACTAACACTTTGGAGTAAAATTCCATAAGCTACTAAAGGTAGACAAACATCCAATAGTGATCTGTTTCGAAGACAATAATGTACACTTCAATAACGAGAAATAACAAGAGGTCGGAGACTCGAAGACTATTCTCCACAAAAACCTATTCCAACTGTTTCTGAAGAACTGCCAACAAACTTTTCTTGGAAGATAAAGAAGTTTTTGGATGTATATTCCAAAGCTGGTGCCAATTGCATTTCCAGAGTTCAAGATAGTAGTACAGAGTTTGTTTGACGTTTATTACCAATTATATTTGGAAGACCTCACATCTTCCACAGACAAGAATCTATTGCAAATGAGGAAACTATCAAAAATGTACATCTTGAAAAGCCTTTCTATCTCCGAGAGCGCTATTATCTACACTAAAACACAACCTAAGGTTTATCTATCGCTCTCTTAGCACTCTTAGCAGCAGTTTAAAGCAAACAATCGTTCCCAGGCCCTCGTGCAACGAAGCAATCCGTGCGCGACGCGAATTATCTTCTCGCCGACGGCAGAAGCGCCGAAGCGGTGAAGCGTTTTGCGTGCGGCAAATGAAGACATTAGCGACGGTCGCCCATTTCGCACGGGCACCGCATCCAATTGGGCACGCGCGGCCACCCGTCGCACGGAATTCAATTGCCGCACGCCCATCCATCGTCGCACCCGGCGGACGCCTCCACGCCTCATTATACGCCTCATCAACGGCACATTTCAACGTTTGCGTTGCGACGGCAACATTGCGCCCACCAACCGTGGGCGCTTTTATATATATAAATACATATATAAATAAAATGCGTGAGAGGTGTGTGTGCGTACGGCAGGGAAGAAGGCCAATAAAAAGTGCGCGAAGTGGCAGGGCCGCGGGCGAGAAATAAAACGCATCCAATTTTCCACCATTTTCCAACCGACCCCGACCGAAACTCCCTACCCATTATTTCGGGGCCGTTTGCCGTCGGGTGGCTGCCATCGCCCCAGTGTGTGTGCGTTTTGTACGCGTCCATCTTCCGTCTTCCGGACGCACGCACAGTTTCCCAAACAAAACCGAGAAGGGCAAACCCCGATGGAGGACGTTCCATAGGTAACGAAATCGTTAATCATGACCGTGGATTACGCGGTATAATCCGCACGGCAAACAAAACACCCGTACGGAGGCCGGCGTCGTGCGAGGGGAGGGGGGAGGGGGAGAAGCCGCGACACGTGCGGTTAACTAGGCGCAGCGAAAAAGCGCATCCTTTTGGCCGGCGTCGAAGTTGATTTACTCCGGCGGTGCATGAAAGTCGATTAAAGTTAACGAGAGTTTAATCTCGGGCGCACCAACACCGCCACGGCCCGTAGCAGCAGCAGCAGGGTATCTCCACTCCTCTGCCACCAGAACCTGCTGCGTGATTTGTGAGTTTTAGAGTTTTCTTGCCCCTACGTTTCCGTTTGTGCCGGGGCGACCCGAAAAGAATCACGTTCCGTAGCAGCTCCATGCTCTCAGGTCCGCGGCCCAGAGGGCGCTGCTGTTGGCAACTGCTGCACGCTAGTGTGCCAATGTGCCCGACTTTTATCGCCATCTTGAGGGTCCAGTCTAGTCGCCTGCCTCGGCGCCCAGTCTGGTGTGTTTAATTGTGCTTCGCTTGCCGTGTCGCTACGTCCAGTTAAAGTTTGAAGTCGTAGTGGCAATAATAGTAGCTGGTAGTTGGAAGGAAGCAACGCACCAACGCTAGCACCTTCGCTGCTTCGAGTTATTTTCCATAATAATAAATAAATCTACTAATAGAAACAAATCCGCCCCACACAATATTTATCTATGCCCCGCTCCTATACTGCTGCCTCTGGTGACCTGGGGGAGGTTAACGCACGGTCTCCGTAGTCTATGGATGCCGAACGAGCGAGTGAGCCGGGGCGCGCGCGCGCGCGCTTACGCCTCAAGAACGGAATAGTTGGTATTGAGCGACAGTAAAATAGGTATTTCCAGGGATTACGTTAACCGAACATAGAGGATTTCACTGCAGATGGCTTTCGCATCCCGTGCGCGCGTTGGAGGGGGGGGGGTCGCCAACCAAGGATGTTGTTTGGGGCGTTCGGGGCCGTATGGCCGCTTGGAAACATTCGGGATAACGTCGGTAGCTTTGGGTAGGCTTTTCACATATGCTCTCGGTGTGTGGCGCGCTCGCCGTGTATGATGCATAAATTGTCCGCCCGGCGAAATGACGACGAGGATGAGAACAACGGCGCGCGCGTTCCTAATCATATACCCACCCATACACACACACACACGCATACAGGCGTCTCTCTGGGTTGTGTGTTGTCAGAAATCGCATTTCCATATACCCTCTCTCCCCGGATATGGGTCGGAGGTCGCCGCCGCTGCTACTGCTGCTGCTGCTGCTACGACTCCGAAGCGATACTCCAAGCGCTCTGCCAGTGTGTGTACACACGAATAATAATATGCTTACCGTTCTCTTCTCGCTTTTCGTGCGCTTGTTGTGGATTTGTAAATTTATTCGATTGACTGCTGCTGGTGGTGCTGCAGCAACAACAATACGAGGCGCGTTTGGATGAAGAGATATATTAGAAGCAGGGGGGGCGCGTTGAAAGCGCACACCGTCCGTCGCTTCTCATTCTCTTTTACGCACGCACACACGCTCGTGAGCGTTAATCATGTATAGGAGGCGCGCGCGCGAGCGTTTACCTTCTTTAGATCGGCTTACGGATGGATCATTCCGATTAACGGGAAAGCAAAGAGAGAGTCGCTCTCACACACACTCTCTCTTCTTAACACAAGCGCGTGATTCGAACTCTCACCGGTGGCCGGGTGCGGCTCTAAGCCGTGCGATCGTCCAACGCTCCTCATGCTACTGACGTGACCTCTGGAGCCTGGCGCGCTCTAATGCGCTGCACAATGAGTGAGGCCATCGTACAGTTCATAGAGCTCGCCATTGTAGCGGCTCCTCCATTGTCCTCCGACACATAGGGCTAAAAGAGCTTCGTCAGACTTTGACAGGGTCCATGTCTTAGAGGCGTTTGTGAGTGCTGACATCTATGTCATTATCGGAGCTGACTTCTGGCCCAAGATAGGTGAAGTTTTGGACGACGTCAAAGGTGCGATCACCTATATCTGCACGTCACCCCCAAGTTGGCCCCAAGTTGGTTTCTGCCGGAGCAGGAGAGCCTGTCCTAACCTGCGAGAGCCTGCCTCCTCTAACAAACGCGTTTCCTGTTCTTGCTCTCTTCCTCCTCCCAGGTGTGGTTCAAGAACCGGCGGGCCAAGTGGCGCAAGCGGGAGCGGAACCAGATGAACGCGATCGCGGCCGCCGACTTCAAGAACGGGTTCGGGCCGCAGTTCGTGCAGCCGTTCGCCGACACCGACACGCTGTACTCGTCCTACACGTACAACAACTGGGCGAAGGTGCCGTCGCCGCTCGGCGCGAAGACGTTCCCGTGGACGGTGAACCCGCTCGGCACGTCGATCGTGTCGACCAACCACCACCAGAACTCGATCAACTGCTTCAACACGTCCGCGTCGTCGGTGGCGGCCGGGATGGCCGGCACCGGCACGATGCTGCCGGCGAGCATGGGCACCGGCCTGACCGGGACGTCCGGCGCGACCGGCGTGTCGCCGACGCCGTGCCCCTACACGACCCCGACCAACCCGTACATGTACCACCACCGGGCGGCGGCCGAGCCGTGCACCGCGATGAGCTCCAGCATCGCGACGCTGCGGCTGAAGGCGAAGCAGCACACGTCCGGCTTCTCCAGCCCGTACTCCGCGTCGTCGCCCGTCTCCCGCTCCAACTCGGCCGGCCTGTCCGCCTGCCAGTACGCCGGCGTCACCGACACGGTCTGAAACGCGGCCGGCGCGACCACCAGCAACAACGCGTTCGGCACGCTGCTCCTGCTCGTGTCGCAGCCGTCGCCGATGCCGCCGCCACCACCGTCACCGTCGCCGCTGGCGCTGACCGCCAACGCCACCGCCGCCAGCGCCGACGCCGGCGACTGTCCCGCGTTCGGGATCCACCAGCACCAGCATCTGGCGGCGGCGGCGGCGCCCATCTTCTCGCACGCACGCTCAGCGCGACCGGCGGCCGGCTTCAGCGCCCACCAGTACCAGGAGCAGCTGTACCATCCCTACCATCGCCATCAGTATCCCAACCATTCGCATCTTCATCACCATCATCAGGAGGAGCAGCAGCAGCAGCACCAGCAAGAGCAACAGCAGCAACAGCAGCAGCAGCACTATCAACAGCAGCTTGCCTTTCCCACCTCCTTCACGTCGGTCACCCCACCCGACCTGGACCTCGCCGACGACGTCGTGCTCCACGGCTCGAGCGCTACCTCACCTCCCTCCTCGCCCATGGCGGCCGTCTTCGTCGTCAAAGGACAACTGCAGTCGCCCGAGTACGGCACCGTCGGGCGGGGATGATAATGGCGGCCAGATGACAGGGACGCCACAGAGGACGCCCGATCCCATCCGTACTCCTAAGCCCTAAGCCCTCCTCCTCCTCCTCCTCCAGGTGCCCTGGACATGTGTGTGTGTGTGTGTGTGTGAAGCGATATGAAAATAGACAGAGATAAGGTGAGATATACAACACACGGCCCCTGCAAACGATTCCACAATAGACTAAAACCACACAAAGACACACACGCAACGAGTGGGAAGAAAAGGTATTGTGCTTATGCTTTCGTTTTTACGCACTTTTACGGTTCGCCGCAATGAGCGGGTGTGTGTGTGTTTCGTACAGTGGATCGATAGAATAGTTACTCACACACACACACACACACACACGCACTAACGCACACACACACCCGCGCGCCTAAGAGAGCTTCCAGGGTTAGAACAGCGTTTGTGCCCACGGCCGGTATAGCTTTCGGGCGTCCGCCGCCCGCGGGTATGCAATCCGCAAAACACGGCGCGCTCTCACGTCACGCCAGGTGCCCCCGGTGGGGGGGGGGTTGACGTAAACCGAGCGTTCGCGTTCGTTCAATCAGCCACCGTGCGGTTTTTCTTCAAAGTGATCAAACCCGACCCGCCACCCGTGATGGGTTTGTTGATTTATTTACCTTTTTTTCTTTTTTTTGGCGTTCGTTTCCTTTTTCCCTCCCCTCCGGACGCGGGGCGTCCGAAATTGACCGAAATCGACATCAAACGAGCGTTGCAACATACGCGAGCGTTGCGCACGTGAGTGCTTCGAATTTCTTATCGCCGTCGGTGCCGCTATCGGCGACGGGATTAGCGCGCTTTGGCCCGGTTTCGGGGCGGGCTATCGATGGGTGCTTTTTTTGTTGCTTTTTCGAGGAGAAGAGGAGACTTTGCGGGACAGGGGAGGCCAGGGAGCGGGCAGTAGCCGCAAATCCTTTCACAGAGAAACGCCGCCGACGACGCCGGCGGCTCGTTTCAAGAAATCTATTCGATCATTTCATATCCGTGTCCGGGGGGAGGCTGGCGTTAGGGAGAGGTGGCGGGGGGTAGGGGGGAAGGTGGCGCACACATCAACCGCGATAACGCGCGGGTTAATTAATTAACGGCCAGCGCACGTTCCGTTCCGAGTTTTGGGGAGGTTTGAGTTTTTTTTTCAGTGGGAGATTCTATTTTTTGCCTTTTTTTTGCTTCATTGCCACCAATCACACTCGATTGATCTCATTACTAGAACATTCAAGTAGGCTGCGTTTCCGCGACACCTTCTTCACCCTCCTTCCCCGTGGGACCGTGTTTGTGTATCATATTTGTGCCATAATTGATATAAAGTAAGCAAACTAGCACAGGACGGGAGAACGTTTCACCATTTCGCAAACAAAAAAGAAACATTTCACGTAGCGATAGCGCACTTCACGCAAATACTCGGGCTCGGACGACGGTAAAAGGGTACAGAAAGAAGACGAAAACCAAACAGGCACAATTCTCCGGGGCGATTCCGTGCGAGCTTCTCGGGCGGACTCTCGACTGCTGTGATACTCCATCTCGGCGCACGCACCCACCCCGGTTTGCTCCCATTTTCGGGCATTTGTGTACCGCACGCTGCATACGATCCCGGGCGTGACTGTGATTTCAACCCGCCCGAAAGGTATGCAATGTGCCACGAAAAACGCTCTAGTAACGCCGCCGCTCAACCTTTTTCTTTCGTTTTTTTTAACGCACACTTGTACATGGGAGAGAGAGAGAGAGAGCACCTTTCCAAAGCGAGGCGAACGTTCCTGTTCGTTCACTATCAACAATTAATGATGGTCCGATAGTCCGGTGGTGGTGGTGGTGGTGACGATAGTGACGGTGATGGTGGTGATCGAGCAAGCAGTTTAATGCAACAATAAATTAAATGAAACAACAACATCAACAACAGTAATATGATCTTTAGCACACGCACACAAACACACACACACATGCAGACACAACTACACATACAAATTATTATAATTACCGCAGTACGTTTAATGGTATTCTACTAATAATGATAATAAAGGCTTTTAATCATACCCTGAATGCAACACCGAATGCAACAATTGAAAAACACTCCCACACACACACACACACACACTGACACGCGTACAGCCGATTAAAAAGTAAAGCCTAGGGGGCAGTATGGTAAACACCCGCGCGAGAGTCAAACAGGATTAGCGATTTATCAATAAATAGTTCTGAACGAGCGCGCGCGCGTGTGTGCGTGTGGGTGTGTGTGCGTGATTTTTCGCGTTTTTGACTCGTACATCTGCGCGTACGGGTGTTTCATGTACATAAAATAAAAGAAAGATATATATATAGATATATATATAAACATATAGATTTAGCGGATAATTCAGTCGGTGCGGCCATCTTTTCTGAAGTGTTTTTGTTTACTTAATATTGATTATTATTTTATTGCGAAAAAAAAAACATGGCCAGCAAAGGGGCAAAATAGGCGTACATGAGTGAAACGATTTCATTACGAGCACATAAAAAAAAAAAACCACACACACGCGCACACACAAAAATCACGCAAATTGTGCAATACAAGCGCTCGGCGTAGGTCGATGAGCTTCGGCAGCGCTTTTTCGTTTCGTTTCTGCTCTGTACGAAGCGTCATCTCACGACGGTGCGATACAGTTACACGATAAACGCATTTAGAGCAGGCCGGCGAGCATAATATAAAAGCAAATAAAAAATATACAAAAAAAACACAACAAGTACTACCGAACACACTGTTTCCCAACCTTTCGCCCTCTCCAACCCCTCCAACGTAAGCCTTCAACTCACATACGATTCTTGCGTATGTGTGTGTGTGCGTGTCCGTGTGTGTGTGTGCACAGCATCTTCAGACAGGAAGAAACAGGAGCTCACAGAAGGCAACTAGACAAGCAGTGAAAGACAAATAAGGGTTTGAAATGCCCCGCGAGGGCCGGAAAAAACGCGCGTGAAAATGACGCGAAAGTATACTTCAGGAAGTTTTCTACTAATGCCACCCCCAAACCCCCTCCCACCCCATCCTGCCCCTTCTACTGTGTGCCCACTTGCAAATGAGCGCACGTTCGTGTTCGACCGGCTCCAAACAGTATGAGCTGGAAACGTTTCCGTAGGTGAAATAGCCATTAAGCTGCGCTAGTAACGCGTGCGGCTGCGGTGCGGCGTGCATACCTTCCGGGCGCAGTGCCGCAGCCGCCACACCATCGACCGGTTGGGTATGCCTTAATCAACTCGATTCGAATTTGAGGGCGATAATGGGGCTGGCTGCTTTTTTTTGTTCCTTGTGTTGCCGCGCGATTTTCTTCTACCATGCGCCGCCACGCTATGTGATTTTATTTATTGCCGAACGCAGACTGGAAATAATTGCTAGTAGTCGCGCATTAAAATCAATCAGTTTTTTTTAGTAGTACAGTAACATACGTGTATAGGAATATCCCGTAAACTATTTTGAAGATAATAAATTAATACTTCACCTCACTTTTATTTCTCGCACTTTCTTCTCTTTCCGTTGTATCGTTTTTTTTTTCTTCACTTGTTTTCTTTTCCGTCTCTAACGCAACTCGTTTGTATCACACCAAACACATATTTAGATATTTTTTTCGTCTTCTCAAGCGGAAGGTTTCATATTATATCTATTATGTCTTTTGTATTATTTTCTGTTCCGGTTGCTCTATTATATTATACGAAGCAACCAATTGAATGTACGTTACCAAAGCCCCTGTCTTGTGATCGATTCGGTGATAAGATTCAAAGCAAAACGAAGCAAACTCGCCCCAAATCGTTTGCAACACCTGTACAGGCGACACAATTTCAGCATACGCATACGGAAAAAGGCGACACACCACAACGCGAGCGCCGAACAAACATCGCACCTACGATAAGACACACCATTCTAGTTTTTTGCCATCGCGTCTTCGAATGTAAGTATAAATAAATGATATAAATTAATTCAACCTGCGCAACGCACAACTGATTTAGATTTATGAATCAATTCAAACTCTAAATAAGCTATATATCTAGACGAATACACGAATAAAACCAACAACAACAACAACAAAAAAAAACAAACAAAAAACAAACAAATAAAGATTTAAAAGAAATAACTGAACTAACTCTTGCGAACGTGCTCAACTAGAGGGAAGAAGAAATATTCGAAAGTGGGTTAAAAAAAGTAGAGGGGAACGATGTAAAATATAAGCTTCAACTGAAACTGAACTTAACGAGGAGAAGAAAAAACGCACACACTCCCACAACACACACACAAATAGCCCTTCGAAGATAGTTTACTTTTCTTCTATTTTTTCCGAGTAGTTCAGTAAGGAAAAGAAGATGCAATGCGATAAACAAACAAACAGAAAAAAAACGATTAAACCAGATACGTTGCTGGCGGACGCGAACATGAAAGACAAAGAGAACGAGCGCAAAAAATACACAAAACAATCGACACATGTACACATATCTCTAGCACACATTCAGTCAGCATGAACAACAAAGAAACTCCCAGCTCCGCAATTCCGTACGGTATTAGAATAGGACGAAGCAGCAAACAAAAGCAAACAAACAAACAAACAAAAAACCTAGCGGAAAACTATAAGATGTCGCTCTCAGCATTCGCGCAACAGCAGCGAACAGGATGCGAACGAAAGCAAAACAAAAGCGATTGTTTATTTCTTCCTACATTAGAGAATTTTCCATTTTCTACCGACACGAGATGTCACACGCGGAAACGTCGCGCGGTAGTTGCGCGCTGGCGAAATGGTTTTACGAGAGAGAGAGAGAGAGAGAGAGAGAGAGAGAGAGAGAGAGAGAGAGCGCACGCGAGAGACAGAGAGAAAATGATAACAACAACCGAAATCCCCCTTCCCCTAATGGATAATAAAGTGGAACAATATGAAATTACAAAATTGGTGACGTGCGTGAAATGTTTCATCCCACCACCCGCTCCCGCGACCGAATGATGACCTGCTGAAAATGAAATGTGTTTGGTTTTATTTTATTCTGCACCCCGTCCATCCGTGTCATCCGCTCATCCAATCGGTTTCTGTTATACGGCCGGGGCGACTTCCGCCCGAAGGTATGCAATCCGCGGTGCGGCGATCGGTTCGCTTTCTTCGCTCTGCTTTCTAACCGGGCGCGGCGAAGCGAAATAAAACTTTGATGGTCAAATCAAAGCCAGATGCAGGGCCCGGTGTGCCCTCCCCCCCGAGTCGAGACTTTATTGATCGTGAATCTTTGTCGCGTACCGCGCGGCGATTGCATTAAGGCCGGTTTTATGCGCGTCGTAAAACGGGGCCCACTTCAGCCGCTGTTTAGGTTCGGATGTTGGGTGTTGTTGTTGTTCGTTTGCTACGGGCTATAAACAAAACGCTACTACAATCTACGCGTTTCCATTACGTCGGGTTTTACAAGTTTGTGGCTAGTTTCTGGAAGCGCGTCCAATTTTTGGACGATTTTCGTAGCCCTTTGAGTATAATCTTTGTGGCCGTTACCGTATGTCGTAGAGTCTGTCTATTACATCTTCTTATGTTCAAAGCCTTTGCCCAAGAGAGCAAGCGGTCATTTTAGAACGATTTTTTGGAACTTCTTCTACACCAAGAGGGCCAGCATTAAACCAAGAAAAGGGTATTATCATCTATAGGAATATGAAATGGGATATAAAATATAAGCAAAACCACCGTACAACACCGGAAATGAGCTGTCAAAATGCTTTCGTACAAATAAGCAAAGTTATAAAACTCTACATGAAATGTGACATAGTTGGGCTTTTAGGTGATAAGTAACAACCCCCTTTCTGTTTATTTCCATCACAATGACCACTGGAACGAACGTCGAATCGCTGTGCTAAGCGCGATTGTGGTTTCAGATCAAACAATGTACGGATAAGAGTCGGCAACCATCTACTAATTGAAGCGCCACCTGGTGTTCGCCTATAGCCCCTGTCATTATTGAGTGTTGTCTCATGACAGGAGCGTGTTGTCAAAATAAAAGAAAAACATAAACAATGCAAACTGTAGATTAAATCGAACGCTCACACACCGATTCGATGTGTTGCTGGGTATTGGTAGGATTAGAGCTAGCAGAAAATCCACACCATCGTGTCGCATACTTCTCTCCAACACCGAGACTCTAGCAATAGGTGTCCCAACAAGGGGGGGGGGGGGCATTCACTGGCACGGGCCGTACACGATGCGGGCGTAGTTGTACGCCAGCTTGTCCGAGCGTCCCCACGTCCCGTTCGCCATCAGCTTGTGCCAGTAGCGGTTGATGTGGTACGGGTAGACGACCCGCAGATGGCACAGCAGGCCCAGGCTGGCCGTGTAGAGCGGGATGGCGATCGGCACCGTCCGATCGAACCAACGCACCGCGCCCGGTTTGGCGACCCGGTCCGAGCGCATGTACACCAGCCAGCCGAGCTCGGCCAGCTCCGTCACGGCGAACGTGAAGAGCAGATAGTGCGGGAAGCAGTAGTAGCCCAGCCCGGCCAGCAGCCCGCCGGCGCCACTCCGCACGGCCGCCGACACCGGCGCCCGGCGTCCGGCGAGCCAGCAGTTGGCGACCTCGTACAGCGTGCTGTAGCCCGTGATGAACCCGAACAGGCCGAGGTCGAACCGCGTGACGAGCAGCTTGGCGAGCGCGAGCGGATCCGTCAGCAGCAGCGTGACGCGCGGCAGCAGGTTCTTGAACAGGCTGATCGCCAGCCCGATGGACGCCGACCGCGCCATCTGCGTGAGCACGTGCCGGCGGCAGGACGCCCCGGTGGAGCCCCGGTGCCGCTGGTGGCAGTTGTCGTCCGGGTAGGTGCGGGCGAACCAGAACCGCTCCAGCTGCAGGTGCTGCCGGGCGACCATGATGGTCGCACTGAGCGCGGCAAAGATGGCGGTCGCGGCGAGGCGCGATGTGCGCAGGAACGTCACCAGCGGGCTGTGGGCGCGCCGTATCAGGAACTCGATGTACTGTCAACGGACCGGACGAGTGAGTCAGAACGAATCTTTTAACCGGATGAAGGAAACTGAATCTTTCGATGTTTGAAAGGGAGATTCGTGCATCTTGCAAGATCTAAAGATCTGTGAATCTTCAAAGACGCACTAATCTCCATAAATTCTCCAAACAATGGTGTTCTCCGAAGATCTTCAAAAAATAGGAAAATATAATCATCTTTATAAAGATCTTCAACAATGCATGAAGCACAATGAAGTAGAGGAGTTAGAAGCATTGAAATACTTCATAGTAACGCAGGGAAAGTAAAGATAGATTTGGGTTTTCGGGACTGTTACACAAATGTATCGAACCTGACCAGGGCCAAAAATTAAACATACCTGGTTACACAAGTTGCAATATCAACTGTCTTCTCAATTTTTAGACAATTAAATGTTTACGGCGTGACGGCCAGGTCCTAGTATCTAGATACTGGACCTGGTAAAATATAAACAGAAAGTAGCCATGTCCAGGACCAGCCTAGTACTCTGTGAGAGTAACAAAAAGGCACCAAGTACATTCACCCGACACCTGAGTGGAAAGACAGAGAGCTGCGATATGTTAACGACTGCAGCGTTCAGTTGAATTGTTGGTGAGTACCCTAGAATGGTCGAGTGAGAGAGCCTCTCTCAGTACAGTCAGGGCGAATGTAGCCAGGTTTATGTTACTGGTACTTTTTACAACAAACCAGATACCGGTCTCGATACTTTTCCCATCACTACTTCATAGTGCTCCATGGATCTACTCCAATCGGTGGAGATACATAACGAAAGTCTTTCGAGATTCATTCATCTTTCGAGAATCTTCGATCAAACAACACACCACTAGATCATAGGTATGTTTGACGGCTTATCCATCTCTTAAGAGCTCATGACTCTTTAGAGATTCTCCTCCTTCTTCAATGTTGTGAAATGAGATCCGGTCTCCTTACTAGCTACGAATCGTTGCAACACATTCCTGCGACTGCATCACTTCTTCACCAACAACACCACGCTACCTACCATGTTGAAGAGCCCAATGCCCTGCGCGCGTACAATGTGCCGCGGCAGGTACTGCGCCGTGAGTCCACCAGCAAGCGACGGCACCAGCACGAACCAGGCGGGCGGAAAGCGACCGAGACACTTGCTGTGCACGAAGCGTACGGTGAGTGCGCGAACCTTGTTGGTGGGCGCGGCCGGCGTACTTACTAGAACAGACAGAACGCGAGGAAGCTCCCGCCGGTCATCGGGAGGCCGGCCAGTATGCAGCGTCCGTACTGCCGCAGGAACTGCCGCCAGACGTCCGGGTCGTGCCACTGGTGGACGCGAAACAGCATCGGTGTCTGCAATGGGAGCGCGGTGTAAGTGTCGGGTACATCACAGTCACTGCAAAAGGTACGCACGACAACGGCAGGCAGGTAGTGGCGCAGGCCGCCCAGTACGCCCTCCACCAGGAACGTCCACCAGGCGGCGGCGCAGCGCTGGTCCGGGTGGAGGAGATCCCGGCAGGTTCGAGCCGCCACCGACTGGCGGAAGTGTTTGCTCAGCTGACCCATGCCTGCAGTAGTTCACCAGCGCGCCAGGAAGTGGCAGAACACACTGCCTAAGCGTTGCCGACTCGACTCGCAGACAGAGGACGGGTCGTTCTGGTCGCCATCGTGCCTGCACCACCACAAACAGCAACGTTCGGTGACGCAACGTGCAGTATGGGACGTTATTAATTCATACGCGCGTACAGCCAGCGCGATAAACACACTGCCTAGCGCACCGTTCGAGATTCACGCGCCCGAAGGCCGTCCGAAAGTGGTTGCGTGTTGGAATCGGGCGCCATAATGGAGGAGAAAATAATTCGTCCACCAGAAATTATGTTGCCGCGGTTATTATGTTTACCTTTTCGGCACTGGCCGCCACAATTCCACCACGTCGTGATGATCTTTTAATTGTAAGCCACCGTAAACAACCTTGCGATTACACCGATAGACACCGGGGTGAAATCTTTGGCGCGAGCGCGCAGTAATCCCGCTCCGGTGTTGGTCTCCAAAAAAAAAAAAAACCCGAACGGCAGGTATTGATATTGACCTTTCCGCTGTGGTGTGTATTGGGCGGGGGGCGCTCGGGCTAAACTGCACGCTCGCGCTGTAAAAATGGCCGAAAAATTAATTAAAAATCAATCAATAGGATGCGCCGCGAGCGAGCGAAGCTCGGGGGGAGAAACTGAGAAAAAGGAGGCCACCGCGATGGGTGGCGCGCGGCCGATCTTGGTCACGGTTCTCCGTCGATCCGCGCACCGTGCTGGTCTAGTTAGCGGTGCTATCCTTTGACCCTTTTTTTGCCGTGTCGCTGTGTGTGTGTGCTGCGCTTTACGCCGTCAGCACGAAATATTGTCAGCCTTGCGCGGCGAAGCCGGAGTTAATAGTTTCCTATGACTGGCAAAATGTATGCAAACGGTGCAGCGGAGGTCAGTGACGTAGCGCGGCCGGCAGGGAGCTAGTGCCGTTCGATTGCACAGTGGGCACCCGCCATACCAATGCCGGCTTTTTGATTTTTACCCCGTTTAATGTGATGTTCATGTTCAAAAAGGTATAATATGAGAGTTTGAAACCTTTTTTCCTATAGAGGGCGCCACTATACATCATTTATTTGTTTGGTTTATCACTTTTTTGGCCCATTTTTATACTATCTGTATGTAGTTTTGAATATTTTTGAAGTTAATTGACGTTTTGTGTGTATTTTTAATGTTGAAACGGAACTGTTATCCGTTTATTTGTTAATATTCTACTTTATATTCGATTGTTAAGTTTAATAGACACATTTTATTAATATTTTTTGTTGTAATCGTCGTTTGAGTTCAAGCCGTTCAAACTACGTATCTGGATTAAAACATATGTGAAACTCATCCAATGATGCGAACACTTCTTTCATGCCCTGTGACTCCCTCTTCCAGAGATATGCCGTTTCATACTAGACTCAACGACCTTTGAAGGCTTCGACCTCATTCGTGGTTTTTCTTAGCTACAACACACCCAGATCTGGAACAGCCTCAAAGAGCTGAGATTTGGACCCATGTCTTATGGTGTGTAACTTTTGAACAACTCCTGACTTTGATTACTAATATCTCGGAAGTTATTTACATTAGAGCTATGGTTTGTTGGCATTCTCAATGTGTAAGTATATATTTTAAGAACATCCATTTCTCAAAAATGACTTTTTGATTTTCGCGCACCCATCGAACCCACTGTGGGTTGTTGAAAGTGGCTGCAACGATATTAATAAAGCAAAGAGCAGGCGCAGGAGAAAAAAAAACGAAAGAAAACATGTCCATACGGATGCCCACAATGGAGCGGGTCGAATTATGCTTCAGTTTGGATTGGAAGCGAGTAAGTAGAGAAGAATAGTTTTGACCTCAATCAATGTTATTTATGATTAAAATCTTTCCCGCTCTAAGTAAACAATACATTTTTGGAAGAATCATTTAGTGCTTAATAACGTTCCAATAGTGGCGGATATCGGGAGAACATTGTTTGGTGTTTTTGAAGTTTCTGACGTGACAACAAGTCGTAGCAAATGGCAGAAAACGATCTACTGGATAGCAGAACCAACTTTAATAGTAAAGCTAAATAGAGCTAGTGAAGCGTCTATAAAGGAATCTTTTTATAAATATCTTCACTTCTAAACTGGAGCTTAGTCTTTAGTATTTTTTAGATTACTATTTGTATTGCTGCTTTGCAAAAATATCCAATTATATTTATGTAAGGTGTTAGTTTAGTTTGAAAATAGTTAACTGAGTTTGAATGTAGGGTTTGGGTTCTTGTCAAACATTCTCTCAGTCGTTAAAAGTAGGGTTATATGTTGATATGTTCTTTACGTTACGTTTTAGCACTCGCCCCCGAAGGATGCTGTCAGAGCGCAGTTGGCAAGCGCGCGCGGACCGATACGTGACAACACTGATACTGGCGCGCGCAACGGATCGAATCTCGCCTCGGAAACCCCGAGCGTGCGTGCGCGCGCACGTGGGCGGATATAATCAACGCCGAGGCGTGTAAACAAACAATTATGATCGCATCGGAGTCGGAGTTTCGGTTGTTTTTTAATTAACATGCGTCATTTTTTGTTTTCGTTCCTCTTCGTATCGTCTTTATCACCCCAAACACAACGGCTCGAGGTGTGAAAGACGAAAGGCTATTAAAGGAGTGGTTGAAGTGGGGCTCTTTCTCTCGGCGAGCCCGGAGAGGTGTTCGGGCTGTTCCGCCGAGCGAGCGAGCGCGCTCTCGCCAGCAACACCTCCGTTGCGCGCCGTTTTCCAACCGCTTGAGGTCACCGCGCGCGGCGATCCATCCGCTAGCCAAATTTATAAATATGAGACCGCCGCGCTTGTCGCGCTTAGACCGTCAACACTGTTCGCGGCGTTCGCGTGCGCCACCTGGGAGCAGATATACGCGTGCCACGGGAAGCCAGCCAGATCAGGGACCGAGCCCTACCGTCAGTGACCGAGTGCGCGTGTGAAGTTCGGTGCGGAAGTTTGGACACCTCCCAAGCAGGTCCCAAGTGCGCGCGCCGGGATATACACAGGTGGAGAATGGAGAACTCGTACGCGCTGGATCGGTGGACGGTGCGCCGGGCGACGGCACTGGTGGCCGTCGTTTCGCCGCTGACACTGACCGTGCTGCTCGTGCTGGTGATGGCGCTGCTGGTGTACAAGGCGCGCCGCGCCAAGATGGTCCGCCTGATCGACCAGATCCCCGGGCCCGTCTGCATGCCGCTCGTCGGCAACGGGCTCCAGATCAACGTCGGCTGCAAGGACGGTAAGCGAGACGGTGCCAGCAATCAATCCAAGCTCCGGCAAGGAAGTCCAGCGTCAATCGCAATCAAGTCTGACCTGCCCCAACAACAGCAGCAGCCAGCCAGGAGCTCCTTTAATAGCGTTTCCAAACATTGCGATTTCCCGCGTGTTGAAATCGACTTGAACGGAGAACGAAACTCGGGCCGTTCATTATATCACGGTGACGCTAGGTCCTCCCCCTCCGCAGGAAACGTCAGTCACACGTGGGCCATGTTAATGATCGCCAAGTTTCGCTTTCCAAACAAACAAAAAAACACGGCCCGGGACTTGATGATGCAGCCTTATCTCGGAGCGCCAAAGCAGCCGTAACGCAACGCACGCTTCCGTTCGTCGCGTGCTTTGGGTGCGTTATGCTTATGCGTTATCGTATTTGATTACAGTATAATATATGTCCACTGTTGTGGCTACCCCCTCATGTGGGTCACGCTGTTTTGGAACCGTCCCAAGATGAGCTAACGCGCGGTTATGCAGAAACCAGGCTATCAAGAGGGTAATATATGTACGTGAGTGATCGAAAGCGGCATCCCGCGTGTGTGTGTGTTTTCCCTTTATTCCGCAAGACCTTGACTTCGCCCGGGCCAGCCCAGGAGCGACCGGGATGCTAATTTTGTGCGATTTGAATTTTTCGCCTATTTTGGTGCGTGCGTGCGGAGAAACCGGCGCAGATTACAACACTAGCCCCAAGCCGAGCAGGATTGCACTACTATTTTATCTCATCTAGCCGCTTCCACATCTGACACAGCTTTGACTTTTGCGTTAAGGTCCCCGAGCACGACTGCGCAACGGTTTTGTTTGGTTGAGGTAATTTATGAAGTTTTTTTTTTCTTTTGCTTCTGCTTGTCTCTCTTTCTTCTCTCGGCTGGCAGAACTTTTCGATCGGATTATTGCGTCGAGGAAGATGTTCGGGCGCCGTCAGGGCATCAGCCGCGTCTGGAACGGTCCCATCCCGTACGTGCTCATATCGAAAGCATCGGCCGTCGAGGTAAGCTCAGATCGTTTTCTTCTGTACTATTCGAGTTAAGGGTGCATGTTCCCATACTACCTCAAAGAGCCCAGATCGAACGGGTTTCGGCATAAATTCAAACGAAATGGAAAACCTTGCCGTGTTGACAAACAAGCTGTAAAAAAAATCTATAAAAACAAAACAAAACGAGCCCAAAAGGTGCGTACCCGCACTGGAAACGATTCGTGTGCGGAATCGTGCGCCAAATGCCAGTGGGCAGAGGAATGTGGGTCTTTGCTTACGCAACAGAACGCACAAATTATGTCAACGACGAGCTGAGCGCGCGCGAGAGAGAGAGAGAGAAAAAACAATGCCCGTGTTTTGTTTTCGACCGATCGCTGAAGCTCCCTCGACACGAGAACCAATTTTTGGTTTGTTTGTTTTTTTTTGTGTTGTGTGTGCGAAAATTAGTACATTAGAATAATGGGAAGAAGAAACGGGTCAGAGCCAAGCGTGTCGACAGCATCACGGACACGGAACAGCACGTGCCGGTGAGCGTTTAATCGCGGTAAACACCTGGCTACGGTTTAAGCGCGCTGCGAAGGCAACGCGCGACGCACGGCGGTGCTCCAATTTTCTCTCGCCAGGGGGCCGTTTCTCTCGCACCGCCGTGAAGGTGAGTTCTTGACGTTCTTGGCGCCGCTCCACTGCCGGACCCGGAGATCTGTGGCGCGTTCCCATCTGCCGCCGGTGGCATTGGGCGCACTTTCCCCAACCCTGGCCGTGTGCGGCGCGTTCGTCACACGTCCGTTGCCTTCGCGATCCACGTTTTCTTGTCTAATTGCGCCACCACTTCGCCGGAACTCGCCGCAGCCCATACTGAGCAACCCGAAGCTGGTGGAGAAGAGCAACGACTACGAGTACATGAAGGCCTGGCTCGGCAACGGGCTGCTGACGTCGCCCGGGTACATCTGGCACCCGCGCCGCAAGTCGCTGACGCCCGCGTTCCATTTCAAGATCCTGTCCGACTTCGTGACGATCTTCCAGAACCAGGCGGACGTGCTGATCGAGAAGCTGACGGAGGCGACGCGGGCCGCGGCCTCGCCGGACCTGAACATCGTGCCGTTCGTCACGCTGTGCGCGCTCGACATCTTCTGCGGTAAGTGTTCGTTGGGGCGTCGTCGGTTTCGGAGCTGATGGGTGTCCCTGTTTTGCCATTGCCACCGACAGAAACTGCCATGGGATGTCCAGTGTACGCGCAGCAGAACTCCAACTCCGAGTATGTCCGAGCGCACAAACAGTTGAGTACTTTCGGAGCAGTTGCGACGCTAGTGCCGACGAGTTCTTCACGTTCCATGTTCTCTTCCCCCGTCGTACAGGATCGGAAAGGTGATCCGGAACCGGCTGCAGAAGATATGGCTGCATCCCGACTTCGTCTTCAAGCGCACGAAGGAGTTCCAGAAGCACCAGGAGTGTCTGAAGGTGCTGCACACCTTCTCCGACCGCGTTGTGCGCGAGCGTAAGGAGGAGCTCCGGAAGCGCAGGGAGCAGACCGACCAGAACAACAACGGCCCCGAGCCGGAGTGCGGCGTGCTCGCGGACGGTGTCTACAGGAAGAAGCAGCTCGCCTTCCTCGACCTGCTGCTCGACGGGTCCGGCCTGTCGGACCTCGCCATCCGCGAGGAGGTCGACACGTTCATCATCGGCGGGCACGACACGACGGCGGCCGCCATGGCCTGGATCCTGTACCTGCTGGGCGCGGCGCCCGACATCCAGGAGCGCGTCGTGCAGGAGATCGACGCGGTCATGGGTGGCGACCGCGACCGGCGCCCGACGATGGCGGAGCTGAACGAGATGCGCTACCTGGAGTGCTGCATCAAGGAGGGGCTGCGGCTGTACCCGAGCATCCCGGTGATCGGGCGCCGCCTGACCGAGGACGTGCGCGTCGACAACTACACGATCCCGGCCGGCACGACCGCCATGATCGTCGTGTACGAGCTGCACCGGGACACGGCCGTCTTCGCCAACCCGGACAAGTTCAACCCGGACAACTTCCTGCCGGAGAACTGCAACGGGCGGCACCCGTACGCGTACATCCCGTTCAGTGCCGGGCCGCGCAACTGCATCGGCCAGAAGTTCGCGATCCTGGAGGAGAAGTCGGTCATCTCGGCCGTGCTGCGCAAGTTCCGGATCGAGGCGGTCAACCGGCGCGAGGACGTCCAGCTGCTCTGTGATCTCGTGCTGCGCCCGAAGGACGGGCTGACGGTGCGGCTTCTGCCGCGCGGCGCCACCGAAGCCTCCGGATGACGGATCAGCTGTCATCGTCATCGTCACCGTCAGTATTACTCGCCGTTCGCGATGCGTTGCGCCCGGCAGGAACAGAAGGGACGTGGGTACAAGGTGCTGTCGAACTCGGTCTCGAGCTTCCTGTTTCGCTTCCTATCCTACCGAACGCTAGCGGTTTCCACGTTCTTGACCCCGTTCGCAATAACTTAGGCAGCCAGCTACGGGCAAGTGACAGACGGAGAGCTCAGCGACGGAAGCGAGACTAGCGAGTCACTAGCGATCTAGAGGGGTGGTTTGAATCTGGTGGAAACATATCTCGGACAGTCCAGCACTACTATAATTGTACTGTAGCATTTAGTTTTTTACGCAAAACGAACAATAAATTTGTCAAAGGATCTAGGAGTGATACTTACTTCATGGCATGCGAAAGAGAGCGTTCATAGCCACACGTTAGTGTCATATCTCAGAGAGTTTTTGAAGTTTCTGGATGCATCTCTGAACAATCTCTATCCAGCTGGCGAAAGCGTTGTGCCAGATATTCAAATCGAATTTGACATTTACATTCTACTGTTTTATTATGTTTGAAGTTGTTCCTGAACGACTTTGTAATGTCTCTAATGTCCTTGAAAACTTTGTTGATCAATAAAATAATGAAAGTAAGGGTTAAAATAGAGTTTTAAATAATAGCCTAACAGAACTTCCGTGTTCGCTCGGGATATCGCTAGTTTTTTTTTTGTTAGTTTTTGTGGTGAAACAAGACGAGATGTAAGTATTTGAACAGTTATTCATACGCTCATTTCGAAGGCAGTAAAAAAGGATGGTAAAATTAAAGACCTTGGCCGACTTGAGCGCACGTTGACCATCGAAACTGGACTAATTTCTTCACGCATTGGTTAAGGAACATCAATTCGGAATTCGGTCTAGATATTCGACGACGGATTCGACATATTTCTCAACTGCTGTACCTTTGGAATTTCGGGTTTCAGGACAGGTATTGGAAATGTTCGATATCGCTGTCCACACTGTTTTCACGATTTTCCACAATAAAAGCCGAAATTATTCTCCAACAAACTCTTCTTCACGTTGGTTTGTTTACCTGATTTCTTCCCACCAGCACTGTTGCTTATTTTCTAAAATATTAATACACGCTGGAAAAACAATCGATGAAACTTTCATCGAAGACACCGATTTCATCGACGAATATGAAACCGATTTTTTCCGTTAGAGTCGACAGCTTCCAACGGATTTGAGAGCTGTTCGACATATATGAGATGTTGGCGACGGAACTTGGGCCAGGCCACGCGAAGGTGTGGCCTTCTAGATCCCTCGTTTTCCCCGCTAACAGAATTTAAGAGTTCTACCCGAGCAAGGGCTTTTATCTTCGAATCCCTAGTAATTTTTACCTTTCCGCTAGTTGCTCCAATCACCAAATAATTTGGGGAGCCTATGCCGCAAAAGGGGGGATTCTAGTATAAAAGCAGTTCGGATATTGGGTAGA